>JAWNKX010000163.1:3512500-3926676 GCA_035041755.1 Cacoxenus indagator | reverse complement strand
TCTCCCTTAAAAAATGGCCTTTTTTTTTTTTTTTTTTTTTTTTTTTTTTGTTAAATTTGAAGCAGTTGTACAGATTTCTTGTCTGTTCAACCATGTGGCGTAAAATATTCTGTTGGTTTGCTTACGGTAAACAAGCAAATGGACGGACTGCCGTAAAAGGGGAAAATATTATATCATTCCCACAACAATATCAATATAATCAAAATAAAAATGGGTGACGGCAATCAAAACAACCAAAACAAAGGTGATATACAGAAATTCCTTTTCAAGTTAATTCGCGCCAAAAATTCGCGTTCAGTCAGTAGCAAAATGACGTTGCTAAACTGCGGCCTGCGCTTTTACTTCGATGTTAATAGCAGACAAATAACATAAGCCAATGTCTTCTTAAGATTTGGAAAAAGCTGGTGAGAGAAATGGGAACTCTATATGAATTAATACTCTTTCGTGCGAAGTCTGCTACAATCGAAATAGTTCATAATAAATGTAACAACAACAACTATAGCAACAATGTTTAGATACAACAATTTGAATTCGAAAAACTGGCAGTGTTGAAATTTGTTGCAACATTTAGCACCGAAAAGCTTATATGTAGAACAATTTCTCATTTACGTTTATTTGCGTGTCCTATGTGGGGGTTGGGGGATTTCAAGTATCATAGAAAATGATATATCAAATATAATAGAATTATTTGAAAATAGAAAAAAACATTACAAAATATTGTAGGTTGGTGGAAAAGTAGCTTCAGAAAATTTATATTGCGATATCTCTCTAATAGTTGAGCTGATCTGGGAACGCCATATAGCAATGTATAGCAGGCAGCAATATCTAAACACTATTCTTCCGTAATGAAAATAAGTGCCAAAAAATATTATTCTCGCTTATAAAAAAAAAAACAATTGTGCGCTCATGGAGAGGCTACTTCAACAGAACGATCATTAGTTCCATTGTTTCCTGGATTTCGTTGCGGATATTTCGATGGAAAAGACGCGCCGCAGTGTGGTCGGCCTCGGCACCGAAACATTTGACCAGAATTATTCAAAAAGCGGCGAATAAACGTTAGATACACGTAAGTACTCGTGACATGGCTAAGGATCTTGTCATCTATCAAAATAATTTAAAAGAAGGCAGCTTGTGAAATAACTTTATACCGCACCATTTTGACAAAGAAATCTAATTATGAGCTTGCATTAATTCTGGTCAGTGATATCTAATGGTCAAAATTCGCAGTATCCGTGCAAACAGCGTACTCATTAGACAAAGCGCCTTCTGATTAACACTTGTTCAGATCTATGCAGCATGGCTTGGTTGATACACGCTTGCGAAATGCTGAAGAGGTACGAATATGGATCGATGAAAGAAATTTATTAACAGAATTCTTTTGATGGGGAAAACATTGAACAGCGCAACAAGACAAGATTTTTGAAAGAATTCAGTGTTAATGTAAACAAATAAACATGTGAAAAGTGACAGTTACAGAAAACCATTAAATTAATGCACAGTAGAGTAGTCGCGTATGTTGTTAAATTTGACGCGAGCAACATTTCAAAATATTTTCTTTTACAACTTGAAAAGTGCAATTGCAATAATTTCATTGCTTAATTGTTCTTTAATGGCAGATACATTTTTTTCATTTTAATTAATCAAAAATATGAACAGTCCTATTAAGTCAAGCGTAACATTCAGTTGAAGTAGTTTGGGTATTGGAAAAAATGGACACCAGCACAACTATTGCTCAGCGCCTTCATTGTATCGTGCAGACAACATTGGGCCAGGCAGGCCTCAGCGGATTTTCTTCGTAACCCTGAAGGGAGTAACACTTCTTAATGTTTTTATTATTTGATTTATTTATTTTTATTTAACCATTGCAGTTTAATGAAATTCCCACTCTTGTACTATTAAAATTTATATGAATTGAATCTTGATTTACGAACAACGAGAACACAAGTCAATTTGGCAGTCTTCAAATGCCTTAAAAATTATAACACAATTATTCCGCCCTGGTTATTGTACCAATAGCTTAGGCATTTTCCCGTGCTGTATACCACTCATCGTCACTTTCAGTGCTCGAGGTATCTAAATTGTCCAAGTTAATCTTCAGCCGTAGATTATCCGAGCTACGTGGCTTTGTGATGACCGCGTTTTTGATGTTGGTTTGCAGTGGATTAGCTTTGAATGTCGGCATTGGGGGCGATGTCACAGGATGTGGAGATTTATCTCCATTTCCAAGATCTTCAAATAATTTCTTTTTCTCTGCCTCCATGCTTAATAAATCCCACTAGAGCCGTTCAACTACAAACTCGAATATTCTTACATGTAATAATTATCCAAACTGATAAGTGCGGAAAGGCTTACTAATGTTCAAATAGAAAGGCGAAGCCTACTGGGCTAAACTAGTGAAATAGTGTACACAGAGTACACAGAGTTGATTTTTTCAAAATGATATTTATCGATTCGAAAAAGCAACGGCATTTCTATAATGCGTGTATATATAAATCGTTAATTAACAGCGAAGGTACTAAGGGGCGCCTGCTAAACTTCTGAGTGCCTTGTTCCTGCACGCCTGCACTCTTCTGATGTTATAGGCGGCAGTGGCGCAACGCCAAGCAGATTCCACCACTTGCAGATTAGCTACGGATTGCTTGATCTGCTTCCTTGAGCTCTTGGTGACAGCGCGCTGTAACTACCTTTGTGTGTGCACGTCATATAAGACGTTTGCCTAGGATCAGACCGAGATATCGGGTTTGATCCATATGCGGAAGATAAAAGTTGATAAACCAATTAAACATGTAGTGAGGCCCGTGTGGAAGGATTTATTTATTTATGTATTTTTTCATTTAGCTCCTTAACTAACAGGTGTTAGTGTTCCGTAAAGTCAGTGCGTACCGTACTTAAATAACAGTAACAGTATAATAAACAATAAATATATTGATAAAACAGTGCACCCAGATTTTCCAGTTCAAACGGATGCAGTTATAATAAATGTAGTCTCTATTGTAGCAGACCCATTCAAATATGCACAACTGTAATGGTTTCGTATAGGCGATCAACGCAACGTACGTTAAGAAAGGAAGAACTGAACAACAAAAGTCAGTCAATGCGCAGAACTTCACGAAGTAAGACACAAAGAGTACCTATAGCATCTGATAAATCTGCTAGTGGCTAGGCACCATTTACTGCCATCGAAATTGAGGAGGATATGGAATATTTCTCCTCTTACTGTCCCATCCAAAATGTAGACAATTTTCAATTTCTTGGTAGGGATATAACTGTATACCTAATTAACATATTAAAAACTAGGGTAAAAAAAAAGAGGGTAACTTTAGACCGGGTAGGAGATAATATATGTGGTTAAAAAAATGAGTATAAGCCGAGTGTTTTACCGAAAGTGTAGAAAAGATATGAGTGGACTTCGTGAACCAGTTTAAACATCCTCTATTAATACTTGGTATGAACGAAAGATGTGGAAATAATTCGGAGAAAAAAAACGTGATGGGCCTTATGGCTGCAGTGTTTTAAAAGGAAGCCTGTAAATTATTATTACTTTTATTCAGCACATACAGGGTAGAGCATATTAGATGGACCCATTTATAAAAAAAAAAAGACATGAAAGAAACTTTGAATATTTATATTGGACGCCTGGGATTACAGACAGTACCAGAAGGCAAAAATTTATCGAGCAAACACTTTAATAAGTTTTTTGACGGCGCACTTTTAATTTTTTTAAGATTCCATAGGTTTTAATGAATAACGGAACCATTATACTTTCACTCTTGTGTCTGTCTGTTCCACTTTTACAGCGAATTTGCTCCGAATCTACTAGACCGATCAAATAAAAGGGCTTGTTTCAAGGCTCTCAAAAATATTTTTTAAATAAAAGGATTTAATGTTATTTATATTTTTATTCAATAAACTTGTTTCAAATATCTTATTTAGAATTAAAGAAATTTTCATTTTGGTCTGATTCTAAGATTTGGAGTACCATTACATTGTCCAACGAAGGTTCTGACTACGAGGAAACTCTGTTGCCTGTTGGATAAAAATTTAAGCTTTAGCAAGTATTGAAATACCGCGACAATAGTTCTTTGTTAACAAAAAAATACTATACCTTTGGAACAAAGTTTCTTTTTTGTTTAAGTTTTCCAAAAGCCTATAGCATCTATTCTACTTCTTAAATGAAAATATAATTTTGTTTTCGAAAGGAAGAAGCTAAGATTTTATCTCAGGATTAACAGAAAGCTCAGTAGATCTTATTTGAGTGTGGTATAAATGAATGGTGAAATTTCATGTTCTTAGTATTACTACTTGGATTCGGTTTCAGCTTCTGATCACTTTTAATCCAAATAGTCATAAGCTCATTTTCCACTTCACACATTCGATTTTTTTATGCATGAGGAACATGATTTTGTTATTGCAATTCCCACCACCTGGCTGGGACCCTGGTAGTCAAAGAGTATGAAATATACTCTGAATATGAATGCAGAGAGAACTTATTCATATAGAGTTCCCATTTCTCCCTTAAAAACTGGCCAGAGAGACTTTTAAGAAACGATTGGCTTATGTTAAATTTGAAGCAGTTGTACAGATTTCTTGTCTGTTCAACCATGTGGCGTAAAATATTCTGTTGGTTTGCTTACGGTAAACAAGCAAATGGACGGACTGCCGTAAAAGGGGAAAATATTATATCATTCCCACAACAATATCAATATAATCAAAATAAAAATGGGTGACGGCAATCAAAACAACCAAAACAAAGGTGATATACAGAAATTCCTTTTCAAGTTAATTCGCGCCAAAAATTCGTGTTCAGTCAGTAGCAAAATGACGTTGCTAAACTGCGGCCTGCGCTTTTACTTCGATGTTAATAGCAGACAAATAACATAAGCCAATGTCTTCTTAAGATTTGGAAAAAGCTCGTGAGAGAAATGGGAACTCTATATGAATTAATACTCTTTCGTGCGAAGTCTGCTACAATCGAAATAGTAACAACAACAACTATAGCAACAATGTTTAGATACAACAATTTGAATTCGAAAAACTGGCAGTGTTGAAATTTGTTGCAACATTTAGCACCGAAAAGCTTATATGTAGAACAATTTCTCATTTACGTTTATTTGCGTGTCCTATGTGGGGGTTGGGGGATTTCAAGTATCATAGAAAATGATATATCAAATATAATAGAATTATTTGAAAATAGAAAAAAACATTACAAAATATTGTAGGTTGGTGGAAAAGTAGCTTCAGAAAATTTATATTGCGATATCTCTCTAATAGTTGAGCTGATCTGGGAACGCCATATAGCAATGTATAGCAGGCAGCAATATCTAAACACTATTCTTCCGTAATGAAAATAAGTGCCAAAAAATATTATTCTCGCTTATAAAAAAAAAACAATTGTGCGCTCATGGAGAGGCTACTTCAACAGAACGATCATTAGTTCCATTGTTTCCTGGATTTCGTTGCGGATATTTCGATGGAAAAGACGCGCCGCAGTGTGGTCGGCCTCGGCACCGAAACATTTGACCAGAATTATTCAAAAAGCGGCGAATAAACGTTAGATACACGTAAGTACTCGTGACAAGGCTAAGGATCTTGTCATCTATCAAAATAATTTAAAAGAAGGCAGCTTGTGAAAAAACTTTATACCGCACCATTTTGACAAAGAAATCTAATTATGAGCTTGCATTAATTCTGGTCAGTGATATCTAATAGTCAAAATTCGCAGTATCCGTGCAAACAGCGTACTCATTAGACAAAGCGCCTTCTGATTAACACTTGTTCAGATCTATGCAGCATGGCTTGGTTGATACACGCTTGCGAAATGCTGAAGAGGTACGAATATGGATCGATGAAAGAAATTTATTAACAGAATTCTTTTGCTGGGGAAAACATTGAACAGCGCAACAAGACAAGATTTTTGAAAGAATTCGGTGTTAATGTAAACAAATAAACATGTGAAAAGTGACAGTTACAGAAAACCATTAAATTAATGCACAGTAGAGTAGTCGCGTATGTTGTTAAATTTGACGCGAGCAACATTTCAAAATATTTTCTTTTACAACTTGAAAAGTGCAATTGCAATAATTTCATTGCTTAATTGTTCTTTAATGTCAGATAAATTTTTTTCATTTTAATTAATCAAAAATATGAACAGTCCTATTAAGTCAAGCGTAACATTCAGTTGAAGTAGTTTGGGTATTGGAAAAAATGGACACCAGCACAACTATTGCTCAGCGCCTTCATTGTATCGTGCAGGCAACATTGGGCCAGGCAGGCCTCAGCGGATTTTCTTCGTAACCCTGAAGGGAGTAACACTTCTTAATGTTTTTATTATTTGATTTATTTATTTTTATTTAACCATTGCAGTTTAATGAAATTCCCACTCTTGTACTATTAAAATTTATATGAATTGAATCTTGATTTACGAACAACGAGAACACAAGTCAATTTGGCAGTCTTCAAATGCCTTAAAAATTATAACACAATTATTCCGCCCTGGTTATTGTACCAATAGCTTAGGGATTTTCCCGTGCTGTATACCACTCATCGTCACTTTCAGTGCTCGAGGTATCTAAATTGTCCAAGTTAATCTTCAGCCGTAGATTATCCGAGCTACGTGGCTTTGTGATGACCGCGTTTTTGATGTTGGTTTGCAGTGGATTAGCTTTGAATGTCGGCATTGGGGGCGATGTCACAGGATGTGGAGATTTATCTCCATTTCCAAGATCTTCAAATAATTTCTTTTTCTCTGTCTCCATGCTTAATAAATCCCACTAGAGCCGTTCAACTACAAACTCGAATATTCTTACATGTAATAATTATCTAAACTGATAAGTGCGGAAAGGCTTACTAATGTTCAAATAGAAAGGCGAAGCCTACTGGGCTAAACTAGTGAAATAGTGTACACAGAGTACACAGAGTTGATTTTTTCAAAATGATATTTATCGATTCGAAAAAGCAACGGCATTTCTATAATGCGTGTATATATAAATCGTTAATTAACAGCAGAGGTACTAAGGGGCGCCTGCTAAACTTCTGAGTGCCTTGTTCCTGCTCGCCTGCACTCTTCTGATGTTATAGGCGGCAGTGGCGCAACGCCAAGCAGATTCCACCACTTGCAGATTAGCTACAGATTGCTTGATCTGCTTCCTTGAGCTCTTGGTGACAGCGCGCTGTAACTACCTTTGTGTGTGTACGTCATATAAGACGTTTGCCTAGGATCAGACTGAGATATCGGATTTGATCCATATGCGGAAGATAAAAGTTGATAAACCAATTAAACATGTAGTAAGGCCCGTGTGGAAGGATTTATTTATTTATGTATTTTTTCATTTAGCTCCTTAACTAACAGGTGTTAGTGTTCCGTAAAGTCAGTGCGTACCGTACTTAAATAACAGTAACAGTATAATAAACAATAAATATATTGATAAAACAGTGCACCCAGATTTTCCAGTTCAAACGGATTCAGTTATAATAAATGTAGTCTCTATTGTAGCAGACCCATTCAAATATGCACAACTGTAATGGTTTCGTATAGGCGATCAACGCAACGTTCGTTAAGAAAGGAAGAACTGAACAACAAAAGTCAGCCAATGCGCAGAACTTCACGAAGTAAGACACAAAGAGTACCTATAGCATCTGATAAATCTGCTAGTGGCTAGGCACCATTTACTGCCTGTAGTGACATCGAAATTGAGGAGGATATGGAATATTTCTCCTCTTACTGTCCCATCCAAAATGTAGACAATTTTCAATTTCTTGGTAGGGATATACCTGTATACCTAATTAACATAATTAAAACTAGGGTAAAAAAGAAGAGGGTAACTTTAGACCGGGTAGGAGATAATATATGTAGTTAAAAAAATGAGTATAAGCCGAGTGTTTTACCGAAAGTGTAGAAAAGATATGAGTGGACTTCGTGAACCAGTTTAAACATCCTCTATTAATACTTGGTATGAACGAAAGATGTGGAAATAATTCGGAGAAAAAAAACGTGATGGGCTTTATGGCTGCAGTGTTTTAAAAGGAAGCCTGTAAATTATTATTACCTTTATTCAGCACATACAGGGTGGAGCATATTAGATAGATCCATTTATTAAAAAAAAAGACATGAAAGAAACTTTGAATATTTATATTGGACGCCTGGGATTACAGACAGTACCAGAAGGCAAAAATTTTTCGAGCAAACACTTTAATAAGTTTTTTGACGGCGCACTTTTAATTTTTTTAAGATTCCATAGGTTTTAATGAATAACGGAACCATTATACTTTCACTCTTGTGTCTGTCTGTTCCACTTTTACAGCGAATTTGCTCCGAATCTACTAGACCGATCAAATAAAAGGGCTTGTTTCAAGGCTCTCAAAAATATTTTTTAAATAAAAGGATTTAATGTTATTTATATTTTTATTCAATAAACTTGTTTCAAATATCTTATTTAGAATTAAAGAAATTTTCATTTTGGTCTGATTCTAAGATTTGGAGTGCCATTATATTGTCCAACGAAGGTTCTGACTACGAGGAAACTCTGTTGCCTGTTGGATAAAAATTTAAGCTTTAGCAAGTATTGAAATACCGCGACAATAGTTCTTTGTTAACAAAAAAATACTATACCTTTGGAACAAAGTTTCTTTTTTGTTTAAGTTTTCCAAAAGCCTATAGCATCTATTCTACTTCTTAAATGAAAATATAATTTTGTTTTCGAAAGGAAGAAGCTAAGATTTTATCTCAGGATTAACTGAAAGCTCAGTAGATCTTATTTGAGTGTGGTATAAATGAATGGTGAAATTTCATGTTCTTAGTATTACTACTTGGATTCGGTTTCAGCTTCTGATCACTTTTAATCCAAATAGTCATAAGCTCATTTTCCACTTCACACATTCGATTTTTTTATGCATGAGGAACATGATTTTGTTATTGCAATTCCCACCACCTGGCTGGGACCCTGGTAGTCAAAGAGTATGAAATATACTCTGAATATGAATGCAGAGAGAACTTATTCATATAGAGTTCCCATTTCTCCCTTAAAAACTGGCCAGAGAGACTTTTAAGAAACGATTGGCTTATGTTAAATTTGAAGCAGTTGTACAGATTTCTTGTCTGTTCAACCATGTGGCGTAAAATATTCTGTTGGTTTGCTTACGGTAAACAAGCAAATGGACGGACTGCCGTAAAAGGGGAAAATATTATATCATTCCCACAACAATATCAATATAATCAAAATAAAAATGGGTGACGGCAATCAAAACAACCAAAACAAAGGTGATATACAGAAATTCCTTTTCAAGTTAATTCGCGCCAAAAATTCGCGTTCAGTCAGTAGCAAAATGACGTTGCTAAACTGCGGCCTGCGCTTTTACTTCGATGTTAATAGCAGACAAATAACATAAGCCAATGTCTTCTTAAGATTTGGAAAAAGCTGGTGAGAGAAATGGGAACTCTATATGAATTAATACTCTTTCGTGCGAAGTCTGCTACAATCGAAATAGTTCATAATAAATGTAACAACAACAACTATAGCAACAATGTTTAGATACAACAATTTGAATTCGAAAAACTGGCAGTGTTGAAATTTGTTGCAACATTTAGCACCGAAAAGCTTATATGTAGAACAATTTCTCATTTACGTTTATTTGCGTGTCCTATGTGGGGGTTGGGGGATTTCAAGTATCATAGAAAATGATATATCAAATATAATAGAATTATTTGAAAATAGAAAAAAACATTACAAAATATTGTAGGTTGGCGGAAAAGTAGCTTCAGAAAATTTATATTGCGATATCTCTCTAATAGTTGAGCTGATCTGGGAACGCCATATAGCAATGTATAGCTGGCAGCAATATCTAAACACTATTCTTCCGTAATGAAAATAAGTGCCAAAAAATATTATTCTCGCTTATAAAAAAAAAAACAATTGTGCGCTCATGGAGAGGCTACTTCAACAGAACGATCATTAGTTCCATTGTTTCCTGGATTTCGTTGCGGATATTTCGATGGAAAAGACGCACCGCAGTGTGGTCGGCCTCGGCACCGAAACATTTGACCAGAATTATTCAAAAAGCGGCGAATAAACGTTAGATACACGTAAGTACTCGTGACATGGCTAAGGATCTTGTCATCTATCAAAATAATTTAAAAGAAGGCAGCTTGTGAAAAAACTTTATACCGCACCATTTTGACAAAGAAATCTAATTATGAGCTTGCATTAATTCTGGTCAATGATATCTAATGGTCAAAATTCGCAGTATCCGTGCAAACAGCGTACTCATTAGACAAAGCGCCTTCTGATTAACACTTGTTCAGATCTATGCATATAATGCATATATGCACGCTTGCGAAATGCTGAAGAGGTACGAATATGGATCGATGAAAGAAATTTATTAACAGAATTCTTTTGCTGGGGAAAACATTGAACAGCGCAATAAGACAAGATTTTTGAAAGAATTCGGTGTTAATGTAAACAAATAAACATGTGAAAAGTGACAGTTACAGAAAACCATTAAATTAATGCACAGTAGAGTAGTCGCGTATGTTGTTAAATTTGACGCGAGCAACATTTCAAAATATTTTCTTTTACAACTTGAAAAGTGCAATTGCAATAATTTCATTGCTTAATTGTTCTTTAATGTCAGATACATTTTTTTCATTTTAATTAATCAAAAATATGAACAGTCCTATTAAGTCAAGCGTAACATTCAGTTGAAGTAGTTTGGGTATTGGAAAAAATGGACACCAGCACAACTATTGCTCAGCGCCTTCATTGTATCGTGCAGACAACATTGGGCCAGGCAGGCCTCAGCGGATTTTCTTCGTAACCCTGAAGGGAGTATTTATTTTTATTTAACCATTGCAGTTTAATGAAATTCCCACTCTTGTACTATTAAAATTTATATGAATTGAATCTTGATTTACGAACAACGAGAACCCAAGTCAATTTGGCAGTCTTCAAATGCCTTAAAAATTATAACACAATTATTCCGCCCTGGTTATTGTACCAATAGCTTAGGGATTTTCCCGTGCTGTATACCACTCATCGTCACTTTCAGTGCTCGAGGTATCTAAATTCTCCAAGTTAATCTTCAGCCGTAGATTATCCGAGCTACGTGGCTTTGTGATGACCGCGTTTTTGATGTTGGTTTGCAGTGGATTAGCTTTGAATGTCGGCATTGGGGGCGATGTCACAGGATGTGGAGATTTATCTCCATTTCCAAGATCTTCAAATAATTTCTTTTTCTCTGTCTCCATGCTTAATAAATCCCACTAGAGCCGTTCAACTACAAACTCGAATATTCTTACATGTAATAATTATCTAAACTGATAAGTGCGGAAAGGCTTACTAATGTTCAAATAGAAAGGCGAAGCCTACTGGGCTAAACTAGTGAAATAGTGTACACAGAGTACACAGAGTTGATTTTTTCAAAATGATATTTATCGATTCGAAAAAGCAACGGCATTTCTATAATGCGTGTATATATAAATCGTTAATTAACAGCAGAGGTACTAAGGGGCGCCTGCTAAACTTCTGAGTGCCTTGTTCCTGCTCGCCTGCACTCTTCTGATGTTATAGGCGGCAGTGGCGCAACGCCAAGCAGATTCCACCACTTGCAGATTAGCTACAGATTGCTTGATCTGCTTCCTTGAGCTCTTGGTGACAGCGCGCTGTAACTACCTTTGTGTGTGTACGTCATATAAGACGTTTGCCTAGGATCAGACCGAGATATCGGATTTGATCCATATGCGGAAGATAAAAGTTGATAAACCAATTAAACATGTAGTGAGGCCCGTGTGGAAGGATTTATTTATTTATGTATTTTTTCATTTAGCTCCTTAACTAACAGGTGTTAGTGTTCCGTAAAGTCAGTGCGTACCGTACTTAAATAACAGTAACAGTATAATAAACAATAAATATATTGATAAAACAGTGCACCCAGATTTTCCAGTTCAAACGGATTCAGTTATAATAAATGTAGTCTCTATTGTAGCAGACCCATTCAAATATGCACAACTGTAATGGTTTCGTATAGGCGATCAACGCAACGTTCGTTAAGAAAGGAAGAACTGAACAACAAAAGTCAGCCAATGCGCAGAACTTCACGAAGTAAGACACAAAGAGTACCTATAGCATCTGATAAATCTGCTAGTGGCTAGGCACCATTTACTGCCTGTAGTGACATCGAAATTGAGGAGGATATGGAATATTTCTCCTCTTACTGTCCCATCCAAAATGTAGACAATTTTCAATTTCTTGGTAGGGATATAACTGTATACCTAATTAACATATTAAAAACTAGGGTAAAAAAAAAGAGGGTAACTTTAGACCGGGTAGGAGATAATATATGTGGTTAAAAAAATGAGTATAAGCCGAGTGTTTTACCGAAAGTGTAGAAAAGATATGAGTGGACTTCGTGAACCAGTTTAAACATCCTCTATTAATACTTGGTATGAACGAAAGATGTGGAAATAATTCGGAGAAAAAAAACGTGATGGGCCTTATGGCTGCAGTGTTTTAAAAGGAAGCCTGTAAATTATTATTACTTTTATTCAGCACATACAGGGTGGAGCATATTAGATGGACCCATTTATTAAAAAAAAAAGACATGAAAGAAACTTTGAATATTTATATTGGACGCCTGGGATTACAGACAGTACCAGACGGCAAAAATTTATCGAGCAAACACTTTAATAAGTTTTTTGACGGCGCACTTTTAATTTTTTTAAGATTCCATAGGTTTTAATGAATAACGGAACCATTATACTTTCACTCTTGTGTCTGTCTGTTCCACTTTTACAGCGAATTTGCTCCGAATCTACTAGACCGATCAAATAAAAGGGCTTGTTTCAAGGCTCTCAAAAATATTTTTTAAATAAAAGGATTTAATGTTATTTATATTTTTATTCAATAAACTTGTTTCAAATATCTTATTTAGAATTAAAGAAATTTTCATTTTGGTCTGATTCTAAGATTTGGAGTACCATTACATTGTCCAACGAAGGTTCTGACTACGAGGAAACTCTGTTGCCTGTTGGATAAAAATTTAAGCTTTAGCAAGTATTGAAATACCGCGACAATAGTTCTTTGTTAACAAAAAAATACTATACCTTTGGAACAAAGTTTCTTTTTTGTTTAAGTTTTCCAAAAGCCTATAGCATCTATTCTACTTCTTAAATGAAAATATAATTTTGTTTTCGAAAGGAAGAAGCTAAGATTTTATCTCAGGATTAACAGAAAGCTCAGTAGATCTTATTTGAGTGTGGTATAAATGAATGGTGAAATTTCATGTTCTTAGTATTACTACTTGGATTCGGTTTCAGCTTCTGATCACTTTTAATCCAAATAGTCATAAGCTCATTTTCCACTTCACACATTCGATTTTTTTATGCATGAGGAACATGATTTTGTTATTGCAATTCCCACCACCTGGCTGGGACCCTGGTAGTCAAAGAGTATGAAATATACTCTGAATATGAATGCAGAGAGAACTTATTCATATAGAGTTCCCATTTCTCCCTTAAAAACTGGCCAGAGAGACTTTTAAGAAACGATTGGCTTATGTTAAATTTGAAGCAGTTGTACAGATTTCTTGTCTGTTCAACCATGTGGCGTAAAATATTCTGTTGGTTTGCTTACGGTAAACAAGCAAATGGACGGACTGCCGTAAAAGGGGAAAATATTATATCATTCCCACAACAATATCAATATAATCAAAATAAAAATGGGTGACGGCAATCAAAACAACCAAAACAAAGGTGATATACAGAAATTCCTTTTCAAGTTAATTCGCGCCAAAAATTCGCGTTCAGTCAGTAGCAAAATGACGTTGCTAAACTGCGGCCTGCGCTTTTACTTCGATGTTAATAGCAGACAAATAACATAAGCCAATGTCTTCTTAAGATTTGGAAAAAGCTGGTGAGAGAAATGGGAACTCTATATGAATTAATACTCTTTCGTGCGAAGTCTGCTACAATCGAAATAGTTCATAATAAATGTAACAACAACAACTATAGCAACAATGTTTAGATACAACAATTTGAATTCGAAAAACTGGCAGTGTTGAAATTTGTTGCAACATTTAGCACCGAAAAGCTTATATGTAGAACAATTTCTCATTTACGTTTATTTGCGTGTCCTATGTGGGGGTTGGGGGATTTCAAGTATCATAGAAAATGATATATCAAATATAATAGAATTATTTGAAAATAGAAAAAAACATTACAAAATATTGTAGGTTGGCGGAAAAGTAGCTTCAGAAAATTTATATTGCGATATCTCTCTAATAGTTGAGCTGATCTGGGAACGCCATATAGCAATGTATAGCTGGCAGCAATATCTAAACACTATTCTTCCGTAATGAAAATAAGTGCCAAAAAATATTATTCTCGCTTATAAAAAAAAAAACAATTGTGCGCTCATGGAGAGGCTACTTCAACAGAACGATCATTAGTTCCATTGTTTCCTGGATTTCGTTGCGGATATTTCGATGGAAAAGACGCACCGCAGTGTGGTCGGCCTCGGCACCGAAACATTTGACCAGAATTATTCAAAAAGCGGCGAATAAACGTTAGATACACGTAAGTACTCGTGACATGGCTAAGGATCTTGTCATCTATCAAAATAATTTAAAAGAAGGCAGCTTGTGAAAAAACTTTATACCGCACCATTTTGACAAAGAAATCTAATTATGAGCTTGCATTAATTCTGGTCAATGATATCTAATGGTCAAAATTCGCAGTATCCGTGCAAACAGCGTACTCATTAGACAAAGCGCCTTCTGATTAACACTTGTTCAGATCTATGCATATAATGCATATATGCACGCTTGCGAAATGCTGAAGAGGTACGAATATGGATCGATGAAAGAAATTTATTAACAGAATTCTTTTGCTGGGGAAAACATTGAACAGCGCAATAAGACAAGATTTTTGAAAGAATTCGGTGTTAATGTAAACAAATAAACATGTGAAAAGTGACAGTTACAGAAAACCATTAAATTAATGCACAGTAGAGTAGTCGCGTATGTTGTTAAATTTGACGCGAGCAACATTTCAAAATATTTTCTTTTACAACTTGAAAAGTGCAATTGCAATAATTTCATTGCTTAATTGTTCTTTAATGTCAGATACATTTTTTTCATTTTAATTAATCAAAAATATGAACAGTCCTATTAAGTCAAGCGTAACATTCAGTTGAAGTAGTTTGGGTATTGGAAAAAATGGACACCAGCACAACTATTGCTCAGCGCCTTCATTGTATCGTGCAGACAACATTGGGCCAGGCAGGCCTCAGCGGATTTTCTTCGTAACCCTGAAGGGAGTATTTATTTTTATTTAACCATTGCAGTTTAATGAAATTCCCACTCTTGTACTATTAAAATTTATATGAATTGAATCTTGATTTACGAACAACGAGAACCCAAGTCAATTTGGCAGTCTTCAAATGCCTTAAAAATTATAACACAATTATTCCGCCCTGGTTATTGTACCAATAGCTTAGGGATTTTCCCGTGCTGTATACCACTCATCGTCACTTTCAGTGCTCGAGGTATCTAAATTGTCCAAGTTAATCTTCAGCCGTAGATTATCCGAGCTACGTGGCTTTGTGATGACCGCGTTTTTGATGTTGGTTTGCAGTGGATTAGCTTTGAATGTCGGCATTGGGGGCGATGTCACAGGATGTGGAGATTTATCTCCATTTCCAAGATCTTCAAATAATTTCTTTTTCTCTGTCTCCATGCTTAATAAATCCCACTAGAGCCGTTCAACTACAAACTCGAATATTCTTACATGTAATAATTATCTAAACTGATAAGTGCGGAAAGGCTTACTAATGTTCAAATAGAAAGGCGAAGCCTACTGGGCTAAACTAGTGAAATAGTGTACACAGAGTACACAGAGTTGATTTTTTCAAAATGATATTTATCGATTCGAAAAAGCAACGGCATTTCTATAATGCGTGTATATATAAATCGTTAATTAACAGCAGAGGTACTAAGGGGCGCCTGCTAAACTTCTGAGTGCCTTGTTCCTGCTCGCCTGCACTCTTCTGATGTTATAGGCGGCAGTGGCGCAACGCCAAGCAGATTCCACCACTTGCAGATTAGCTACAGATTGCTTGATCTGCTTCCTTGAGCTCTTGGTGACAGCGCGCTGTAACTACCTTTGTGTGTGTACGTCATATAAGACGTTTGCCTAGGATCAGACCGAGATATCGGATTTGATCCATATGCGGAAGATAAAAGTTGATAAACCAATTAAACATGTAGTGAGGCCCGTGTGGAAGGATTTATTTATTTATGTATTTTTTCATTTAGCTCCTTAACTAACAGGTGTTAGTGTTCCGTAAAGTCA
Organism: Cacoxenus indagator; assembly: GCA_035041755.1. NCBI lineage: Eukaryota > Metazoa > Arthropoda > Insecta > Diptera > Drosophilidae > Cacoxenus > Cacoxenus indagator. Next base: position 3,910,337 of record JAWNKX010000163.1, on the reverse strand, counting down.
GTGCGTACCGTACTTAAATAACAGTAACAGTATAATAAACAATAAATATATTGATAAAACAGTGCACCCAGATTTTCCAGTTCAAACGGATGCAGTTATAATAAATGTAGTCTCTATTGTAGCAGACCCATTCAAATATGCACAACTGTAATGGTTTCGTATAGGCGATCAACGCAACGTACGTTAAGAAAGGAAGAACTGAACAACAAAAGTCAGTCAATGCGCAGAACTTCACGAAGTAAGACACAAAGAGTACCTATAGCATCTGATAAATCTGCTAGTGGCTAGGCACCATTTACTGCCATCGAAATTGAGGAGGATATGGAATATTTCTCCTCTTACTGTCCCATCCAAAATGTAGACAATTTTCAATTTCTTGGTAGGGATATAACTGTATACCTAATTAACATATTAAAAACTAGGGTAAAAAAAAAGAGGGTAACTTTAGACCGGGTAGGAGATAATATATGTGGTTAAAAAAATGAGTATAAGCCGAGTGTTTTACCGAAAGTGTAGAAAAGATATGAGTGGACTTCGTGAACCAGTTTAAACATCCTCTATTAATACTTGGTATGAACGAAAGATGTGGAAATAATTCGGAGAAAAAAAACGTGATGGGCCTTATGGCTGCAGTGTTTTAAAAGGAAGCCTGTAAATTATTATTACTTTTATTCAGCACATACAGGGTAGAGCATATTAGATGGACCCATTTATAAAAAAAAAAAGACATGAAAGAAACTTTGAATATTTATATTGGACGCCTGGGATTACAGACAGTACCAGAAGGCAAAAATTTATCGAGCAAACACTTTAATAAGTTTTTTGACGGCGCACTTTTAATTTTTTTAAGATTCCATAGGTTTTAATGAATAACGGAACCATTATACTTTCACTCTTGTGTCTGTCTGTTCCACTTTTACAGCGAATTTGCTCCGAATCTACTAGACCGATCAAATAAAAGGGCTTGTTTCAAGGCTCTCAAAAATATTTTTTAAATAAAAGGATTTAATGTTATTTATATTTTTATTCAATAAACTTGTTTCAAATATCTTATTTAGAATTAAAGAAATTTTCATTTTGGTCTGATTCTAAGATTTGGAGTACCATTACATTGTCCAACGAAGGTTCTGACTACGAGGAAACTCTGTTGCCTGTTGGATAAAAATTTAAGCTTTAGCAAGTATTGAAATACCGCGACAATAGTTCTTTGTTAACAAAAAAATACTATACCTTTGGAACAAAGTTTCTTTTTTGTTTAAGTTTTCCAAAAGCCTATAGCATCTATTCTACTTCTTAAATGAAAATATAATTTTGTTTTCGAAAGGAAGAAGCTAAGATTTTATCTCAGGATTAACAGAAAGCTCAGTAGATCTTATTTGAGTGTGGTATAAATGAATGGTGAAATTTCATGTTCTTAGTATTACTACTTGGATTCGGTTTCAGCTTCTGATCACTTTTAATCCAAATAGTCATAAGCTCATTTTCCACTTCACACATTCGATTTTTTTATGCATGAGGAACATGATTTTGTTATTGCAATTCCCACCACCTGGCTGGGACCCTGGTAGTCAAAGAGTATGAAATATACTCTGAATATGAATGCAGAGAGAACTTATTCATATAGAGTTCCCATTTCTCCCTTAAAAACTGGCCAGAGAGACTTTTAAGAAACGATTGGCTTATGTTAAATTTGAAGCAGTTGTACAGATTTCTTGTCTGTTCAACCATGTGGCGTAAAATATTCTGTTGGTTTGCTTACGGTAAACAAGCAAATGGACGGACTGCCGTAAAAGGGGAAAATATTATATCATTCCCACAACAATATCAATATAATCAAAATAAAAATGGGTGACGGCAATCAAAACAACCAAAACAAAGGTGATATACAGAAATTCCTTTTCAAGTTAATTCGCGCCAAAAATTCGCGTTCAGTCAGTAGCAAAATGACGTTGCTAAACTGCGGCCTGCGCTTTTACTTCGATGTTAATAGCAGACAAATAACATAAGCCAATGTCTTCTTAAGATTTGGAAAAAGCTGGTGAGAGAAATGGGAACTCTATATGAATTAATACTCTTTCGTGCGAAGTCTGCTACAATCGAAATAGTTCATAATAAATGTAACAACAACAACTATAGCAACAATGTTTAGATACAACAATTTGAATTCGAAAAACTGGCAGTGTTGAAATTTGTTGCAACATTTAGCACCGAAAAGCTTATATGTAGAACAATTTCTCATTTACGTTTATTTGCGTGTCCTATGTGGGGGTTGGGGGATTTCAAGTATCATAGAAAATGATATATCAAATATAATAGAATTATTTGAAAATAGAAAAAAACATTACAAAATATTGTAGGTTGGTGGAAAAGTAGCTTCAGAAAATTTATATTGCGATATCTCTCTAATAGTTGAGCTGATCTGGGAACGCCATATAGCAATGTATAGCTGGCAGCAATATCTAAACACTATTCTTCCGTAATGAAAATAAGTGCCAAAAAATATTATTCTCGCTTATAAAAAAAAAAACAATTGTGCGCTCATGGAGAGGCTACTTCAACAGAACGATCATTAGTTCCATTGTTTCCTGGATTTCGTTGCGGATATTTCGATGGAAAAGACGCACCGCGGTGTGGTCGGCCTCGGCACCGAAACATTTGACCAGAATTATTCAAAAAGCGGCGAATAAAAGTTAGATACACGTAAGTACTCGTGACAAGGCTAAGGATCTTGTCATCTATCAAAATAATTTAAAAGAAGGCAGCTTGTGAAAAAACTTTATACCGCACCATTTTGACAAAGAAATCTAATTATGAGCTTGCATTAATTCTGGTCAGTGATATCTAATAGTCAAAATTCGCAGTATCCGTGCAAACAGCGTACTCATTAGACAAAGCGCCTTCTGATTAACACTTGTTCAGATCTATGCAGCATGGCTTGGTTGATACACGCTTGCGAAATGCTGAAGAGGTACGAATATGGATTGATGAAAGAAATTTATTAACAGAATTCTTTTGCTGGGGAAAACATTGAACAGCGCAACAAGACAAGATTTTTGAAAGAATTCGGTGTTAATGTAAACAAATAAACATGTGAAAAGTGACAGTTACAGAAAACCATTAAATTAATGCACAGTAGAGTAGTCGCGTATGTTGTTAAATTTGACGCGAGCAACATTTCAAAATATTTTCTTTTACAACTTGAAAAGTGCAATTGCAATAATTTCATTGCTTAATTGTTCTTTAATGTCAGATACATTTTTTTCATTTTAATTAATCAAAAATATGAACAGTCCTATTAAGTCAAGCGTAACATTCAGTTGAAGTAGTTTGGGTATAGGAAAAAATGGACACCAGCACAACTATTGCTCAGCGCCTTCATTGTATCGTGCAGACAACATTGGGCCAGGCAGGCCTCAGCGGATTTTCTTCGTAACCCTGAAGGGAGTAACACTTCTTAATGTTTTTATTATTTGATTTATTTATTTTTATTTAACCATTGCAGTTTAATGAAATTCCCACTCTTGTACTATTAAAATTTATATGAATTGAATCTTGATTTACGAACAACGAGAACACAAGTCAATTTGGCAGTCTTCAAATGCCTTAAAAATTATAACACAATTATTCCGCCCTGGTTATTGTACCAATAGCTTAGGGATTTTCCCGTGCTGTATACCACTCATCGTCACTTTCAGTGCTCGAGGTATCTAAATTGTCCAAGTTAATCTTCAGCCGTAGATTATCCGAGCTACGTGGCTTTGTGATGACCGCGTTTTTGATGTTGGTTTGCAGTGGATTAGCTTTGAATGTCGGCATTGGGGGCGATGTCACAGGATGTGGAGATTTATCTCCATTTCCAAGATCTTCAAATAATTTCTTTTTCTCTGTCTCCATGCTTAATAAATCCCACTAGAGCCGTTCAACTACAAACTCGAATATTCTTACATGTAATAATTATCTAAACTGATAAGTGCGGAAAGGCTTACTAATGTTCAAATAGAAAGGCGAAGCCTACTGGGCTAAACTAGTGAAATAGTGTACACAGAGTACACAGAGTTGATTTTTTCAAAATGATATTTATCGATTCGAAAAAGCAACGGCATTTCTATAATGCGTGTATATATAAATCGTTAATTAACAGCGAAGGTACTAAGGGGCGCCTGCTAAACTTCTGAGTGCCTTGTTCCTGCACCCCTGCACTCTTCTGATGTTATAGGCGGCAGTGGCGCAACGCCAAGCAGATTCCACCACTTGCAGATTAGCTACGGATTGCTTGATCTGCTTCCTTGAGCTCTTGGTGACAGCGCGCTGTAACTACCTTTGTGTGTGCACGTCATATAAGACGTTTGCATAGGATCAGACCGAGATATCGGATTTGATCCATATGCGGAAGATAAAAGTTGATAAACCAATTAAACATGTAGTGAGGCCCGTGTGGAAGGATTTATTTATTTATGTATTTTTTCATTTAGCTCCTTAACTAACAGGTGTTAGTGTTCCGTAAAGTCAGTGCGTACCGTACTTAAATAACAGTAACAGTATAATAAACAATAAATATATTGATAAAACAGTGCACCCAGATTTTCCAGTTCAAACGGATGCAGTTATAATAAATGTAGTCTCTATTGTAGCAGACCCATTCAAATATGCACAACTGTAATGGTTTCGTATAGGCGATCAACGCAACGTACGTTAAGAAAGGAAGAACTGAACAACAAAAGTCAGTCAATGCGCAGAACTTCACGAAGTAAGACACAAAGAGTACCTATAGCATCTGATAAATCTGCTAGTTACTAGGCACCATTTACTGCCATCGAAATTGAGGAGGATATGGAATATTTCTCCTCTTACTGTCCCATCCAAAATGTAGACAATTTTCAATTTCTTGGTAGGGATATAACTGTATACCTAATTAACATATTAAAAACTAGGGTAAAAAAAAAGAGGGTAACTTTAGACCGGGTAGGAGATAATATATGTGGTTAAAAAAATGAGTATAAGCCGAGTGTTTTACCGAAAGTGTAGAAAAGATATGAGTGGACTTCGTGAACCAGTTTAAACATCCTCTATTAATACTTGGTATGAACGAAAGATGTGGAAATAATTCGGAGAAAAAAAACGTGATGGGCCTTATGGCTGCAGTGTTTTAAAAGGAAGCCTGTAAATTATTATTACTTTTATTCAGCACATACAGGGTAGAGCATATTAGATGGACCCATTTATAAAAAAAAAAGACATGAAAGAAACTTTGAATATTTATATTGGACGCCTGGGATTACAGACAGTACCAGAAGGCAAAAATTTATCGAGCAAACACTTTAATAAGTTTTTTGACGGCGCACTTTTAATTTTTTTAAGATTCCATAGGTTTTAATGAATAACGGAACCATTATACTTTCACTCTTGTGTCTGTCTGTTCCACTTTTACAGCGAATTTGCTCCGAATCTACTAGACCGATCAAATAAAAGGGCTTGTTTCAAGGCTCTCAAAAATATTTTTTAAATAAAAGGATTTAATGTTATTTATATTTTTATTCAATAAACTTGTTTCAAATATCTTATTTAGAATTAAAGAAATTTTCATTTTGGTCTGATTCTAAGATTTGGAGTACCATTACATTGTCCAACGAAGGTTCTGACTACGAGGAAACTCTGTTGCCTGTTGGATAAAAATTTAAGCTTTAGCAAGTATTGAAATACCGCGACAATAGTTCTTTGTTAACAAAAAAATACTATACCTTTGGAACAAAGTTTCTTTTTTGTTTAAGTTTTCCAAAAGCCTATAGCATCTATTCTACTTCTTAAATGAAAATATAATTTTGTTTTCGAAAGGAAGAAGCTAAGATTTTATCTCAGGATTAACTGAAAGCTCAGTAGATCTTATTTGAGTGTGGTATAAATGAATGGTGAAATTTCATGTTCTTAGTATTACTACTTGGATTCGGTTTCAGCTTCTGATCACTTTTAATCCAAATAGTCATAAGCTCATTTTCCACTTCACACATTCGATTTTTTTATGCATGAGGAACATGATTTTGTTATTGCAATTCCCACCACCTGGCTGGGACCCTGGTAGTCAAAGAGTATGAAATATACTCTGAATATGAATGCAGAGAGAACTTATTCATATAGAGTTCCCATTTCTCCCTTAAAAACTGGCCAGAGAGACTTTTAAGAAACGATTGGCTTATGTTAAATTTGAAGCAGTTGTACAGATTTCTTGTCTGTTCAACCATGTGGCGTAAAATATTCTGTTGGTTTGCTTACGGTAAACAAGCAAATGGACGGACTGCCGTAAAAGGGGAAAATATTATATCATTCCCACAACAATATTAATATAATCAAAATAAAAATGGGTGACGGCAATCAAAACAACCAAAACAAAGGTGATATACAGAAATTCCTTTTCAAGTTAATTCGCGCCAAAAATTCGCGTTCAGTCAGTAGGAAAATGACGTTGCTAAACTGCGGCCTGCGCTTTTACTTCGATGTTAATAGCAGACAAATAACATAAGCCAATGTCTTCTTAAGATTTGGAAAAAGCTGGTGAGAGAAATGGGAACTCTATATGAATTAATACTCTTTCGTGCGAAGTCTACTACAATCGAAATAGTTCATAATAAATGTAACAACAACAACTATAGCAACAATGTTTAGATACAACAATTTGAATTTGAAAAACTGGCAGTGTTGAAATTTGTTGCAACATTTAGCACCGAAAAGCTTATATGTAGAACAATTTCTCATTTACGTTTATTTGCGTGTCCTATGTGGGGGTTGGGGGATTTCAAGTATCATAGAAAATGATATATCAAATATAATAGAATTATTTGAAAATAGAAAAAAACATTACAAAATATTGTAGGTTGGTGGAAAAGTAGCTTCAGAAAATTTATATTGCGATATCTCTCTAATAGTTGAGCTGATCTGGGAACGCCATATAGCAATGTATAGCAGGCAGCAATATCTAAACACTATTCTTCCGTAATGAAAATAAGTGCCAAAAAATATTATTCTCGCTTATAAAAAAAAAACAATTGTGCGCTCATGGAGAGGCTACTTCAACAGAACGATCATTAGTTCCATTGTTTCCTGGATTTCGTTGCGGATATTTCGATGGAAAAGACGCGCCGCAGTGTGGTCGGCCTCGGCACCGAAACATTTGACCAGAATTATTCAAAAAGCGGCGAATAAACGTTAGATACACGTAAGTACTCGTGACATGGCTAAGGATCTTGTCATCTATCAAAATAATTTAAAAGAAGGCAGCTTGTGAAATAACTTTATACCGCACCATTTTGACAAAGAAATCTAATTATGAGCTTGCATTAATTCTGGTCAGTGATATCTAATGGTCAAAATTCGCAGTATCCGTGCAAACAGCGTACTCATTAGACAAAGCGCCTTCTGATTAACACTTGTTCAGATCTATGCAGCATGGCTTGGTTGATACACGCTTGCGAAATGCTGAAGAGGTACGAATATGGATCGATGAAAGAAATTTATTAACAGAATTCTTTTGATGGGGAAAACATTGAACAGCGCAACAAGACAAGATTTTTGAAAGAATTCAGTGTTAATGTAAACAAATAAACATGTGAAAAGTGACAGTTACAGAAAACCATTAAATTAATGCACAGTAGAGTAGTCGCGTATGTTGTTAAATTTGACGCGAGCAACATTTCAAAATATTTTCTTTTACAACTTGAAAAGTGCAATTGCAATAATTTCATTGCTTAATTGTTCTTTAATGTCAGATACATTTTTTTCATTTTAATTAATCAAAAATATGAACAGTCCTATTAAGTCAAGCGTAACATTCAGTTGAAGTAGTTTGGGTATTGGAAAAAATGGACACCAGCACAACTATTGCTCAGCGCCTTCATTGTATCGTGCAGACAACATTGGGCCAGGCAGGCCTCAGCGGATTTTCTTCGTAACCCTGAAGGGAGTAACACTTCTTAATGTTTTTATTATTTGATTTATTTATTTTTATTTAACCATTGCAGTTTAATGAAATTCCCACTCTTGTACTATTAAAATTTATATGAATTGAATCTTGATTTACGAACAACGAGAACACAAGTCAATTTGGCAGTCTTCAAATGCCTTAAAAATTATAACACAATTATTCCGCCCCGGTTATTGTACCAATAGCTTAGGGATTTTCCCGTGCTGTATACCACTCATCGTCACTTTCAGTGCTCGAGGTATCTAAATTGTCTAAGTTAATCTTCAGCCGTAGATTATTCGAGCTACGTGGCTTTGTGATGACCGCGTTTTTGACGTTGGTTTGCAGTGGATTAGCTTTAAATGTCGGCATTGGGGGCGATGTCACAGGATGTGGAGATTTATCTCCATTTCCAAGATCTTCAAATAATTTCTTTTTCTCTGCCTCCATGCTTAATAAATCCCACAAGAGCCGTTCAACTACAAACTCGAATATTCTTACATGTAATAATTATCTAAACTGATAAGTGCGGAAAGGCTTACTAATGTTCAAATAGAAAGGCGAAGCCTACTGGGCTAAACTAGTGAAATAGTGTACACAGAGTACACAGAGTTGATTTTTTCAAAATGATATTTATCGATTCGAAAAAGCAACGGCATTTCTATAATGCGTGTATATATAAATCGTTAATTAACAGCAGAGGTACTAAGGGGCGCCTGCTAAACTTCTGAGTGCCTTGTTCCTGCACGCCTGCACTCTTCTGATGTTATCGTTGCGCCACTGCCGGCAACGCCAAGCAGATTCCACCACTTGCAGATTAGCTACGGATTGCTTGATCTGCTTCCTTGAGCTCTTGGTGACAGCGCGCTGTAACTACCTTTGTGTGTGCACGTCATATAAGACGTTTGCCTAGGATCAGACCGAGATATCGGGTTTGATCCATATGCGGAAGATAAAAGTTGATAAACCAATTAAACATGTAGTGAGGCCCGTGTGGAAGGATTTATTTATTTATGTATTTTTTCATTTAGCTCCTTAACTAACAGGTGTTAGTGTTCCGTAAAGTCAGTGCGTACCGTACTTAAATAACAGTAACAGTATAATAAACAATAAATATATTGATAAAACAGTGCACCCAGATTTTCCAGTTCAAACGGATGCAGTTATAATAAATGTAGTCTCTATTGTAGCAGACCCATTCAAATATGCACAACTGTAATGGTTTCGTATAGGCGATCAACGCAACGTACGTTAAGAAAGGAAGAACTGAACAACAAAAGTCAGTCAATGCGCAGAACTTCACGAAGTAAGACACAAAGAGTACCTATAGCATCTGATAAATCTGCTAGTTACTAGGCACCATTTACTGCCATCGAAATTGAGGAGGATATGGAATATTTCTCCTCTTACTGTCCCATCCAAAATGTAGACAATTTTCAATTTCTTGGTAGGGATATAACTGTATACCTAATTAACATATTAAAAACTAGGGTAAAAAAAAGAGGGTAACTTTAGACCGGGTAGGAGATAATATATGTGGTTAAAAAAATGAGTATAAGCCGAGTGTTTTACCGAAAGTGTAGAAAAGATATGAGTGGACTTCGTGAACCAGTTTAAACATCCTCTATTAATACTTGGTATGAACGAAAGATGTGGAAATAATTCGGAGAAAAAAAACGTGATGGGCCTTATGGCTGCAGTATTTTAAAAGGAAGCCTGTAAATTATTATTACTTTTATTCAGCACATACGGGGTGGAGCATATTAGATGGACCCATTTATTAAAAAAAAAGACATGAAAGAAACTTTGAATATTTATATTGGACGCCTGGGATTACAGACAGTACCAGAAGGCAAAAATTTTTCGAGAAAACACTTTAATAAGTTTTTTGACGGCGCACTTTTAATTTTTTTAAGATTCCATAGGTTTTAATGAATAACGGAACCATTATACTTTCACTCTTGTGTCTGTCTGTTCCACTTTTACAGCGAATTTGCTCCGAATCTACTAGACCGATCAAATAAAAGGGCTTGTTTCAAGGCTCTCAAAAATATTTTTTAAATAAAAGGATTTAATGTTATTTATATTTTTATTCAATAAACTTGTTTCAAATATCTTATTTAGAATTAAAGAAATTTTCATTTTGGTCTGATTCTAAGATTTGGAGTACCATTACATTGTCCAACGAAGGTTCTGACTACGAGGAAACTCTGTTGCCTGTTGGATAAAAATTTAAGCTTTAGCAAGTATTGAAATACCGCGACAATAGTTCTTTGTTAACAAAAAAATACTATACCTTTGGAACAAAGTTTCTTTTTTGTTTAAGTTTTCCAAAAACCTATAGCATCTATTCTACTTCTTAAATGAAAATATAATTTTGTTTTCGAAAGGAAGAAGCTAAGATTTTATCTCAGGATTAACTGAAAGCTCAGTAGATCTTATTTGAGTGTGGTATAAATGAATGGTGAAATTTCATGTTCTTAGTATTACTACTTGGATTCGGTTTCAGCTTCTGATCACTTTTAATCCAAATAGTCATAAGCTCATTTTCCACTTCACACATTCGATTTTTTTATGCATGAGGAACATGATTTTGTTATTGCAATTCCCACCACCTGGCTGGGACCCTGGTAGTCAAAGAGTATGAAATATACTCTGAATATGAATGCAGAGAGAACTTATTCATATAGAGTTCCCATTTCTCCCTTAAAAACTGGCCAGAGAGACTTTTAAGAAACGATTGGCTTATGTTAAATTTGAAGCAGTTGTACAGATTTCTTGTCTGTTCAACCATGTGGCGTAAAATATTCTGTTGGTTTGCTTACGGTAAACAAGCAAATGGACGGACTGCCGTAAAAGGGGAAAATATTATATCATTCCCACAACAATATCAATATAATCAAAATAAAAATGGGTGACGGCAATCAAAACAACCAAAACAAAGGTGATATACAGAAATTCCTTTTCAAGTTAATTCGCGCCAAAAATTCGCGTTCAGTCAGTAGCAAAATGACGTTGCTAAACTGCGGCCTGCGCTTTTACTTCGATGTTAATAGCAGACAAATAACATAAGCCAATGTCTTCTTAAGATTTGGAAAAAGCTGGTGAGAGAAATGGGAACTCTATATGAATTAATACTCTTTCGTGCGAAGTCTGCTACAATCGAAATAGTTCATAATAAATGTAACAACAACAACTATAGCAACAATGTTTAGATACAACAATTTGAATTCGAAAAACTGGCAGTGTTGAAATTTGTTGCAACATTTAGCACCGAAAAGCTTATATGTAGAACAATTTCTCATTTACGTTTATTTGCGTGTCCTATGTGGGGGTTGGGGGATTTCAAGTATCATAGAAAATGATATATCAAATATAATAGAATTATTTGAAAATAGAAAAAAACATTACAAAATATTGTAGGTTGGTGGAAAAGTAGCTTCAGAAAATTTATATTGCGATATCTCTCTAATAGTTGAGCTGATCTGGGAACGCCATATAGCAATGTATAGCTGGCAGCAATATCTAAACACTATTCTTCCGTAATGAAAATAAGTGCCAAAAAATATTATTCTCGCTTATAAAAAAAAAACAATTTTGCGCTCATGGAGAGGCTACTGCAACAGAACGATCATTAGTTCCATTGTTTCCTGGATTTCGTTGCGGATATTTCGATGGAAAAGACGCGCCGCAGTGTGGTCGGCCTCGGCACCGAAACATTTGACCAGAATTATTCAAAAAGCGGCGAATAAACGTTAGATACACGTAAGTACTCGTGACATGGCTAAGGATCTTGTCATCTATCAAAATAATTTAAAAGAAGGCAGCTTGTGAAATAACTTTATACCGCACCATTTTGACAAAGAAATCTAATTATGAGCTTGCATTAATTCTGGTCAGTGATATCTAATGGTCAAAATTCGCAGTATCCGTGCAAACAGCGTACTCATTAGACAAAGCGCCTTCTGATTAACACTTGTTCAGATCTATGCAGCATGGCTTGGTTGATACACGCTTGCGAAATGCTGAAGAGGTACGAATATGGATCGATGAAAGAAATTTATTAACAGAATTCTTTTGATGGGGAAAACATTGAACAGCGCAACAAGACAAGATTTTTGAAAGAATTCAGTGTTAATGTAAACAAATAAACATGTGAAAAGTGACAGTTACAGAAAACCATTAAATTAATGCACAGTAGAGTAGTCGCGTATGTTGTTAAATTTGACGCGAGCAACATTTCAAAATATTTTCTTTTACAACTTGAAAAGTGCAATTGCAATAATTTCATTGCTTAATTGTTCTTTAATGGCAGATACATTTTTTTCATTTTAATTAATCAAAAATATGAACAGTCCTATTAAGTCAAGCGTAACATTCAGTTGAAGTAGTTTGGGTATTGGAAAAAATGGACACCAGCACAACTATTGCTCAGCGCCTTCATTGTATCGTGCAGACAACATTGGGCCAGGCAGGCCTCAGCGGATTTTCTTCGTAACCCTGAAGGGAGTAACACTTCTTAATGTTTTTATTATTTGATTTATTTATTTTTATTTAACCATTGCAGTTTAATGAAATTCCCACTCTTGTACTATTAAAATTTATATGAATTGAATCTTGATTTACGAACAACGAGAACACAAGTCAATTTGGCAGTCTTCAAATGCCTTAAAAATTATAACACAATTATTCCGCCCTGGTTATTGTACCAATAGCTTAGGGATTTTCCCGTGCTGTATACCACTCATCGTCACTTTCAGTGCTCGAGGTATCTAAATTGTCTAAGTTAATCTTCAGACGTAGATTATTCGAGCTACGTGGCTTTGTGATGACAGCGTTTTTGACGTTGGTTTGCAGTGGATTAGCTTTGAATGTCGGCATTGGGGGCGATGTCACAGGATGTGGAGGTTTATCTCCATTTCCAAGATCTTCAAATAATTTCTTTTTCTCTGCCTCCATGCTTAATAAATCCCACTAGAGCCGTTCAACTACAAATTCGAATATTCTTACATGTAATAATTATCCAAACTGATAAGTGCGGAAAGGCTTACTAATGTTCAAATAGAAAGGCGAAGCCTACTGGGCTAAACTAGTGAAATAGTGTACACAGAGTACACAGAGTTGATTTTTTCAAAATGATATTTATCGATTCGAAAAAGCAACGGCATTTCTATAATGCGTGTATATATAAATCGTTAATTAACAGCGAAGGTACTAAGGGGCGCCTGCTAAACTTCTGAGTGCCTTGTTCCTGCACGCCTGCACTCTTCTGATGTTATAGGCGGCAGTGGCGCAACGCCAAGCAGATTCCACCACTTGCAGATTAGCTACGGATTGCTTGATCTGCTTCCTTGAGCTCTTGGTGACAGCGCGCTGTAACTACCTTTGTGTGTGCACGTCATATAAGACGTTTGCCTAGGATCAGACCGAGATATCGGATTTGATCCATATGCGGAAGATAAAAGTTGATAAACCAATTAAACATGTAGTGAGGCCCGTGTGGAAGGATTTATTTATTTATGTATTTTTTCATATAGCTCCTTAACTAACAGGTGTTAGTGTTCCGTAAAGTCAGTGCGTACCGTACTTAAATAACAGTAACAGTATAATAAACAATAAATATATTGATAAAACAGTGCACCCAGATTTTCCAGTTCAAACGGATTCAGTTATAATAAATGTAGTCTCTATTGTAGCAGACCCATTCAAATATGCACAACTGTAATGGTTTCGTATAGGCGATCAACGCAACGTTCGTTAAGAAAGGAAGAACTGAACAACAAAAGTCAGCCAATGCGCAGAACTTCACGAAGTAAGACACAAAGAGTACCTATAGCATCTGATAAATCTGCTAGTGGCTAGGCACCATTTACTGCCTGTAGTGACATCGAAATTGAGGAGGATATGGAATATTTCTCCTCTTACTGTCCCATCCAAAATGTAGACAATTTTCAATTTCTTGGTAGGGATATACCTGTATACCTAATTAACATAATTAAAACTAGGGTAAAAAAGAAGAGGGTAACTTTAGACCGGGTAGGAGATAATATATGTAGTTAAAAAAATGAGTATAAGCCGAGTGTTTTACCGAAAGTGTAGAAAAGATATGAGTGGACTTCGTGAACCAGTTTAAACATCCTCTATTAATACTTGGTATGAACGAAAGATGTGGAAATAATTCGGAGAAAAAAAACGTGATGGGCTTTATGGCTGCAGTGTTTTAAAAGGAAGCCTGTAAATTATTATTACCTTTATTCAGCACATACAGGGTGGGGCATATTAGATAGATCCATTTATTAAAAAAAAAGACATGAAAGAAACTTTGAATATTTATATTGGACGCCTGGGATTACAGACAGTACCAGAAGACAAACATTTTTCGAGCAAACACTTTAATAAGTTTTTTGACGGCGCACTTTTAATTTTTTTAAGATTCCATAGGTTTTAATGAATAACGGAACCATTATACTTTCACTCTTGTGTCTGTCTGTTCCACTTTTACAGCGAATTTGCTCCGAATCTACTAGACCGATCAAATAAAAGGGCTTGTTTCAAGGCTCTCAAAAATATTTTTTAAATAAAAGGATTTAATGTTATTTATATTTTTATTCAATAAACTTGTTTCAAATATCTTATTTAGAATTAAAGAAATTTTCATTTTGGTCTGATTCTAAGATTTGGAGTGCCATTATATTGTCCAACGAAGGTTCTGACTACGAGGAAACTCTGTTGCCTGTTGGATAAAAATTTAAGCTTTAGCAAGTATTGAAATACCGCGACAATAGTTCTTTGTTAACAAAAAAATACTATACCTTTGGAACAAAGTTTCTTTTTTGTTTAAGTTTTCCAAAAGCCTATAGCATCTATTCTACTTCTTAAATGAAAATATAATTTTGTTTTCGAAAGGAAGAAGCTAAGATTTTATCTCAGGATTAACTGAAAGCTCAGTAGATCTTATTTGAGTGTGATATAAATGAATGGTGAAATTTCATGTTCTTAGTATTACTACTTGGGTTCGGTTTCAGCTTCTGATCACTTTTAATCCAAATAGTCATAAGCTCATTTTCCACTTCACACATTCGATTTTTTTATGCATGAGGAACATGATTTTGTTATTGCAATTCCCACCACCTGGCTGGGACCCTGGTAGTCAAAGAGTATGAAATATACTCTGAATATGAATGCAGAGAGAACTTATTCATATAGAGTTCCCATTTCTCCCTTAAAAAATGGCCGGAGAGACTTTTAAGAAACGATTGGCTTATGTTAAATTTGAAGCAGTTGTACAGATTTCTTGTCTGTTCAACCATGTGGCGTAAAATATTCTGTTGGTTTGCTTACGGTAAACAAGCAAATGGACGGACTGCCGTAAAAGGGGAAAATATTATATCATTCCCACAACAATATCAATATAATCAAAATAAAAATGGGTGACGGCAATCAAAACAACCAAAACAAAGGTGATATACAGAAATTCCTTTTCAAGTTAATTCGCGCCAAAAATTCGCGTTCTGTCAGTAGCAAAATGACGTTGCTAAACTGCGGCCTGCGCTTTTACTTCGATGTTAATAGCAGACAAATAACATAAGCCAATGTCTTCTTAAGATTTGGAAAAAGCTGGTGAGAGAAATGGGAACTCTATATGAATTAATACTCTTTCGTGCGAAGTCTGCTACAATCGAAATAGTTCATAATAAATGTAACAACAACAACTATAGCAACAATGTTTAGATACAACAATTTGAATTCGAAAAACTGGCAGTGTTGAAATTTGTTGCAACATTTAGCACCGAAAAGCTTATATGTAGAACAATTTCTCATTTACGTTTATTTGCGTGTCCTATGTGGGGGTTGGGGGATTTCAAGTATCATAGAAAATGATATATCAAATATAATAGAATTATTTGAAAATAGAAAAAAACATTACAAAATATTGTAGGTTGGTGGAAAAGTAGCTTCAGAAAATTTATATTGCGATATCTCTCTAATAGTTGAGCTGATCTGGGAACGCCATATAGCAATGTATAGCAGGCAGCAATATCTAAACACTATTCTTCCGTAATGAAAATAAGTGCCAAAAAATATTATTCTCGCTTATAAAAAAAAAACAATTGTGCGCTCATGGAGAGGCTACTTCAACAGAACGATCATTAGTTCCATTGTTTCCTGGATTTCGTTGCGGATATTTCGATGGAAAAGACGCGCCGCAGTGTGGTCGGCCTCGGCACCGAAACATTTGACCAGAATTATTCAAAAAGCGGCGAATAAACGTTAGATACACGTAAGTACTCGTGACATGGCTAAGGATCTTGTCATCTATCAAAATAATTTAAAAGAAGGCAGCTTGTGAAATAACTTTATACCGCACCATTTTGACAAAGAAATCTAATTATGAGCTTGCATTAATTCTGGTCAGTGATATCTAATGGTCAAAATTCGCAGTATCCGTGCAAACAGCGTACTCATTAGACAAAGCGCCTTCTGATTAACACTTGTTCAGATCTATGCAGCATGGCTTGGTTGATACACGCTTGCGAAATGCTGAAGAGGTACGAATATGGATCGATGAAAGAAATTTATTAACAGAATTCTTTTGATGGGGAAAACATTGAACAGCGCAACAAGACAAGATTTTTGAAAGAATTCAGTGTTAATGTAAACAAATAAACATGTGAAAAGTGACAGTTACAGAAAACCATTAAATTAATGCACAGTAGAGTAGTCGCGTATGTTGTTAAATTTGACGCGAGCAACATTTCAAAATATTTTCTTTTACAACTTGAAAAGTGCAATTGCAATAATTTCATTGCTTAATTGTTCTTTAATGGCAGATACATTTTTTTCATTTTAATTAATCAAAAATATGAACAGTCCTATTAAGTCAAGCGTAACATTCAGTTGAAGTAGTTTGGGTATTGGAAAAAATGGACACCAGCACAACTATTGCTCAGCGCCTTCATTGTATCGTGCAGACAACATTGGGCCAGGCAGGCCTCAGCGGATTTTCTTCGTAACCCTGAAGGGAGTAACACTTCTTAATGTTTTTATTATTTGATTTATTTATTTTTATTTAACCATTGCAGTTTAATGAAATTCCCACTCTTGTACTATTAAAATTTATATGAATTGAATCTTGATTTACGAACAACGAGAACACAAGTCAATTTGGCAGTCTTCAAATGCCTTAAAAATTATAACACAATTATTCCGCCCTGGTTATTGTACCAATAGCTTAGGCATTTTCCCGTGCTGTATACCACTCATCGTCACTTTCAGTGCTCGAGGTATCTAAATTGTCTAAGTTAATCTTCAGACGTAGATTATTCGAGCTACGTGGCTTTGTGATGACAGCGTTTTTGACGTTGGTTTGCAGTGGATTAGCTTTGAATGTCGGCATTGGGGGCGATGTCACAGGATGTGGAGGTTTATCTCCATTTCCAAGATCTTCAAATAATTTCTTTTTCTCTGCCTCCATGCTTAATAAATCCCACTAGAGCCGTTCAACTACAAACTCGAATATTCTTACATGTAATAATTATCCAAACTGATAAGTGCGGAAAGGCTTACTAATGTTCAAATAGAAAGGCGAAGCCTACTGGGCTAAACTAGTGAAATAGTGTACACAGAGTACACAGAGTTGATTTTTTCAAAATGATATTTATCGATTCGAAAAAGCAACGGCATTTCTATAATGCGTGTATATATAAATCGTTAATTAACAGCGAAGGTACTAAGGGGCGCCTGCTAAACTTCTGAGTGCCTTGTTCCTGCACGCCTGCACTCTTCTGATGTTATAGGCGGCAGTGGCGCAACGCCAAGCAGATTCCACCACTTGCAGATTAGCTACGGATTGCTTGATCTGCTTCCTTGAGCTCTTGGTGACAGCGCGCTGTAACTACCTTTGTGTGTGCACGTCATATAAGACGTTTGCCTAGGATCAGACCGAGATATCGGATTTGATCCATATGCGGAAGATAAAAGTTGATAAACCAATTAAACATGTAGTGAGGCCCGTGTGGAAGGATTTATTTATTTATGTATTTTTTCATATAGCTCCTTAACTAACAGGTGTTAGTGTTCCGTAAAGTCAGTGCGTACCGTACTTAAATAACAGTAACAGTATAATAAACAATAAATATATTGATAAAACAGTGCACCCAGATTTTCCAGTTCAAACGGATTCAGTTATAATAAATGTAGTCTCTATTGTAGCAGACCCATTCAAATATGCACAACTGTAATGGTTTCGTATAGGCGATCAACGCAACGTTCGTTAAGAAAGGAAGAACTGAACAACAAAAGTCAGCCAATGCGCAGAACTTCACGAAGTAAGACACAAAGAGTACCTATAGCATCTGATAAATCTGCTAGTGGCTAGGCACCATTTACTGCCTGTAGTGACATCGAAATTGAGGAGGATATGGAATATTTCTCCTCTTACTGTCCCATCCAAAATGTAGACAATTTTCAATTTCTTGGTAGGGATATACCTGTATACCTAATTAACATAATTAAAACTAGGGTAAAAAAGAAGAGGGTAACTTTAGACCGGGTAGGAGATAATATATGTAGTTAAAAAAATGAGTATAAGCCGAGTGTTTTACCGAAAGTGTAGAAAAGATATGAGTGGACTTCGTGAACCAGTTTAAACATCCTCTATTAATACTTGGTATGAACGAAAGATGTGGAAATAATTCGGAGAAAAAAAACGTGATGGGCTTTATGGCTGCAGTGTTTTAAAAGGAAGCCTGTAAATTATTATTACCTTTATTCAGCACATACAGGGTGGGGCATATTAGATAGATCCATTTATTAAAAAAAAAGACATGAAAGAAACTTTGAATATTTATATTGGACGCCTGGGATTACAGACAGTACCAGAAGACAAAAATTTTTCGAGCAAACACTTTAATAAGTTTTTTGACGGCGCACTTTTAATTTTTTTAAGATTCCATAGGTTTTAATGAATAACGGAACCATTATACTTTCACTCTTGTGTCTGTCTGTTCCACTTTTACAGCGAATTTGCTCCGAATCTACTAGACCGATCAAATAATTTAATGTTATTTATATTTTTATTCAATAAACTTGTTTCAAATATCTTATTTAGAATTAAAGAAATTTTCATTTTGGTCTGATTCTAAGATTTGGAGTGCCATTATATTGTCCAACGAAGGTTCTGACTACGAGGAAACTCTGTTGCCTGTTGGATAAAAATTTAAGCTTTAGCAAGTATTGAAATACCGCGACAATAGTTCTTTGTTAACAAAAAAATACTATACCTTTGGAACAAAGTTTCTTTTTTGTTTAAGTTTTCCAAAAGCCTATAGCATCTATTCTACTTCTTAAATGAAAATATAATTTTGTTTTCGAAAGGAAGAAGCTAAGATTTTATCTCAGGATTAACTGAAAGCTCAGTAGATCTTATTTGAGTGTGATATAAATGAATGGTGAAATTTCATGTTCTTAGTATTACTACTTGGGTTCGGTTTCAGCTTCTGATCACTTTTAATCCAAATAGTCATAAGCTCATTTTCCACTTCACACATTCGATTTTTTTATGCATGAGGAACATGATTTTGTTATTGCAATTCCCACCACCTGGCTGGGACCCTGGTAGTCAAAGAGTATGAAATATACTCTGAATATGAATGCAGAGAGAATTTATTCATATAGAGTTCCCATTTCTCCCTTAAAAAATGGCCGGAGAGACTTTTAAGAAACGATTGGCTTATGTTAAATTTTAAGCAGTTGTACAGATTTCTCTTCCGTTCAACCATGTGGCGTAAAATATTCTGTTGGTTTGCTTACGGTAAACAAGCAAATGGACGGACTGCCGTAAAAGGGGAAAATATTATATCATTCCCACAACAATATCAATATAATCAAAATAAAAATGGGTGACGGCAATCAAAACAACCAAAACAAAGGTGATATACAGAAATTCCTTTTCAAGTTAATTCGCGCCAAAAATTCGCGTTCAGTCAGTAGCAAAATGACGTTGCTAAACTGCGGCCTGCGCTTCTACTTCGATGTTAATAGCAGACAAATAACATAAGCCAATGTCTTCTTAAGATTTGGAAAAAGCTCCAAAAGCTCGTGAGATAAATGGGAACTCTATATGAATTAATACTCTTTATATTTGACTATGCCATTCAAAGAGTATTCATTCATATAGAGGTTACATTTCTCTCAAAAGCTTTTTGATCTTCTTTCAAATAAGTAGAAGCTATAAGAATATGTTACTCTTCTGTTATTAACATCGAAGTAGCATGGCAGGCCGCTGTTTAGCAACGTCATTCTGCTAATTACTGAACGGAAATTCTTTGCTCGAATTAGCTTGAAAAAGAATTTTTGTATATAACCTTTGTTTTGGTTGCTTTAATTGCAGTCACCCATTTTTATTTTGATTGTATTGATATTGTTATGGGAATGATAGCAAAAAAGGAACATGTATTGGTTTGGCGCGATTTTTTTTGATGAATGAGGAACATGATTTTTGCTATTGCAATTCCCACCACCCACTTGTACTGGTTTTGGGAGGAACATAGTTTTTGTTCTTGTAATATCCGCCTTCCAATTCTATTGTTTTTGGCACGATTTTTAATGAATAAGGAACATGACTTTTGCTTACCCCCAACATCCATATTTTTACCGCGAAAAAGGGTCATTATTTGTCAGCATTCATTGTGTCAACAAGTGAAAGCAAAAAAAAAGGTGATTTAATTAGTAAAAATTTTTTTCTTTAATGCAACTAAATAAATAACTCAAATTAATTTAAAATAAATTTATTATACCTATTTTTGCGCTATGTATATATATAAAGTATACATATATATAAAACTCAAAGGTAAATATAGCTCATTCTACCTTGACTAGCAGACAAACAGAAAAAACAGCAAGCAATTGCAAGTGTCCCATGTGAAAACGATATCAAACCAGCTGCGCTACTGCGAATACAGCAAAGACAAAGAAATAAATTTTGCCTTTGACCGCCCAACAACAAAGCGTGTGACATTTGTTTTTTTCTTATTTGCCGAACATAAGGGAAGACAAAGAAAAAATATTCTATACGATTTTGCTTTGTTTTCATGCCTTCTTTTTTTGCTGGCCGCTTGGTATTTTCATTTCGTTCATATAAATGAATATAGGCAAAATACAAAGCAGCCATGGCTCGATTTCGTTTGTTAAAGAACGATTTCGTAAATCAAAGAAAACCACACAATTTGCTGAATATTCTCGAAGACCATACAAATAAAAAACTTTGAAAAAAAATCAAGGAAAGAAGACAGTGTCTCTGATTTTTGTTTTTATTATGTCTTTCTTGTGTATTTATTTTCTTTGAATAACATACTCCCGCCCAATTTGTTTATGTAAACCCAAGAAAACCAACAGCAATATGTTACGCTGCGTAATTTGAACAGCCAACAATTCTGTTGATGTACAGAATCAGTGTCGGGTTCTAATCGTTTGTGAAGAGTCTCTCCGGACAGTGTTTTAAGAGAGAAATGTAACCTCTATATGAATAAGTTCACTTTGGTGTCATTGTTCAGTCTACGTCAAAACAAACGAGCATTTGACAACAGAAGAGCAGCTGAGATCAGAGGAACAGCTGAAATGGAAGCTTTCTTGCTCAACACATATTGAGCTTTGGCACAACAGCTGACAGCGCTCCTACATTTGTCTCATTCCTACTTTACACCCTCCCGTTATTCTATGTTTTTTATTCTTTGCTCTGGTATTGGCGCCTGGTATTACACACACAATTTTTTGTAACCTCAATAAGGCCACAGCAAGACAGAACTTGTACAAAAATATAAACTTCATTATAATTTGGTTTTTAAGGAAATTGCCGAAGTTTCTCCAATTGTTGTCGTGTGTTGTAGACTGACAGCAATAACGACCAAAACTACAGTATCGGTGTGGAACCCTCCAAGCCGCCTCAGCAGATCGACTGAAGGCCGCATTATATTTCGAGCAGTTTGGGGCTCCTCCAACGTGGAGCGCAGCCGTAGCCAACGCCGACAGCTGGAATTGAGGTTAACAGTTAACCTAACCTCAAACGCAAGGTGAGTGAATTTGAACATTAATTATTAGTGAGTGCAAAAGGGCCGAAAATGTTACATATCTAATTTGTGAGCAATCTGTTTTGCTCAATTCGGTAAAAAGAGCCATACAGAAAGAAGTGTAAGGGTGATTTCACATTGCGAACTGAAACGCATTTGACGGCATGCTGAATTCAAACAAAATCGCCATAAGCTTGTCAGCGCGAGTACTAACAAGCATGTAAAAGGAACATATACCAACACAGACATTAGTAATGAATTTGAGGAGACCTACATCGAAGGGGTGCCTGATTTAAGGTACGAGTTCACGTGCAACAACACGGAACAAACCAAGGATAATCAACGCCACTCAACGAGTCGGCTACGATCCACACCGTGCTGCCAGTATAAGAAGAAATGAACCTTCCAATTGTTCAACTGCCAATTTTCAGTGGGAAATTTGTGGACTGGCCAGCATTCAACGGGGTGTTCCTAGCACGTGTGCACAATTGTACGAGACTCACCGACTTGCAATGCTTCCTCAATTTGAAGGATTCCTTGTCAGATGATGCATCGCGAGACATCCAACACCAAACTCTAATCGAATCAAATTATTAAGTAGTATAGAAATGCTGGAGAATATATACAACAACAAGCGGGTGTTGTTTTAACATTACATGGATCTTTTCGATCAGCAGTCGCTAATTCAGCGTGACGACGCAGATTCTCTGAAATGTTTTGTTCAAACTTGTCGATCATGTGTGACCCACTCCTTGCAATTGTTTGGAGTTCATCTCGAACAGCAAACCCATTATTAATTGAGGGAAGACGTTTGAGGCTAATGGTTTCGTAATTAGTGTAGCTTACATTATTTTATTTAATAGTTTCGTTGAAAAATTTTATCAAGTATGATTCGTTTAGTTTTTTGTATTTTCTCTTATTGTTATGTTTCCATCAAAATTATTCAATAATAATAATCCTTTTATAATTTATTCGATATTTTTTACATGTTCTGTATCTGTAATAAGACAAAGTAATGATATTTATTTATTTAATTCATGTTTATATGTATTTATGTCCTTAATATGTATTTAACAGATTAGTGGAATGGAGAATACTTTAATTATTGGAAAATTATTTAACGCAGAAATGAAAAAGTCTATTTGCGAAGTAGCTAGCTAAACGCCGTAATTTTACAAATCTAGCATCACTGCATTCAACAGAGACAAATCAGTAATCGATTGTTAAGTCAGAGAAAATAATGAGTGATGACTTCTGATGAGTGCGCCCAATGATACGCTTTGTTTTCTAAAAGGTTTACAATACAATTTTCATTTTCGATTTGCTTTATCTGATTCTGTTAACCAGTTATTTTTTCATTTATTTTTATTAAATTTTCTTCTAGGCCATAGTATTTTTTATTACATTTGAAAATATGTTCGTATCTTAATTTCAAAATTCTATATTTTTTTATTATTGGTTTTACCTTTATAAACTTGCATATTTAATTTCAAGTTATTGGTACATTAATCATATAAATTAAGCAATTGTTTTCATGAGCTATTTTAATATCGATAAAATTTAAAGCTTCTTCTATTAATTAAATAATAGAGTTTCTTTAATATTAAACTATCTCGTGGGTTTCTTTGTTCATTAGCAAAAAATGAATTTATTATTATTTTATTACGTGTATTGCTTTGTTAATATTATTGATTTCCTCTTTTATTATATCAATTTTAAATTTATATTGTAGAATTAACGTGGTTTGAAATTGTTCACTGTTTTTCAATGTCTTTACTATTGCATTATTAATATTCGTAATATTATTTATTCTTTCTATGATTTTCCTATTGATAATTCTTTGTTGATTATTGTTCCCTATTATCTCTTGAAATTTATTATTGATGGCTACTAAGTCATCGTGATCAGGATTACCTCATATCCATTTCCAAGCTGAGCCAATGGAATCGAGCGAAGGTTTCTTTGTTTAACCAAAATGTTATTTGTGTTAAGGATTTATTTTTGGATGGGTGGGTAAAATGGATGTGAAGTGGAAATATTTCTAGCGAAATTTGTTGTTATTTCTTCCAGGACAATATTGTATTCGGTAAGATTTATGATATGAAGAATTCTTAAGGTTCCAAATTGGATTTTTGCGATGCCATCTTCAACTACGATAATTTCCGATTGTGAATAGTCTAATATCTTTAGGGAAGCGTGGTCAAAAGGTTGACTGGTGAGGCGAGGAGAAATCTAAAAGTTGATTTGATTAGTTTCTTATTCTGTGGTTGTGTATTACTTTCCCTGACTCTGTGGTGACTGTTGAATGCTTATTTTTTTGTACTTTTTCTTCTTTATAACGCTTTAGTTTTGCTTTACTTATCTCAACAAGGCGTAGACTGAAGAGGCTGCACCCACATGATCTCCCTCTAAGAAGGATACAGCCTTCTATAATTAATTAAGTTAGTATAAGTCTAATTTTTTATTTTTATTGTCACGTCATTATTTTTTAAATCCGACAAATGTTTTATGCAGTTTACTGCGTTTAATGTTATAATTTAATTAAAAAAAAAAAAAAAAAAAAGTTTTGCTTTACATAAATTTCATTGCCGGTTTCATAACCCCTTGGTACGTCCGCAACACCATGCTGCACAGGGATCTTGCCGTGCCAACTGTTATGGAGGTGATTAATTCTCACAGCTACCGCTATCACTACAGACTTTTATCGCACCCAAATCCGCTGGCGTCCTCCCTCACCCGCATCTCAACAAGGCATAGACTGAAGAGGCTACACCCGCATGATCTCCCCCTAAGAAGGAATCAGCCTTGTATATCATTGCCTTTTCGGCGCAATTTGCATCATTTTTAATGTAGTATAAGTCTAATTTTTTTTCACGTCTTTATTTTTTTTAATCCGATAAATGTGTTATGCAGTTTACTGCAATAAATGTTATAATCTAATTATGAAAAAAAAAAATTCACATAAGCTATTCAGGAGTCCTTGAAGTAGGTGACGTTCTTCAAATACAAGCCAAGAAATATTTGGAACGGTTTAGTTCTCACCCGAATGCACTAGCCAGGCGTCTTAAGGGAGAAAGGCTAAGAGTTAGGATAAGAAGATTAAAACGATGCCACCCAGAGGATCTTCCTGACAGAGTCCTCTCTTATATATTTTTAAGTTAAAATGTAAATTTAAATGCATGTTAACAATGCTGTCAATTTTTTAATTTACTACTTTTGTATAGTCATTAGTTTTTTGTTAGTTTTTTACATATAATTAGTTTAAGCTGCCATTAAAATAGGTAGTAGTTCACTAAGAAGAGCCCTGACATGACCATATTGACAAAAAGAAAATATTGAAAATAGAGTTGGGCAGGAGGAAACTAATCGTGTTAACTTTCCCCTGGCCTCTTGACTAAGATTGTATAATCTTAAGGTGGTGTGTGCAATCAAATTAGTTGGTAGCTGTTGTATTGGGTATTTAAATTGGTTAAGCAGTGTGAAATAGTTTTCTTTTGTAAAAATTACACCGTTTAATTCTTTTAGTGTGTCGTTTCCTATACTTGCATCAAAAGTTGTTAAACTATGTAGAATATGGAATTTAAATTTTCCTATTTCATTATTAAAAATATCTATGTAAGTATGATATGTAATTTGGACTTGGCCATCAACTGAGTTTGCAAAAAATAGTTTATTGGGAATGGGATTCTCAATGTATTTGGGAGTAATATATTTTTTGTTGGAACCCGTGTATAAAAGAAATTTTAGCTCATTACCATTTCTCATTTCATAAAGAAAGTAAGGTAATGAGGAGACGCCTAATCTAATCGGCAAGCAATTTCTTCGATGGTCTCTTTATCGTATTGATAGGTTTGTGGGTCTTCGGAAATAACTTCATGTTCATATTCTATTATTTCACTATTTTCTTCGATTGGCTCATTGCTTCAGTATTATAAATTCTTTGGAATTTATTAGGTTGTTAAGTGTTTAGTGAATGTGGGCGTTTGTTAGCCAGGTTATTATTAGAGGGTGCCTGATTGTATCGGAAGTTTGGCTGTTGACGCGGAGTGAAGCCCAAAATAGTGGAAAAAAACGGTTTTTCTGGTACTTTACCTGCTTAGTTTATATGGATTGACCTATTTCCATAGAAACTGCTGGTTTGGCCAGAAGTTTGCTTAATGAGTATTATAGTTTTGCTATTGGTTATATGGAGGTGTCAGGATTGCTCTAGGAAACTGGTTTCGAGCGAAGTTTGTTAGCTCTGGATAGAAAGGACGACCACTAGAAAATTGTGATCGTGGGTTATCGTAAGGAAACTTGGTTTGGGGATTAAAATTCTGTTTCCTATTGGATGGGCCTTGCTCGATAGTATGAGCGTGGTTGGCTCAATAATTCAAACTGATTAGCTTTAAGCACATTTGAAGAGCTTGAGGAAGAGTTGTAGGACTCTTACCGCTTAAAAGGCTCGGTATGTTTCTGTTTAAACCTCTTATGAAAGTGTCAAGCGCCTTATCTCTGTATGTATTGGTCATTGCCATCAAATGTCATCAATAGCGAAATTTTTGCTCTTCTGCTCTAATTATTTACAATTTTGTTACACTCTTTACCTGATTTCTTGGATATTTGCTTAAATATTATTATATAAAAAAATTTTTTTTTAAAAATAACGAAATTTGACTTACATTAAATAAAATTCACTTAATCCCATTTTATTGTTGCTGTTAACGGTGCCCTTTTGTCTTTGGATATCCTGCTCTAGTTGTCGATGACCCCTGCTGTTAGCGATGGTGTTATTATTGACGGTGTCCTCTGCTGTTGGCGATGCTATTTTATTTTACTACACGCTTTATTATATTTTTTTATATGTTTCCTTTCGCAAGAAATATTGTTCATTTGTTTCAACTGTACGCTTCCACCTTCGCTTATTGTATATATTTTTTTCCAAATTTTTTCCCCTACTATTTTATTAGTCTTGGCTTATTTATCCACTTATTCACTTGTATGTTTCTTGTTCTTTTTATTTTCATTTACTTCAGAATGTTATTTGCTTTAGTTTTTTTCACTCTACTTTCATAAAAATTAATCACAGTCGATGACAAACTCTCAAAGCGTGCGCTTGCCATAGAAACGGAATTGCTGCATTTTCGTTTCAAACCAGTCTCGCGAGTAACAAATCGCGATCCAAGTCTAGCTACCTTATGGTCATTAGTAGTTTCCTTAGGAAAGTAATAACATTAAGCGATATTGTAGTTGTCAAGACTCTGAGTCTGGCGCATCAAGCGCTTCAGACATAATAAAAATTCCGCGTTTTAATAAAAAGAAAAATCCAAAAAGCTCTGGTACTAACCAGTATAAAAACTATCATTGATGACGGCAGTACCACTGACCCTGCCAACGAAGTTGAACAGCCGACACCAGCAAAGCCCACGTTGCAGCCACCAATTACTGGTTTAAAAGCGTCGCTAGCGGTGGTGCATGAGCTTATTAAATCAATACATATTTGTAATTACGCAGTAAAAATCATTTCCATTGGTTATTTTAATTTATATTTTCTAACTCCGCAACTAACCTTATCTGCATTGAGCTCCACAAAGCATAACCTTCAGTTTTATACTCATGAAACAAGGCAAACAAGGCCTTATAAGGCAGTACTCTCTGGACTGGAAAAATCTAGCTGTTAAAATCAGGCGTCGCCACTCGCGAATTTAACTTATAACTCCCTTGCGTGCTTTTACTTGTGTTTATTTCGCAGTGTTTCTCGGGGCTACTGATCGAACACTAAATTCACAATCAGTCCCAGAAACACGCCATGCCAATTACAGTGTTTAACCTTAATCTTTAAACTTATTCCTAACAACAGTGTTGAATAATATTATTTACACGTATTCCTTATTTCTATCAATAACATCCCCACCCCCGTGAATCAACATCCAGAATGGCTAATTTTGAGACAGCCCGTTGTTTTGTTCCTGTGTGCTCTTTGACACCACTTTATCCAGAGTGTCAATGTGG
The DNA here is from genome assembly GCA_035041755.1 of Cacoxenus indagator. NCBI lineage: Eukaryota > Metazoa > Arthropoda > Insecta > Diptera > Drosophilidae > Cacoxenus > Cacoxenus indagator. The sequence continues at coordinate 3,882,329 of JAWNKX010000163.1, read as the reverse complement.
GCAGGTACTCCGCAATCCATCGCTTCAAAAATGGTCTCTTAACTGGCGAGCTATACGACACTGCTTGCGCAAAACGTGTATATTATTGTCAACTATGTTGTTTATACCTGGTGTTTCCGCCGTATTAGAGTCTCCTATTACGAAGTCGTTAGGCGTCAGCGGCTGCTCCTGATTGCCATCAATTGGTAAATGCGTAAGTGGACGGTAGTTAACAATATTTTCTGCTTCGATTAGAAGACAGTTTAGGGTATGTTTCTGTGGTGCAACTTTCTTGAGTGTTTGGATCAAAATGAGCTCCACACATTGCACCATCCTTTCCCAGACACCACCCTCGGTCGGGTTCAATGGCGAATTGAATATCCAATCGATGCCTCTCTTTGATAGCTCGCCTTGTAAACGGTGACAGTCGAATACTTCTCTAAAACGCTGACCTTCGTTGTTGGCTCCAACAAAGTTCTTCCCGTTATCAGATTAATTCGCTCCGGTATTCCTCGACGATTTATGAAATTTCGGATTGCGACGACGCAGGAGTCAGTACTCAGATCATGGGCCAGCTCCAAATGTATAGCGCGTATAGTGAAGCACGTAAAGAGTGCTACCCATCGTTTCTCAGTGCTTCGACATACAGTGACGTTGACTGGACCGAAATAGTCGAGTCCAACATAAGTAAAAGGCCTTACATACGGTGTAAGCCGGTCGATTGGAAGTGGTCCCATTAAAGGCGGAATTGGCAAGGTCTTGGCGAGACGGCAAACTGCACACGCGGCAGTAACGTTACACAGTAAACTTCTCAGACGAGGAATCCAGTAACTACGATGAATTGAACAAATTGTGGCTTCTACATTCTGGTGACGCAGTTCATTATGATGGTGCGCTACAAATAATTTTCTCAGTGAATGTCTAACGGCAATATAATGGGATGCTTTGCTCTCATTGGCAGGAAACTAGCAGCATCAATACGTCCGCGCACTCGAAGCACACCCTCATCATTAATGTACGGTGATAGCTTTGATAGAACAGTTCCCTTCGACACGTTCTGCCCTTCTCGGATTTGCTGGATTTCCTGATGGAAGATCTCGCTCTGTGCAAGACGACATAATAATTTATTCGCAGCTTTAACTTCAGACGCTGTTGGCCCATAACTTTCAACCACAATGCGGCGGGGCAAATGTTGGTAAAGTGAAGAACCCAAGCTGTGGCTCTTACTAGCCTGTTGAAAGAAGAAAACCGTTCAAAATTAATTAACGTACCATTGCTTACGGTGACCAAATAGTATTTTGGAGGTAATTCTTTGTCGCAGTCGTGTAGCTCTTCAAATTTATCGTCATCGAACAGCCACCTTCTTTTTGCCTTAAGAAAGTCGGACCACACGCCCAACGAGTACTTGTGCTAAACTCAACTTTATTGTTATGTTGCCTTTATGTTGCCTCGTCGGCGACGTTTTCACTGGTTGTGATCCACTTGCAGTTCGAAGCTTTAGTAGATGCTCGGATCTGTGTTGCACAAATAGTTTATGTCGACGATGTTTACTCCTAATCCATTTGATTACGGTTTTTGAATCAGTCCAGAACGTCTGCACGGGTGGGACGGCCCTAACGCCAAAGTTTTTCACGTCAAAATAATTGGCAACCATGTCATTGAAGTGGGGAATATCCGTGCTAATATCAGTCCTATTTATGAAACGATCACATTCGAACGGTTTATGTTATCCCTGGCACATCGAACATTTACCTGTTGTTTGGTTCCCGTCTACGTCAAGAACAACAACAAGCTTTGACTCACGACTAGAATCACTTTCACAAACAGTAAAAATAATGTTGGCTTCTGTACTCATCCACTCACCGAAGTGAATCAACGTAGCATATGGCTGTATGGCTACTGAATGTCTAGCCCACTCGATTCGTTTACTCAAAGGCAATTTTGCCACCAAATCCTCAAGAAAGATTGGATCTTCTAGATACCGATACCCATCAGCGGCTTGTAAAAACGCACAAATATTTTTCACTTTTGTAGCGAAGGGTATAATTCTTTCCATTGCACTCTCCGATATCCTTGGGATTTGGCGAACGATTTCTAATTGACTTCGGATCAGCTTCCCCGGACGTCCGAATCTAAACTTTAATTGCTCAATTATGCTATTCACGTTAGCCAGATGAATCAGCAGTGATTTGATGACTTCACGAGCATCTCCATTTAAGTATTTTTGTAGCCTTTGGTTGTTCTCGAAATTTTTGTATCCGTAGGCTGCTGTTGATTGAGTGAATGCTGTATAAAACGTTGGCCAATCCTCAGGGTTCCCGTTGAATTCCGGTAGGTCAATTAGTTTGGTTGGAACACGTGTGTCGTACGAGACGGCTTTCACGGCTGGATTCTCCTCTGTTGGTAAATATGGCCTTGGCGTTACAAGGGGGTCACCTCTAGACGTCGACGGGACTAGGAGCGGATTGGCAGCACAAGCGTTCGACTTTGATGCAACTGAGTGCGCTGCAATACTTCGATCTTCCAATTACCACGTTAACGGTTGACATGGTGGTTGTGTCACATGCGGAGTTATTGCGAATTGTGGCTGCAATGACTGCTGCTGCTGTACTGTGGTTGAAAACGGTAGAGGAACTGTTCTCATCTAACACGCCCGTAGCTCGTTCTCCAGCATGGCTATTCGACTCTCTATAACCTTTATGACCTCATCAGTCTTGGAGTCAGTTAACACCTTTGCATTGTCCACCTTCGAATCTGTAGTTGGCGTCAAAAGGATTCCATCAGTCTGTTGTACTCTGCTCAATGGAGCAACTAGCATGTCGTCATCTTCCATGGCTACAGATGGATTTAAACGTGCACTTCTACGTATTGGTGTAGTACGTGGTGTAGTCATAGATCACAATTTACGTCGTTGTGGAATTGGTCAAGCGTCGCACTCTAGCATACTTCGCCTCTTGCGAAATTCAAACTGCGCAGGATGCTTCCCTCGCCGCACAAACAATTTTGGCCGTTATGGTTTGCATGCGCATAAGCATGAGTATCGCGATAATAAATTGCGAAATAAAATTTGACACGATCAGGTGTTGCCACTCGCGAATTTAACTTATCACTCCCTTGCGTGCTTTTACTTGTGTTTATTTCGCAGTGTTTCTCGTGGCTGCTGATCGAACACTAAAGTCACCATCAGTCTCAGAAACACGCCATGCCAATTACAGTGTTGAACCTAACTCTCTAAACTTATTTCTAACAACAGTGTTGAATAATAATATTTACTAAAATACTAAATACTAAATATTATTTATTTAAATAATATTTATTTTTATTTATTTATATTCTTTATTTCTATCAATAACACAGCATCATCAAAGGTATGTTAATCAGACGGAGACTTAAATACATCGATGTAAAAACTATCGAAAGAACTACGCAATTGGGATATGTGCTACTGCTTTATGTCGTTTATTTCCGAAACGCCTCAACCACACAAGACCTACGCAAGGACCACTCCTGCATTAACAATACAAAAGTTCGGTGGGAGTATAAAACTAAGCCATCAAACCAACTCACAGTGCTACAACTGTCAACTCTTTGGGCACGGTTCAAGTAAGTGCAATGTAAAACTTCATGCTCTTTTTGCGATGGGCCACACAAGTCAAACCTCTGCACAAAAACCCCTAAACTGTGCAAACTGCAAAGATGATTATCCCTCTACCGATCCCTCATGCCCCTGCCGCACATCATATCTGGCGATGTTTAAAGCACGACATCAAATAGGTCAAAGCACTCATCTTCCGCAAACCTTAAACAACACAAAATATCTCTGTTTTAAGCGCTGAAATGTTATCAACAACAACAATACCTCTTTTTGCCCTTCAACTGTCCACAATATGCTGTTTTCAAATAGCAATATTATAAATAAACAAACAGCTGTAAACACTCTACAATGCTCTAACCTACAAGCAAGCTCTCATAAGCAACATCAACAATACCGTGACTGCTAACGCTACTGCACCTGATCTGCTCCTAAACGAACTCTTGGACAAACTCAGTTGTTGTACAACCAAAAGAGAACAATTTAATATTATTACTCAGTTCACTGGTAAATATGTGTACAACGATTAATAATTTAAGAGATCACTTTAATGTCATGGCATGGAATGCGGGTGCCATGAAGTATAAAAGATTAGAACTTTTTATTTGAAAATCATAAAGATATCTGACATTTATGCAGAACTTGGTTGAGTAGTAACGATAGGTTTGGTCTACCGGGTTTCACAATTTATAGAAATGATGGGCGTAGTACTAGGGGAGGAGGCGTATCCACTATTATCAAAACCGAAATCAAGCACAAACATATAGCCGAAATACATACTCATCTAATAGAAAATATTGGTATAGAGCTAGGAACGGTTACAGGTAACACTAAAGATTTTTTCTATTTAATTTCGCGGCTCAACTGCGAAATGTTTGCAAAATTTCTGTAAACAAATTATTGACACTAGGCACAAGAAAGAAGCTTTTCGCACAGACTTGCTTAAGTTTCAACGCATTGAGGGCACCTATAAACTTGGCGGAGATCTCCACTCTCTACACCGCCAATGGAACTGTCTGAGAGCCAACAGCTGGGGCAACACTTTATATGAGCTTTCCATGCAGGGAAGATTGTCCCCTCTAGAGATCCCACGTTTATTCCAGCGAGCCTTAAATCTAAGCCCTCCACACTCGATATTTTCATTGCTAGTTCTCCCCACTTGCTTACTGAACCAATAGTTCTCAATGAACTTTCCTCCGACCACTTACCAATTACTTCCATAGTTGGTTTTTTCAAAAAAGTTCAATTACGAAATTATATCAATTCTCAAAAGCAAACTGGAGGCAGTACAAGCGGATTATTAACCAATGCTTTCAAGAAATAACAACTCTCAATACTAGCACAACACCCACTGCTGATGACATAGATTTCACAGTAGATCTCATGACGTCCATTGTATGTGACGCAATACACGTAAATGTTCCCAAAATTGAAAAGAACGTCAATTTTATGCCCACCATCCCTGACAACATTAACCAGCTCATCAATACGTTGATACGTTCTACGTTACTCATCTTTAAAGCCTATTTAAATTATATAAATCAAGAAATAATATCTGCAATGTTTGCTCACAACAATGCCAACGGGAACAAGAAATTATCACATCTGGACACCAATTCCCTACCTTTTTGGAAAATAACCAAATTAATAAAGAATAAAAAGCAATTCCTTCCAAGTTTCGGGCATGCAATAAAGTTCACAGTACTAGTGAGCAAAAATATGAAATTTTAAGTGAGATTATTGAAAAAAATAATCATCTAACTGATTTCTTTTATGACTCAGTCACTATTGCACTCGATATCAACTCACTCACGCCTCAGTCAACTGATGAACTTACAAACCGTGAAGAAATTACGAGTGCGGATGTTAAGCACGTTGTTCGTTCCCTTAAAGCCAAAAAGTCCCCAGGCCCTAATATCTGTCTAAAAAATCGTCCCCAACGCAGTTTCACTTATTGTCTTACGTTTTCAATAAGTGTCTGCCCTTTGGCTATTTTCCACGCAAATGGAAAATGGCTAGAATAGGACCAGGCAAGCCCCTGATAATCCCGAAAACTATAGCCCTATCAGCTTACTATGCGGGTTATCAAAAATCTTCGAGCGTATTTTAAAAGCTAAGCTAAATAATCATATTGAAACAAAACATATACTTCCGCCAACACAGTTTGGTTTTAGAGCAATACTTAACCCTATTCATCCGTTTATGAAGATTAAGCATTTTATGAGGAAGAGCTTAACTGTAAAAAACCGTTGGTCTGATTGCTTTATACGTAGAAGCTGCTTTCGCATTGTGTGGCACAAGGGCCTACTTTATAAGCTAAAAAACTCTGGCGACCCTCACACATAGTAAAGGTAATAAACTGCATCTTATCCGATAGGTATTTCGGGGTTGAAATGGACGGTGTTAGACCTAAAAACAAACTAATCACTGCAGGCCTCCATCAGGGTTCTGTTTTAGGCCCTAGTGTTTATAACCTCTATACACACGTCATCCCAACGCTTGACCACTACAATACCTAATGAAACGGCTCTCTACTGCTCCGGTTCTAACTACAGTGAAATTAATTGTAATCTGGAGTCAGACTTCAACTCACTTGCTAACTATTTTTACAAATAGAAAATTAAAGTTAATGTCCAAAAAATAAATGCAATATTCTTCTAGCGCAAACGCAAAGCTGCAATTTGCCTGACTCAAACCTACATCTTAATCTAAACTCTGTTGGATGAGAAACAGATATTACGTATCTCGGCTTATCTCTGGATACCAAATTAACTTTTGGTTGCCATATCAGGAAGAGATTAGATCAAATTAATAAAACCACTCGTATCTTATATCCATTTCTCAATAGGAAATCACAATTGTTATATCGAAACAAACTAACAATCCATAAATCTATCTTTGTTCCCATTATGCTGTATTGGTCGAAAGATTGGGGTGACTGTGCTGTTAGTCACCGCAAGAAACTTCAACAGGCACAAAATAAATTATTATAAATGATTTTAAATCTGCCCTTTTATTACCCTACATATCAACTACGTGAAAGGTCTGATATCTGCATGATAGACGAAAAAATCTCTCAAGCTTTAACTAACTTTAATACTCGAAATCAAATATCTCACGTAACGAGTTGATCGGTACTTTACAAGCTAATTTAAATATTAGCCTCTCTAAGTACCGACTTTATCGTTCTAGTCTCTAGATTAAGTTGTATAAATCTTATGTAAGATTTTTTCCGATTTTTCTTACAATCATTAAAGATTGCACATAACTACAATATTAGTTTAAATAAATTCTTCTTAGTAGTAAAGTTTCGTTACAAATTATACTCTATATAAAGATGTACAAACTATATGTAATATGAAATCAAGGTTAATAAATAAAAATTGAAATTGAAAAAAATGAAACAAATTACTCACTTAAAGGTTGTCAGCTTTAGTTTCCATCCACTTTGTATTTTATCTTGTTGTTTTTTTATTTGTTACTATTTTTTTCATTTAAATCCTGTCCCTTTTGTTACAATTAAGCTTGTAACTACTAAGGTGCCAAAGTTCAAACTTAACTTGAAAAAAGGCCGCGTAGTTTACTTATTTACATTCGCGGTCCCTGCTCCGGCGCCAATTAAAGGTTTTTATTATTTATTTTATAAAAAATTGATTTATTTATTATTCAGATCAGCGCTATGCGCTTTGCTTGAGTGTAGTTATACAACTAACTGCTTAAGTTATCTTAAAGGCTAACGAAACTTCGGTAGCCAGCGCGGACAGCGCTTTGTCACGTTGCATAGGCACGTGGAGATTTGGACAACGAAGGAGTTTCATGTTACCGCTGATAGCGGATAAAGTGCAGACGTATTGTCACCAAATAATATGGGAACGGGAATACTGTGCAAGGTTGCAGAAAAGGTAAAATGCAATCAACTTAATATGAGAAATTAGCGGCCACTCTCGCACAAATCGAGTCTTGTTTTAATTCAAGGCCATTGTGTGTGTGGTTATTTCTTAACTGGAGATTTATTATTAGTACCAGCCACACCAGAATTGGTTAGATTAAACGCAGTCGATCGATGGCGTAGTAATTGTCAATATTATGTCCAAGAATTCTGGCAACGGTGGAGCGCTGAATATCCGTCTTGATTGAAGAGTCGACCAAAATGGTTAGAGGCCCGAGTTGACCTACGTGTTGGCGATCTTGTTCTTATCAGAGATGAGCGGTTTCCAACCAATCGTTGGCCATTGAGCCGAATGGTGTTTTGAAGCGACCAGTTGTAAAGCTATTCCCCCTATTGGTCGAATGATAGCACCGACACTACTAGTTAATGTTTAATTGCGCTTTATCATTTCAGTGTTTGAGTTAGATGATGTTTGAAGACGAGGTGCGATAAATTTTGATGATTATCATCAACAGGGGAGAGAATGTTCAGTCTACGCCAGAACAAACGAGCAGCTGACAACAGAAAAGCAGCTGAGATCAGAGGAACAGCTTAAATGAAAGCTTTCTTGCTCAACACATACTAAGCTTTGGCACAACAGCTGACAGCGCTTCATTCCTATTTTACACCCTCCCGTTATTCTATGTTTTTTATTCTTTGCTCTGGTATTGGCGCCAGGTAAAACACACAATTTTCGTAACCTCAAAAATGCCACAGCAAGGCAGAACTTGTACAAAAATATAAACTTCATTATAATTTTGTTTTTAAGAAAATTGCCGAAGTTTCTCCAATTGTGGTCGTGTGTTGTAGACTGACAGCAAGAACGGACAAAACTCCAGTATCGGTTGGAATCCTCCAAGCCGCCTCAGCAGATCGACTGAAGGCCGCATCAGTTCTATCAGTTTGGCGCTCCGCCAACGTGGAACGCAGCCGTACCCAACACAGTCAACGTTTTTGATTACTGTGTCATTTTGATCAAATATGATGCCGAATTTTTTCAAGTTATTTTTATTATTATTTTTTATTATAGCTTAGAATTAATCCTAAATTAGAATACTTTTATAGCCAGAGCAACGAGTCTTATATTTAGTTTAGAAATAAGTTTTACAAAATCGTTGTTATTTCTAATGATGACCCTTGCAAAAAGTTGGGTAGGACTAGTTCAAACAACAACAACAACAGAGAATCTACCCAAGCTTCACTTCCCGCTAATTTGGAGAGAGAGCAATAATGCTCTCCCGCAATACAGCAAACAATTTCACATCCACAAAGTGAAAACGCATTATCAATACAGGCAAACGCAGCCTCTCGCTCTACCGCACAACTAACTATCAAGAGCTCTATGGCCACCGGTAAAATGCAGGCTCTGCCGTGGAGTGCATAATGTGCTTCACCAACGACGCCGCTCTCCTCTTTTCCACCAACAACAACTACATCAACTACTACAACAACGCTCGCTCTGGCGTCTGTTGGAGTGTTCACAACAACAGCAACAACAACTAAAACAACCACCATGGCAACACGATCAGCTGTATCATCTGTTCCCTCTATATCCACAGTAAGTACAGCAACAACAACATCAAGTAAGCAGTACGATACACAAAACATAAACAACGCCAACACTCAAGAGTCCAGCCTAAAGAGAAATAGGAGCAAACAATCTCCCAATAACAGTGCTGAACAAAACAACAAAACAACAAAGCAAAAACAAGAGAAATAAACAATGTAACGGAACGCAAACAATACTGGAACAATACTGGCTAAGCGCACCAATCACAACCAACAGGTTCGCTCTCCTCTCTCAAGACGATAACAATCAAGCGAACAGTGGTGCGGAAAGTGTTTCCGATGCAACAAATTTGCCACCACAAAAATATATCAAATCAGTTAAGCCACACCAATATATGTTCAAGACGTCGAACAAATTAGCGTTCTTAGCAATGCTCTAAAAAATGTAATTAAACATAATTACATTTTAAAAACGCTGCAGAATAATGAGGTGCGAATACAAACAAAAGATTCTAACAGTTACTCCACAGTTATTAAAATGCTGCAAGAGCACAGAACGAAATACTACACGTTCAAACCGAAGGAAGATCGTGGATTTAAGGTAGTGCTCAGGAATATGCACCACGCCACTGACATTAACGAAATAAAAAATGAACTTCTCGACCTAGGGCATGAAGTCATAAACATCCATAATGCACAACAAAAAGTCACGAACAAACCGCTTCCATTATTCTTATTTGAATTGAAAAACAATAAAAACAACAAAGATTTTTATAACATAACCACACTGCTCTGCACGAAAATCATTTGCGAGCCCCCACACCATAAACGCATAATATCGCAATGCTCAAATTGTCAAAAATACGGCCACACGAGAAATTTCTGCACCAGAGACCCGATCTGCATCAAATGCGCCGGTAAACATAAAACAATCGACTGCAAAATTGAAGCCAGCGGTCAAATAAAATGTGCATTGTGCGGTGCTGCACACACTGCAAACTACAAAGGTTGTGAGATATACAAGACACTGAAAATAAAAAGATTTCCATCCCTTAGAGAAACTAGCCACCAAGTTCCGGCTGAGACAGTAGCAATAGCTTCAATCGAGATTAAAAACTTAAACAATATTAAGACCGGTTTATCGTACGCTCAAGTAGCTAAATATAAGAATGACAACAATAATGGCGAAAAGAATAAGATGGAACAACTCACGAATCCAACCAATGAATACATAAGTAGACGCATTGACATAAATGCTGACATTACTGAGATGAAAGACCTGATGAAACAATTGTTTCAAGAAGTCACAAATATGATAAACGTCATAACAATTCTCATATCGAAGATGGACAAACAAAATAGAAACTAAATTAAGGATCATAACTTGGAATTCAAACGGACTGAAAAACCATATTGACGAACTACAAATACTTCTTCATGACAACAGCATTGACATAGCCCTAATCTCGGAGACACATTGCACAAACAAACACTTCATACAAGTTAGAGGGTACAAAGTGTATACCACAAACCATCCCGATGGCACAGCGCACGGTGGAACAGCCATAATTATTAAGCAGTGCATAAAGCACGACGAGCTGGAGCCATATCAGCATAACTACATACAAGCGACGAACATTCAAATTAATGATCTCGTAGGACCACTAATAATATCTGCTGTATATAGCCCACCAAAGCATAATTTTACAGACACACAATATATAAATTTCCTCAACTCTCTTGGACAACGCTTCATTGCAGCCGGTGATTACAACGCGAAACACACTATGTGGGGATCGAGGCCAATGAACAAAAAACGCAAAAATCTCCTCAACGCTATGCAGTTCACACACTCTAAGCACTTGAGTACAGGCGAACCAACTTATTGGCCGACAGACATTAATAAAACGCCTGACTTGATAGATTTTTTCATCACAAAGGACCTGGACATTCGGAAATGTAAAATCTTATCACGATTCGAACTCTCGTCAGACCACAACCCTATAGAATTAATATATGACTCGCACGTCACGCCTACACATGCAAACAGACTTCTGTACAACAACAGAACTGACTGGCATACTTATAAGGAATACATTGACATTAATTTAATGACCGACATCGCTCTTAAATCGTATGAGGACATCGAGTCAGCGATAGTATTCCTGAATGACACCATTATGAAAGCAGTCATACAATCGACACCAAAAAAGAAGCAGATAAATTGGACATTCTACACACAACCTCAACTACGACGAATATAAAATAAAAAATGTAAACTACGGAAAACCTGGTCAACCACAAGATCTCCTGACACAAAAAGACAGTACAACAAGGCAACTAAAGAGATTAAAAAAATGATTCAGGTATTAAAAAACAAACAATTAACATCATATCTCAAGAGTTTAACACCCACGAGTCAAACGGACTACTCTTTATGGAAAGCTACTAAAGGATAGACAAATAAAAGTAATCATCAGGCTCCTCTAAAAATAGAAAACGGGTTATGGGCAAAGACGAACTTGGATAAAGCTAAAGTATTAGCGGACTATTTCGAAAGGGTTTTTTCAGAAGTCGCCACCAACTCAAATGATCCACAGCTGAACACAGATATTAGCAGAGGTTCAGAATATATAAAACATGAAAAGACCACCATAGGAGAAATAAGAAAATGCATTAATAATGACATAAGGGAAAAAAAGTCCCCTGGATATGACAAAATAAATGGGAAACTCCTGAGAGAACTACCTGTAAAAGCTATAAAATATATAAGAAACATCTTTAACGCTATGTTCAGACTAAACTATTTTCCGAGAGTCTGGAAAGTAGCTGAGATTATTGCCATCCCGAAACCAGGTAAAGACGCATCAAAAGCAGAGTCTTATAGACCAATTAGTCTACTCCCTGTAATCTCAAAAATCTTCGAAAAGATTTTAAGAAGTAGACTTTTGCCAATAATAGAACGCAGGCACATCATTCCAAATCACTAATTTGGTTTCCGAAGAAGTCACTCAACGATACAACAAGTGCACAGAGTTACGCACAAAATCCTAAATGACATTGAGGATAATAAATTTTGTATTGGACTCGTCTTGGACGTGGAAAAAGCTTTTGACAAAGTTTGGCATAAAGGACTCAAAGGAAAACTTAACAATATATTCCCTCAAAACATAGCACATCTATTATCATCATATATCACAGGTAGATACTTCTTAGTTAAATACTCAGACGAATATTCAACCCTTAGAGAAATAAATTCAGGAGTTCCACAGGGGAGTGTGCTAGGACCTTTATTATATACCCTACACACAGCAGACATACCATGTCCCACTCACAATTCCTCGATGATTGCAACTTTCGCCGATGACACAATACTCCTAAGTGCTCACAAAAACATAAATACTGCAACATCCATGTTGCAAGTAGACTTTAATAAAACACTTGACTGGCTTAGAAAGTGGCATATTAAAATAAACAAAAACGAAACAGTACAAGTTATATACACTACTAAGACTAGATTCACACCAATCCATATAAATATTGACGGAGACGACGTAACCATTCAAAAAGAAGCCAAGTACTTAGGATTATATATTGACAGTAAACTAAACTGGAAACACCATATACAAAAAAAGCGTGATCGAATCAAAATGAAAGTAAGACAACTGCACTGGCTGCTCAAACCAAATACAAATATTTCACTTGTTTTCAAGACAATTATTAAACCAATTTGGACATATGGAGCCGAAATATGGGGAGTTGCCAAAAAATCAAATATAAAGCTAATCCAGATGAAACAATCAAAAATTATTCGCACCATCACAAAGGCCCAATGGTATGTCACCAACATGGACCTTCATCGAGACCTACGAGTTACGACAGTAGATGAGGAACTAACCAATTTAAGCAGAAAATACCAAACCTAACTTTCCCAGCATTCGAACGATGGTGTGAATAAATTACCATTAGAAGAACTAACTCCCCAACGAAGGCTAACAAAGGGTGAGACCAGTGGACGTCACATAACACATATTACTACATTACCTTACTTACTCATTGTTAATTGGTGTTATCTTTAATTGTTTATTTATTGTTAAAATACATGTATAGTTAAATTCCAGTCACAACACGACTTTACAAACTGAATGTAAAATTAAAATTCACCCACTTGTCCTAAATATTAATCTGTACAATAGTCGATTTATTTTTATTATAATAGACAATGTACTCTTCTTTTGGGGGAAAAAAAAATATTTGTTTTGTAGGTGGTGATTTATTTTGTCTATTGTTTTGCCCGTGCTATAAATTATGAGATCATCTGCAAATGCCATAATATTTCCGATTTTGTCTAGCAGATCGTTCATAAAAATATTGAACAGTACTGGTGAGTTCAACGTACCCTGTTGAAGCCAATTAACTATCTTAAATGTTTTTATGCTTATTTGATTTCCGTTATAAGGGAACCGTTCTGGGGCGGAGTTGAGAACGACTCGCTCTCTGATGCTCAAAGAGACAATGGTTCGATAACCGATAAGACCGAGCACGATTAGTTAACGTCAGGCGGTCAGCGAGTAAAGTAGCAGTTGACAGTGTAAATATAATTGTAATAAACGAATTAATTTATTAAAGTTTATAACGTTTAACAATAAAAACTATCAATTGGATTGTTATACGTAATAAACAACGAAGTGCTTGTCACTAATCATATTGTATATAAGGATTAGTATGATGTCTTGTCAGTATTGATGATGTGTCCTTGTTCAGAAGTCATCCTCTTTCTACTCCTGAGGATGCATATCATCCCACTTTGGAATTGAATATCATTCTAAATATGTCCGGTCGTCAAACTTATAACGTCTCTAATTCGCAGCCAACATCAAAACGTCTATTCTGCTTCAAAAATACTGATTACGTTAAACTCAACCGCCTGCTTATTAATACTGATTGGTTCTATTTGTATTCCTGCGAAAATGTCGAACTAGCAACGCAGTTTTTTTATAGAACTATCCAATAATATTTCACACTTTGTATTCTTAGAGTTAAACCTAAATGTAAAATCGAGACATCACCGTGGTTTTCACGCGATCTTATTCAATTAAAAAACTTAAAAAAACTATTTAAAAAATTTAAAAGATCTGGCTCTTCCCTTGATTATGCTACCTATGTTATAATTTTCCAGACCCTAATAATCTTTGCTACTCGTCATATGTTACCTGTGTCAAAGAGAACATAAAACGCGATACTAAAAAATTCAGTTTCATTAATATTAAGGGCAGGGTGAAGCAATTTCCTACTTGTATGAAACTGAATAGTGTTGAAGGTTCCAACGATGTAGAAATTTCGAATGTTTTTGCAAAATTTTTTCAAAGCACATATACTAATTTTAATAAAAACTTCAATAATCACTATCCATATCCTTTGAGTAATTTTAACCAATTTAATATGATACAGTTTTAAATTACTTAAAAGCCTTAAAACTAAATTTTTTACCGGGTCCAGATGGTGTATCTAGTTCTATTCTAAAGCTGTGTGCTAATGATTTGCAAAGACCAATCTGCAAACTGTTTGACATTTCCCTGAATACCTCTATTTTACCTAGTATTTGGAAACAATCTTACGATTCCGAAGTTATTTGAACATATAATTACCGATCAGATTCAGCATTTCGTTCTTCCTTTGTTGAGTAATTCTCAACATGGGTTTACTAAAAAGCGGTCAACTGCGACCAATTTACTAGAATTCACGTCACTAGTTAACCTTAGTTTTTCTCAACAACGCCAAATGGACGTTATTTACACTGATTTCAGTAAGGCCTTCGACAGTGTTTGTCATTCCTTACTTCTTCATAAACAGGATGCCTTTCGTATTCCACCCAACCTGGTCAGTTGGACTACTTCCTACATAAGGTCCTGAACTCAAAATGTTTTGTTTAAAAGAGTCACATCCGAGACTATTTTTGTAACCTCCGGTGTCCCTCAGGGCAGTCCTTGGTCCGTTGTTATTCAATATTTTTAAAAACGATTTGCCAATTGCCATTTAATATGTATGCTGTCGATGTGAAACTATGTATGTTTATTTTATCTCCTGTCCATTTAAAGTTTCTTAAAGATGACCTTTACTCTTTATATCGTTGGTGCTCTATAAACTTTCTTTCACTTAATTGTGAAAAATGTAAGCTTATGTCGTTCTATCGTAAAAATATGATTGTAAATAATTATCGTATCAACGATCACTTACTAGAACGTGTTTCAAAATTTTATGATCTAGGGGTATTAATGGACCCCAAGCTCCATTTCGGATGCCACATTCACTCATCCGTCAATAAGGCTAATGGTGTGTTAGGGTACATTAAACGGTGGTCTAAGGAATTTATTGATCCTTATACCACTAAATTTCTGTACTCATCCTTAGTTAGACCTATGTTGGAATATGCATCTTGTGTATAGGATCCCCGGCTTAGAATATACAGCGAATGCATTGAATCAATACAAAAACAATTTTTACTGTTTGCATTGCGTAACCTGCACTGGGATCCAAATGTCCACCTTCCATCCTATCGATGCCGCCTAAACTTATACAACTACCTATGTTGGCCAGTCGTAGAACTACTCTCGGTGTGATGTTTCTACATAATTTAATTGTTGGTAGTATCTATTCTCCTTTTTTGCTTGGTAGCATTCCCTCTCGGGTTACTAAAGGTTATATTCCAATTTCTATTGGTTTCTGTAGAACTACTTATCTGATTCATGATCCATTTCGCGTGTTATGTCAATCATACAATTTGCACTCTAAATCTCTAAATCTTCTGATAATTTAAAATCTATCCTATTATCTTAATTCAACACATAGTAAATAATGTTCTCTTCAATGAACTCACAGTTCGCACACATGTAACGTCGTCTTAATTAGCGCCGTTGAATTAATGCTAGCTTTATATGTTTAAATTTTTGTTATAGTATATAATGAACTCTAAGTTGAATCTTTAGTTCATCTTGCATGCTTTTTTGTCAGAGGCTAATGATGTTTGTTTTATAGGTTCTTTATTTAAATAACAATTTGATGATGTAAGTTAATTTAATTCGAAATTGTGACGCTTCTGCTCGCGTTGGCACTTGTCTTTCAAGTGCTTCTTGTTTCGTCAAGCCAGCCGTTCTACCTCATCTCTCCCGTTCCATCTCATATCTAGCTGATGGTGAGAAAAACGTTTGGCCTGTCCACCTGTGCGTTCTTACTCAACATACTGCCCCGTTGAAAGCAGAAACTTTCAAGCAGCATCGTTTGAGGGTAAAGGCGCAATCTTGCGTATTGGCCATCGAAACGACCCGGTCGATGTTTGTAGGTCGACTACTCTGAACTACTCTGACCATCCGCTGCTGGGATGGCTCTTGAGACTTTTACCAACATAAATTTCTGTGGCGTCAAGTTGTCTTCATGAAGTAACACTAATTGTTCCACCTTTACGTTAGGTTTCGAATGAAACCATTTTGTTCGTTGTTGCAGTTCGTGAATGTAATACCTTCCAAAACTGGTGCTTCAGGTACGTCACTTGTTGCCATCTAGTTAAAGAGGAAATACTGCGGCCCTCTACAACTTCGTCGGGCACCGCCTTTAGTACATCGCCAATTAATAATAGATTTGCTGGCGTCAATGCTTCTCCATTGTTAGGGTCATCCGTAAGTGCAGTGATGGGGCGCGAGTTAAGGATCGCTTCAACCTCGCCAAAAGTGGTTGCAGCTCCTCGTACGACAGGTTGGCCTGTGCAGCATTCTTCACCGACAGTAATTTAGGGGACTTCACTGCCGCCTCCCACAAGCCGCTGAAGGGTGGGGCGCGAGGCGGAATGGAATTAAAGTCGAATCTGGCCTGGCTACAGTAAGTTACTACTCCCTCGAGTGCATGTCGCGATAAGAAGGTGTTTCTGAAAGCTTTCATCTGGTTGCTTGCGCCCACAAAATTCGTTGCGTTGTCGTAAAAGATGTGCTGGGGCAATCCGCGTCGACTCATAAACCTTTTAAGACACAATAAAAAATTATTTGCTGAGAGATCCGATACAACTTCAAGATGTGTCGCCTTTGAGGCGAAACAAACGAATAAAGCAATATATGTTTTATAAGACTGCTTTCCTCTGATGCGGTAAGACGTGAAGAAAGGACCACAAAAGTCAATGCCGATGATGAGGAATGGCCTACTCGCACGTAAACCGTTAGCTGGATGATTTCCCATCATTTGACCCATCAGGCGAGGCTTGTAATGAAAACAATGGACCCAACTCCGAACAACCTTGCGGACCATCTCTCGAGCGTTGATGACCCAAACTTTTGGACGTGAGAGGGCCAGTAAAACCTTTGATCCAGCATGATCTGTTAAATATGCGATATATATATGAAATTATGTGCACAACACGCCAGTACGATGAATTAGCGCCGATAATATTTTCCATGAGCGTCTTAGTGGAGGTTGCTGTGCATGTCAAGGTAGTGGGCTGACGTGCCTCTTCGATGCCTTCGTGCCTGACGATGTTTGAATGACGTCAGTTACGGGCCAAGATTTCGACTCTTCAAGCAGGAACGTTAGACCCTGAAACCAAATTGAAGATGGGAGCTCCATTGCACTGCATCCGCGAGATATTATGTCTGCAGGATTTTGCATCGACGGTACATGTCTCCATTCCATCTGCGATGTGTTCTCTTGCAGCTCACTCACTCTGTTAGCCACAAAACTGTTTAGTGTTGAAGCGTGTATCTTGAGCCAATGAAGAACTATTTTTGAGTCCGTCCAGAATTAGATCCATCTTGAATATGGCTCAATCTTATGTTTGATGGATTTCCTTACACGACTAAGTAAAAGTACGGCACAAAGTTCCAACCGAGGTAGCGATTGTGCTCGAATTGGAGCTACCTTTGATTTCGCAACCAATAAATTGACATCTACCCCTTTGTTTGAACGTGCTTGTACGTACAAACAACAACCATACGCCCACTGTGAGGCATCCGCAATGCCATGTACCTCACATACCGATAAATACGTAGTGCATACGTAGCGAGGGATTTCGATGTTGTGAATGTTGTCGAAGTCATTTTGTAATTGAAGCCACAATTTCTCTAAGTTGACTGGAAGTGGGTCGTCCCACCCAAGCTGCTGTAACCATATTTCTTGTATGAGTATTTTGCTTCGAACAATGATTGGGCTTAGAAGACCCATCAGGTCGTAAATACGAGCGACTGCGGACAGCACGGATCGTTTCGTAGGTTGATCCACTGTCCCTAAGTCACAGCGGAAACAAAACTTGTCCGATTTCGGTTTCCACGACGTGCCCAAAGCCTTTGTGATGTTATCTCTGTATGTATCGGAACTTTGCCAATCGCTTCTGAAATGATATTTGTATATTAGAATTCCATTTTGTAAGATTTACTCCGTGGAGTTCAAGAATATAAGAAATTTCCATCTGCTTCAGCTTTAACTCTTTTAACGTTTCAGCACCAGTAAGCAAATCATCAAAATATAAATCCTCTTTTAACACGTTTGCTCCAACTGGATACCTTTTGCTATGCAGCTCTGCAATGTGATGCAAGCATCGAATTACCAGAAAAGGCGACGATGCCATTCCGTACGTAACAGTATTTAGCTCATACATTTTAATTGGTTGACTTTGATTGAATTTCAGAAGAACCATTTGGAATCATCGATCAACCTTCTATCAAAAATTGTCTATACATTTTCGAAATGTCTGCTATCAATGCAAACTTGTGCAAACGAAACGCCGTGAGCATTAGAACCAACGGCTGTTGAAGTGTTGCACCAACTTAAAGAATATCGTTTAATGAACGATTCGATGGTGTCTTTGCCGACGCGTCGAATACCACCCGCAGTTTGGCAGTTTCACTCTGGAGACGCAACACTCAGTGATGTGGAATAACGTAGTACAGTTTGCTGAAGTTGACTGTGTTTACTAAAGACATGTGTCCTAGTTCCTTATATTCATGCATGAATTCAGCATACATTTTATACAGCCTTGGTTCCTTAACCTTAACCAAACGCCGTTCTATGGCCAAATAGCGTCGTTTAGCCATTTCGAATGAGGATCCTAAGACATCAGTTGGCTCTGCTAAAGGAAGTTTCACACATAAACGTCCATGGGGTTGACTGTTGATATAAACGGTAAACAACTTCTCACATCGCTGATCATTAGGATTCAGAGATGCAACTTTCGGAAATCCTTCTTCGATTTCCCAAAATTTCTTCAAAAGATCGCCCACCGTGTCCGGTCGTGATTCGAGAGCTAGATTTCATGTTAATGGTCGCTAATGACTGTTCATCTGGTAATTGCCACCAACGATCCATCCGAGTTGTGTATTGAGAAGACACGGTAAACTGGTGCCAAGCGATATTTTACCATCACACAATAAATCAAGGAATATTTCGACACTGAGCAACAAATCTATTTTATGAGGTTTGAAAAACTCTGGATCAGCAGAAACAATTGAATTTGGAATATTCCAATCAGTATTATTAATCGGCTCACTTGGCTGTTGCAAAGTGATTTCGTAACTAAAAAATGCATGGTGCGTTGAAATTAGCCTATTCTTGATTTGATTGTTGCTACCACAACGTGTTTCAGCGGTGCACGAATTCCTTCTATGCCAGATACTTCATTATCTGCGAGATGCAATTTTAACTGTAGACGTTTGGCTGTCTCTTCCTTGATGAAGTTAATTTCGGAGATAAAATCTAGAATAGCCCTTACCGGCTGTAGATGTCCATACACATCGGCTATGTGTATTACTGCAGTCGGGATGAGTGCTCGTTTCGGGCAGTGTGTAAGTAGCGAAACAACTGGGTAAGTTGAGAAGCTGGGCTGCACGTCTGTCAACAATTCCTGGAACGGCGTGTTTGCCAAATTTGCGTTAACCGGACTAAATTTATGTAGAATACTATGATGCGGTTGGTGCCAAATGTGGCATCGAGACTTTGACTGACATTTTGATACAATATGGCCTTTCCGTAAACAATTTATGCTGGGAGCGTTACGCTTGACAAAGGCAAAACGTTCAAAGACTGGAAGTGTAATAAAGTAATAAATAAATAAGTGGATTTACGATATGCACATGGAGACGCTTTGCTAGCAAAGCTCTTGACCTTTCTATTTGACAACTGAAACTTTTTAATGCTGGGCGGTGTGGCACCGAGTGCTTTCGACTGACTTTCTAGAAATAAGCAACGACGATCTAATACCTCATAGCATTCGGCCAAGAAGAAGGTTTCTCGTAATCTTGTCGTTCATCGTAGTACTCCCTTGTCTCTTGATCTAACCTTGCCATAAGTAGATGAACACTTATTGAATTTAAAACATCGCGTTCATTTCCAATTGACAATAGAGAGCAGTACACGGCGGCAACTAAATCGATAATTTTACGCAATGAAATTGGATCTGACTTAATCATTTCTGGCAAATTCAAAAAGGAGTCAGTGTGATTCAGGAAAATGAGCACCTTGTTATCATACCGGTCACGCAACCGATCTAACGCTGTTTTATAATTATCAGATGTGACTTGAAAGGCTTCAATAACGTTCAATGCAGGCCCTGATAAGTAACTGAGTAAATAATTAAATTTTTCAATATCCGGTATAGTAACATCATCATCGACTAGTGTTTTGAAACCTCTTATATTCACTATACTTTCCGTCGAAACGAGGCAGATTTAATTTTGGTAATCTATTTCTCTGGCGTTCGGAATCTAATGTGAAATTAAATGAACTTTGATCTGCCTTAGGAGTCTGAGTTCGTTTGAGTAGTTAACGAAGTTTTGCTTTGCCTGAAATGCAAGACTCCCCAAAGTCGCTTCTCTCCTTATCATCGGCGCTTAACCTTTCGATTTCAGTCTGAAGAATATTGTTGAAAGTTCGCTTCTAATAATTCGAACCGGCATTCAATTGTAGTTGCATCAGTCTTACTTCCATCGCTTTCAGTTCTCTTATTCAAACTTCCTATGCTTCTCTACAGTATACTTCTTTTCCGTTTAATAGAGTTTAATTCATTTGCATTGCCCTCTCCCCCACTTTCAACATCATTTACTATTAACATTTTGTTGCTCGTTTTCACGCACGCTAACTGTGTTTTATATTTGAAACTGTTGAAATTAAGTGGGCCCCAGGCAACGGTCTCCGACAATAACAATAACTATAACAACGTTGGTTTGCGAGAAGAGACGGAGTAGGTGAAAGGAAATGAGCGATAGGACCAACGGTTTTCTTGTGATAACGTTCCTTCAACAACAATAACACGCCTAGATCAAGGTCACTTAGGCACACAATTAATTGACAAAAAAAATATGTTTGCCAAATGCCAACAACACTTGTATTTGAATATCTATATATTTATTTTTTGCAGTTGCGTTTTCTTTCTTTTCACATTTATTAGTTTACAAAAACTACACCTTCACACAAATGAGTCGAAATTGTACTTACTCAGTGGTACTTGCCAATAGACCGTTTCACCGTCGAAAATTTGACCCTTGGTGATTCTTTTGTGTATCTAAGCCCTCTTCAAAAGCCGCCTGCAGTGGATTTCTCTAGGACCAAATCTGTTCTACGTTTCGAGGGCCTCCGCCAGTCTGAAGCGTCCTGTCACGGTCGCCAAAATGATTTGTAGGTTCTTTATTTAAGTAACAATTTGATGATGTAAGTTAATTTAATTCGAAATTGTGACGCTTCTGCTCGCGTTGGCGCTTGTCTTTCGAGTGATTCTTGTTTCGTAAACCAGCTGACGTCTTTTCTGATTCCTGGCCAAACGAACCTGTCGGTCATTAGTTTGGTGGTGGTCGCACTGACGCCTGGGTGCGATAGATCGTGGATCATGGCTATCACACTCTGTCGTGGAGTAAACGGACGTACCATCATTGTCGCTGTATCGCACATCCGTTGCAGTTCGCTTCCTGGAATTTGGAAAGGCTTCAGGATTAATGAGTTCTGTGACGTACTTGGGTTTAGCAGCCGTTGAGTTCGATGTTATCTCTCTGTGCATTGGCGATCTCCGCTTAATCAACTTTCGCGCCGATTGACTTAATCTTTGATAGTAGATCAGCCGTAACGTTGCCTTTACCGTAAATATGGTGAATGTCGGTGGTAAACTGTCCAATAAAATCAAGAGATCCTTTTTTGAGCTTCTGCCGAAAAGCGAATGTAAGCGAACGATGGTCGATGAGTACAAAGAAACTACGGACTTCCATCATGAAGCGAAAATGCCATATGCTGTGGTAAAGGGTGGTTAGCTTGCGGTCATACGTGCTGTAGTTTCGTTGCGTTTTCGTTAGCGCTTTAGAGTAAAATTATAAAGGTTGCAAATGACCGTTGACCATTTGGTGGAGTGCTGTGCCGATGGCTGTGGCAGATGCGAATTACCAAATTCGCATTTGGCCAAGTTGATCACGAGATGGTTGTCCGATAGTCGTCGAAAAACTTCCCGAAGATCATGGCTATGCTCTTCAGGCGAGATGGAAGCTATTCAGATGTCGTCGATGAATGGAAAACCTCGCATAATATCGTTGATCAATCGCTGTAACGTTTGCGGAGCACTGCAGAGTCCAAATGTGAGGAATTTAAATTCGAACAATTCGCAAATAGGCACTTGGTGAAAAGCCTTGAGTAGGTCGATCTTCGAAAATATTACTTTACCGTGAAGGTTGCTGGTGAATCGCAAAGGATAGCGATTCGGCACGGTTTGTGCGTTCAAAGCTCGATCTCGATCTCCGCATACTATCCACGTGCCGTCTTTCTTACGGACCATGGGTCCTGCAGGAAGGTCGACATATTCCCGATTTAAGTAAGAAGTCGAATTCCAACTGTTCTGCTGCTAACATTTCTGGCGACAGGCGTCGAGGTCGAGAATATTCTGGCCCCCCACCGGTCTCGATGCGGTGCATTACGTTATGGAGCCATAAGCTGATAGCTTCGTTATGTCAGCAAATTCGGCCAAAATTTCGGAGAATGGGTCGCTCGCACTGGTATGTTTTGATGATTGCCATGTGGTATGCTATAGATGACGTTTGAGACGGTTTTAATTGGTCACGTTGTCGATGAGGATATTTCGCCGCATGTCGATGAGAAGATCAGAGTGCCGTAAGAAATCTGCACCTATGATTAGAGAAGTGACATCAGCGATTATGAATGACCGAAAAAATGCTCTCCTGAGTGCTAAATCGAGCTTAATTCTCTTTTCTCCGATGACCTTGATTTGCGAACCGTTGACGGCATACATCATCGTGGATATTGGGTGTAGGTTCGAATGTTTTGGCGGCGAGCGGCAAGATGGAAACGTCGTTGCCTGTGTCGACAGGAAAGTTTTCCTTGAAACGTTTCCGAGAATTTGCAATCGGGAAATATTTTGGTCCATAGTCCCTTCTCTGATAGTAGAGCCGGCTACTCGCTTTATTTCGAAATACACTTCGGAGGGCTTCTTATCACCAAGAGGCAATTCAGACAGGAGCCTGTTGAGACGACGCTGCTAACTGTCGTCGAGGTGCTCTATTATGCTTTGCTTCACAAACTGGTAGCGTTTAGTGGTGGGTAACGAAGAAATAACATAAGAAAATAATGTAAGCTTGCCGATGACATTTGGGTCCAACGACGCTAAAATGGTGGTCGCCTTCTGTCTGTCATTAGTTATGGCAGAAGCCTCGAACCAAAATTCCATCGTCGTGAACCATGCTTCAATATTCGCACTAGTCATAGGTGGAACTGGCAGTCTGCGTAAGCTACGGATACACTCGCTTGCTGATCCTTGTTTGTTACGGACGGATTGCTGGCGGTCGCGTCTGGCGACTTTACGACTTCACTTTACTTACGTAATTCCGATGCTTCTCTGTCACCAATTTGAATACTGTTTTTTAATGTAACGATTTATTTATTTAAGATGTATCACAATTAATTTCATTAGTTATTTTGAAATAATTCGTTCACGAACCGAAGCTTGCGTTCAAGCCGGAAGTTCGTGTGGAAGAGCGTGTTTTGAGTAGTGTTAATATTTCGCTACAAAGTGCCTCGCCTGTGCGCGAGTCCCTATGTTATACTGTAATACACTATACTACACAATACTATACTATACTATACTATATAATATACTACTATTTCTTGCAGCTTTGTGTCACTACTTTTTCGTTTGTGTTGACATAGTCGTCGGTACAGGGCCCACTGGTCGGACTTGTATGGAGTCAATGGCCAAAAATACTTTCAGTGTGCAGTGGTTGCGTTTATATGGAGTGAGCGGCCATAAATGCTTCTAGTGGACATATCGGGCTAACATTTTTATTGTGAGGTCTATGAAGTGTTAAAACTATAATATGTGAAAATGGGCGTGATTGGATACGACAACAAAACTACAAAATACTTAGAGACTTACTACTCATGCAAACAACCGGCACCACTATTAAACATTGACTTTACAAAAGGTACGACCCAAATAAAACATATATTTTATATCTATATATAGCTGCCAGAAAAAAAAAGTAGTGCTAGCCCATAAACTGAATTTTGGCCAAAAAATGAATGAATTGGTCCTTAAATATACTCATAATATCTTTTTTTATTAAGCATATGTTTACAAAAAAATCATAAAGAAATAACAACAAATTCAAAATTCATTGCTTCCCAAAGCTGTGCAACATTCGTTGGTCGACTTTTGGCAACTCTCTTCTTCACGTCGAATCCTGGATTCTCAATTGGGTTGAGATCTGGCGACTGTGCAGGCCATTCAAGAACCTTCATTTCGTTGGCCTGGAACCACTGTTTGGACACTTTACTTGTGTGCTTAGGAATATTGTCCTGCTGAAACACCCAAATCAGTGGCATTTCTTCATATGGCAGCATTATCTCCTGCATTATATGAACATAACGGTGCCTATCTATGGTATCCTTGATCCGATATATTGACCCCACGCGGTAATACGAAAAACTAACCCAAACCACAATGCGAACTCCTCCGTGTGTTATGGATTTTGTTGTGTATCTTGGGTACCACACAGTTTTTTCTGTCCGCCTGACATACTGGAGCGGCCCAGTTCCACCATAAAGCACGATTTTCTATTAGTCTGACCACAAAATGCTTCTCTATTTCCGTACTGGCAAACCAATGTGATCATGGGTGAATTCAATTCGTTTGGCTATGTTTTTATTTTTATTTTTTATAGAAGAGGTACTTTTCTTGCTAGGAGCATTCAAATTATTTTCCCGTAAGCGTCTCCGTATTTTGTGTATGCTTGTATTCAGCTAAAATTCATCTCTTATATTTTTAGAGCTCTAAAATTGGTTCTGCCTTGAGTATCTCACTAGACGTGCAACCATTCTATGTGATATAGCACGAGGGCGACCACGTGTTTCAGGGCATGGGATGTATTTGTGTATGTATGTAATGATGTATCATTACGCACCGTTGTAGGAGACTAACCTACTGTACTTTGAACTTCATCGTAAGTTTTGCCATAAAATATCAATTTTTGTATGAGTGCACGCCTTTCAGGAGTGCAGTGCTTGCCTTGACCCATTGTAGAAAAAAAACGAATCATTCGGTCAACTGAATTCGAAGTGTTAAGTCGATTTGTCATCTACTCTCGCACTCCAAATTTAACTAAACGAAAGGTAAAACAACAACTACTAAAACAAAGAGTCAAGGCTGTTCTGGACTCAGAAATGCCTGTTGAACGCAGTCCCCCGACTGCGGGAAGCATGCAAAATCAAAATCAGCCAGCAAAGAACAGCATGAGCGTAACCCACGTTCAAACAGCTGTTAACACAAAAAACAACAACGCATATCTTATCTCATCATCCAATCGGCCCTGCTCACAACAACAACAGAGAATCTACCCAAGCTTCACTTCCCGCTAATTTGGAGAGAGAGCGTTCATGCTCTCCCGCAATACAGCAAACAATTTCACATCCACAAAGTGAAAACGCATTATCAATACAGGCAAACGCAGCCTCTCGCTCTACCGCACAACTAACTATCAAGAGCTCTATGGCCACCGGTAAAATGCAGGCTCTGCCGTGGAGTGCACAATGTGCTTCACCAACGACGCCGCTCTCCTCTTTTCCACCAACAACAACTACATCAACTACTACAACAACGCTCGCTCTGGCTTCTGTTGGAGTGTTCACAACAACAGCAACAACAACTATAACAACCACCATGGCAACACGATCAGCTGTATCATCTGTTCCCTCTATATCCACAGTAAGTACAACAACAACAACATCAAGTAAGCAGTACGATACACAAAACATAAACAACGCCAACACTCAAGAGTCCAGCCTAAAGAGAAATAGGAGCAAACAATCTCCCAATAACAGTGCTGAACAAACAACAAAACACAAGCAAAAACAAGAGAAATAAACAATGTAACGGAACGCAAACAATACTGGAACAATACTGGCTAATCGCACCAATCACAACCAACAGGTTCGCTCTCCTCTCTCAAGACGATGACAATCAAGCGAACAGTGGTGCGGAAAGTGTTTCCGATGCAACAAATTTGCCAGTACAAAAAAATATCAAATCAGTTAAGCCACCACCAATATATGTTCAAGACGTCGAACAAATTAGCGTTCTTAGCAATGCCTAAAATAATAATTAAACATAATTACATTTTAAAAACGCTGCAGAATAATGAGGTGTAAATACAAACAAAAGATTCTAACAGTTACTCCACAGTTATTAAGATGCTGCAAGAGCACAGAACGAAATACTACACGTTCAAACCGAAGGAAGATCGTGGATTTAAGGTAGTGCTCAGGAATATGCACCACGCCACTGACATTAACGAAATAAAAAATGAACTTCTCGACCTAGGGCATGAAGTCATAAACATCCATAATACACAACAAAAAGTCACGAACAAACCGCTTCCATTATTCTTCATTGAATTGAAAAACAATAAAAACAACAAAGATATTTATAACATAACCACACTGCTCTGCACGAAAATCATTTTCGAGCCCCCACACCATAAACGCATAATATCGCAATGCTCAAATTGTCAAAAATACGGCCACACGAGAAATTTCTGCACCAGAGACCCGATCTGCGTCAAATGCGCCGGTAAACACAAAACAATCGACTGCAAAATTGAAGCCAGCGGTCAAATAAAATGTGCATTGTGCGGTGCTGCACACACTGCAAACTACAAAGGTTGTGAGATATACAAGGCACTGAAAATAAAAAGATTTCCAGCCCTTAGAGAAACTGAGCCACCAAGTTCCGGCTGAGACAGTAGCAGCAGCTCCAATCGAGACTCAAAACTTAAACAAAATTAAGACCGGTTTATCGTACGCTCAAGTAGCTAAGGATAAGAATGACAACAATAATGGCGAAAATAATAAGAAGGAACAACTCACGAATCCAACCAATGAATACATAAGTAGACCCATTGACATAAAACTGATATTACTGAGATTAAAGACCTGATGAAACAATTGTTTCAACAAGTCTCAAATATGATAAACGTCATAACAATTCTCATATCGAAGATGGACAAACAAAATGGAAACTAAATTAAGGATCATAACTTGGAATGCAAACGGACTGAAAAACCATACAACTGAAGAAGATACTACAAATACTTCTTCATGACAACAGCATTGACATAGCCCTAATCTGGGAGACACATTGCACAAACAAACATTTCATACAAGTTAGAGGGTACAAAGTGTATACCACAAACCACCCCGATGGCACAGCGCACGGTGGAACAGCCATAATTATTAAGCAGTGCATAAAGCAAGACGAGCTTTAGCCATATCAGCATAACTACATACAAGCGACGAACATTCAAATTAATGATCTCGTAGGACCACTCATAATATCTGCTGTATATAGCCCCCCAAAGCATAATATTACAGACACAGAATATACGAATTTCCTCAACTCCCTTGGCCGCTCAGCAGCGGTGCACGCGACACAGTATGTGGGGATCCAGGCTAACGAACAAAAAAGGCAAAAATCTCCTCAGCGCTATGCAGTTCACAAACTCTAAACACTTGAGTACAGGCGAACCAACATATTGGCCAACAGACATTAATAAAACGCCTGACTTGATAGATTTTTTCATAACAAAGAACCTGGACATTCGGAAATGTAAAATCTTATCACGATTCGAACTCTCGTCAGACCACAACCCTATAGAATTAATATATGACTCGCACGTCACGCCTACACATGCAAACAGACTTCTGTACAACAACAGAACTGACTGGCATACTTATAAGGAATACATTGACATTAATTTAATGACCGACATCCCTCTTAAATCATATGAGGACATTGAATGACACCATTATGAAAGCAGTCATTCAATCGACACCAAAAAAGAAGCAGCAAAATTGGACATTCTACACACAACCTCAACTACAGCGACTATTAAATAAAAATGTAAACTACGGAAAACTTGGTTAACCACAACATCTCCTGACACAAAAAGACAGTACAACAAGGCAACTAAAGAGGTTAAAAAAATGATTCAGGTATTAAAAAACAAACAATTAACATCATATCTCAAGAGCTTAACACCCACGAGTCAAACGGACTACTGTTTATGGAAAGCTACTAAAGGATGGACAAATAAAAGTAATCATCAGGCTCCTCTAAAAATGGAAAACGGGTTATGGGCAAAGACGAACTTGGATAAAGCTAAAGTATTAGCGGACTATTTCTAAAGGGTTTTTTCAGAAGTCGCCACCAACTCTGATGATCCACAGCTGAACACAGATATTAGCAGAGGTTCAGAACATATAAAACATGAAAAGACCACCATAGGAGAAATAAGAAAATGCATTAATAATGACATAAAGGAAAAAAAGTCCCCTGGATATGACAAAATAAATGGGAAACTCCTGAGAGAACTACCTGTAAAATCTATAGAATATCTAAGAAACATCTTTAATGCTATATTCAGACTAAATTATTTTCCGAGAGTCTGGAAAGTAGCTGAGATTATTGCCATCCCAAAACCAGGCAAAGACTCATCAAAAGCAGAGTCTTATAGACCAATCAGTCTACTCCCTGTAATCTCAAAAATCTGCGAAAAGATATTAAGAAGTACACTATTACCAATAATAGAACGCAGGCACATCATTCCAAATCACTAATTTGGTTTCCGAAGAAGTCACTCAACGATACAACAAGTGCACAGAGTTACGCACAAAATCCTAAATGACATTGAGGATAATAAATTTTGTATTGGACTCTTCTTGGACGTAGAAAAGGCTTTTGACAAGGTTTGGCATAAAGGACTCAAAGGAAAACTTAACAATATATTTCCTCAAAACATAGTACATCTATTAACATCATATATCACAGGTAGATACTTCTTAGTTAAATACTTAGACGAATACTCAACCCTTAGAGAAATAAATTCAGGAGTTCCACAGGAAAGTGTGCTAGGACCTTTATTATATACCCTGTACACAGCAGACATACCATGTCCCACTCACAATTCGTCGATGATTGCAACTTTCGCCTATGAAACAATACTCCTAAGTGCTCATAAAAACATAAATACTGCAACATCCATGTTGCAAGTAGACTTTAGTAAAACACTTCAGTGGCTTAGAAAGTGGCATATTAAAATAAACAAAAACAAAACAGTACAAGTTATATACACTACTAAGACTAGATTCACACCAATCCATATAAATATTGACGGAGACGACGTAACCATTCAAAAAGAAGCCAAGTACTTAGGATTATATATTGACAGTAAACTAAACTGGAAAAAAAGCGTGACCAAATCAAAATGAAAGTAAGACAACTGCACTGGCTGCTCAAACCAAATACAAATATTTCACTTGTTTTCAAGACAATTATTAAACCAATTTGGATATATGGAGCCGAAATATGGGGAGTTGCCAAAAAATCAAATATAAAGCTAATCCAGAGACAACAATCAAAAATTAATCGCACCATCACCAAAGCCCAATGGTATATCACCAACACGGACCTTCATCGAGACCTAAGAATTGCGACAGTAGATGAGGAAATAATCAATTTAAGCAGAAAATACCAAAACCAAACTTTCCCAGGATTCGAACGATGGTGTGAATACATTACCATTAGATGCACTAACTCGGCAACGTAGGCTAAAAAGGGTGAGACCAGTGGACCTCACATAACACATCACTTCATTACATTACTTACTCATTGTTATTTGGTGTTATCTTTAATTGTTTATTTATTGTTAAAATACATGTATTGTTAAATTCCAGTCACAACACGACTTTACAAGCTGATTGTAAAATTAAAATTCACCCACTTGTCCTAAATATTAAGTCTGTGCAATAGTCGATTTATTTTCCTATAATAGACAATGTACTCATCTTTTGGGGAAAAAAAAAAAAAAAACAAATTTTAATCAATAACTAGTCTAAATGATTAAATAATAATTATAGTTACCTTCCATAACCATTCTTCAGCTATAGTGGCGACACACTACGATTTTTCGCATTATTTGTACAAGCACTACTATGATTTTGATCGTGTAAAAAACAAAATTTTGAAATAGTCAAACAACAACTAGCTCACAAAAAGCAAAAGTAACGGAACATTTTTTGTGCTCTTATAGTAGATAACATGTGTAAAGTAAAAAAATTACAATTAAAAGGAATCACAAAAATTTAGCGATGAAACTTAGTGAAGAGTATCACTATTATTATTTTGCTCGCAACTGTATATAATATCTATCTATCTATATATATAATGTTGGAAGTATGTTTGTTTGTTTGTCCGTTATGGACGCCGGAACCGCTGTATCGGTTTTGATGAAATTTTCAGGGAATCTCTATAATAGCCTTGAGATGGTTACTATGAATTATAGTGCGAAAAATTCGTCGCATTCGCTCAATATTAAAACCAACTCAATTTTCAGATGCTTCTCAAACTCTACAGATATAAATAAAGCAAAACAAAGCAGCATTTGAGAATTGAAATTGCTGCCAGTGCTACTCAAACTGTACAAAATCTAAATGTTCTAATATTCCAATGAAAAAAAAAAATCTAAAAATTGATGATTATGAAATGCAGCTCAAAAAGTCAAACGCTGGACGATCACCGAGAAAATCGCAGTAGTAGATAGAGCGTCGTGCTGCTGAATCATCTGAAGATTGGTGCGAACGCGGTAACACGGCTGGTTTCTCCTATATATATAAAATTCCATGTATGTTTGTCTGTTTTTATGTCCGCTATGGACGCCGAAACCGCTGGACCGATTTTGATGAAATTTTTAGGGAATCTCTATAATAGCCTTAAAAAGGTAATTGAAAATGTTGGTGAGATAAAACCTTTGAATTCGCTAAATATTAAAACCAACTCAGTTTTCAGATGCTTCTAAAACTGTACAGATACAAATAGAACACAAAAACAATTAAGCATCTGAGAATTGAGTTTACAATGTCGAAATGTTCAAATATTCGAATGAAAAACAATATAATCAATAAAATGAAGAGTACGAAAATAAAACCTTTAAAAATTTAAACACGGAACGAAGAACACCTGACTATCACATCTATCAAATAAAAGACGTATTAATTGAACAATTAAATACAAAAAATTGCAAAATAATGCCACCAAAAAGAAAACCAGCAACAAGAAGTAATCGCCCAGGAGTCCTTCTTATTGTAATAGTATGCATAGGTGGTTAGAGGTAGTTATCTAGTCCAAGTCTAGGTCCAACCAAAAACGTTGACACTTCCTCCTACATTTTGTTTATATGAAATCGTGTCATTTAAAAAATATAAAAGTACAAAATCTTTTTTGTTATAGATAAAGTTAAAAAAATGTTCTTTTGTACGCAAATAAATTTTTTTCTGAGTTATGTATGTGGAAAACGTTATAACGAGCAATCTTCATAAATATTGTAGGTTTGTGCCATACTTTTTTAATTCCCTGTAGGTGTATGTCGATTAAACTCATAATAAAGATAATTTCACAACATTTTTAAGCGTAAAGTGGCCAGTACAAATATTGTATTGAATATGTACATTTCATAGTAAAACATTAATTCTGATCATTTAATTTTTGGTTTCATAAGCTTTTAAACGAAGTTTAAAATTTTCATACTCACTCAACGTTTGCGCAGTGGCATTGTATT
The DNA here is from genome assembly GCA_035041755.1 of Cacoxenus indagator. Lineage (NCBI taxonomy): Eukaryota > Metazoa > Arthropoda > Insecta > Diptera > Drosophilidae > Cacoxenus > Cacoxenus indagator. The sequence goes on along the minus strand of JAWNKX010000163.1, from coordinate 3,850,195 downwards.
TCTCTCTGAGCATAGAAATCAGAAAGCTTTTGAGAGAGTCGTTACATTGATTATAAGAAAATAATGTTTTTTTCAGTTGTATATGCATATACATACACATGTACATGTATAACTTTTCTCTATTTCTGTCTTAAGTACTGTGCTTTTTGAGTTTACAAGTTTGGTTTGTTAGCTGTTTTAATTCAATGTTTTCTCCCCTTAGCATCAGTTCGACGGAAAAATAATCCTTGTACAGATTAATTTGTGGTTTACGCGAAATCGCTTACGGAATTAAATGTTTGAAAAATTGGTACTTTAACACGAATGTGATTTATATTAAACGTCAATTCAAAAGCAAAGTGCAGCTATTTACTTCTAATCTCCGTTGGGTTTATAGGTCAGCTCATATGAAATGAAAATATTATTGTATTGGCGTGTGTAGATTCGTTTTATATTCGATTTGGTCTTAAAACCCAAAACAAACAAAAAAAAAACAAAAAAAAAGACTTTTCTTGCCGTATTGAAGTTAATATTATGACGTTCAAAGCAAAAGGTGTTCAAAGCTAGCGATGTTGGGTAAGAGTATTTAATAATTTACGTCCTAGAGAAATTAATTCAAACTTGGTTATTCCATTAAAAAAGTTCGCATACAATTTAAAAGGCCTTTCAAAGACCAGGCTGTGTGTATTTACCTTTAGTTACCACCACGAGGATTGGTTGTGTTGTGGGCGAGATTAGTTGATATATTATAATATGACTTTAAAAAAGTTTGTTTTATTACTAAACGGGGAATCCCGGAGAACAATTTCAGTTCCACGAACAGGTGGAAATCAATGTTTTTTTATATAAAAAGGCTACGCGTATTAACTTAAGTTCAACCAGATGTTTCTTCTGGAATATGAGGTCGAGAATGCTCCAACTTGATTTAACGCATGGGGGAATATGCGAATATACGATCGAATATGGTGATATAAATTGGTATCATGCTCCTTTTCTTTATTGAGTTTGTTAATTTTATACTGCTCCATTCGGTGTGCCGACACGTCCCAAATTAATAAGTATTGGAAATTGGTCGAATGATATTGGAACGCATATAGAATTAAAAACATTTATTTATATATGTATTTTATATACATATTGTATGTCCAACATGTTGAAGCTACTGCGGCGGTCGTAAGTGCACCTTGGTATATCCGGAACTTTCTTATCCATCAAGACATGAAGATTCCAACAATCAAAGAAGAAATCGTCAAGCACAGCAACAGACACCTAGCAATCAACAACAGCAGGTAAACGCTAAGCTTGAAAAGGCTACAGTCTCTACATCCCATTCCGCATCAGGTATGTGTGATCAAGTCATACTAACTTATTGTTATACATGTGATTTTTAAACGTGATAAAATTCGTTGGATATTACAGCAAATAAAGACTATAGAAAAAAAGTACAACATAGACATAAAAGAAATCGTTGCAGTGCTACTAAAAGACCGAGTTTTTTTTCACATATGTACATGTGTATAATATATGGAAAACATATGATTTGCGTGCTATGACATAGTCCAGTTCTTGCCATATCCTAAGTGTCTTTCTTTTTTACCTTGTTTCTGTTATCTTTTACTGTAATTATTGAAAAGCATTTTCAGGCATCCGAACAACAACTTACCAAAATTTTATTCAAAATTAAATTGAATATTTATTCGCCATTCCAATGCTGAGGAAATGTCTCAAATTTTTCGAGATGAATTTTAACCGGTTATTAAGATATTTTGTGATTCATATTTGGGCAAGCGTACGCGTCAAAATTTCAGGCAGACAGGACAGATTAATGGCAACTGATTGAATGAGAAAGACAAAATAGCCGCATTGAAATTGCAATGCGGCTACATGTTTGTGTTTTAGTTCCATTCATTGAAGTCTCTTCGGATACAAAATAGTTTTATACTCATTACAATTAGTGAATAGTACATTCGTACCGCAATTATCTAAATTACAAAAAAAAAGTTGGTAAAAAGTTACTGGCAAAATAGATTATATTTTTTTTATTCGTTTTCTTTTTCTTTAAGTTAAAATCGTATTTTTATGTTTTGGCAAAATCGAACGACAGCTAGTGAATGTACAAAGAATAAGCTGCAAAAACACCGTTTAATATTTATTTTTATCACAGCACGGGAAAGACACCGTTAGCTTTAGTTGGAATGCTGGAATTTTTGCCTAGCGGCATCCTATATTGATATTTTTATTTTATTTTTTATATCCCATATGTCGTGTACTGTATGTCTTTACTCTTTATTAAGACTATTAGTACATTGTTTAACCGTTATTTTAGAGTTATAGCTAACTTATGTGAGCAGATCCAAAAAGTTTTTCATTTTTGTAAAGATGTAGGGGAAAAAACCAAAATAGTAACAAAAATAATATAACTTCAAATTAAATTAATACAATTATAGAACAAAATAAAGTAAAATAAACATAAATGAAATAAAATATAAAATACAAAAACAAACAACAAAGAAAAATAAAGAAAAAGAAAGAGGTATTAATATACATATGTGTTCTATATAGCTTAGAATTTATTCTATCATATCCAGTGGCCTTGTCCTTTGTAACCTGCGTCTGCGTTGGAGTTCCTGTATTGGTAGTAGGTTGACACCAACATTTGAGTGTTGGGTAAGCTTCGTCTGGTAGATACGACTTATTTTTGTAATCTCCTCTGTCACTGGAATATTAAGATCACGATGTAGATCATCGTTAGTTATATACCACCCAGCCTTGGTGATCATACGAATGATTTTTGATTGTTGTCTTTGTATTATGTCTATATTTGATTTTTTGGCCGTTTCCCAAATTTGTGCTCCGTACGTCCAGATTGGTCTTATGATGGCTTTGTAAATCATTATTTTGTTTTCTAATGATAATTTTGATTTGAGCAGCCAATATAATCGATTAATCCCCAGCTTGATTTGATCCCGTTTTCTAAGTATATGGTATTTCCAGTTGAGTTTATTGTCAATATTGTGATATAATTGATCAATATTGATATAAGACACATATTGAAAAGCGAAGTCAAAATGAACTTATCAATTCAATTTTAAAGTTTTAAAGCAAAAGACGATATATTTATCAACTTATAACAGACTGCCACGATCGACACGGTTAACGGAAGATGAAAAGTTCTCACTAAAGGCCTACAAAAGCTCTGGCCTGAATGTGAGCCAAATTACAAGAAAACTTGGTTGTAGTCACACAGTTATCACAAGTTTCATCAAAAATCCTGAAATTGTCGGGAAAAATTGGGTTGGGTAAGAAAGATAATACTTTCTGCACGGGATAAAAGGTGCATCATAAAACCAAGTACTTCGACTGCCGCCTTTAAGCTACAGTCGAGATAAATCGTAGTATAACGACTCCCGCCTTTAAGTTACAGTCAAGATAGAGCGTAGTACTACGACTCCCGCCTTTTATGTGTTAAAACGGAACGTTCTCCATGAAGTTCATCGGATGGTAGGTTTCCCATCACTTGTTGCATCTGTCGTGGTTTATAATGAAATCATTGTATGCATGAGCACATAACCTATCGCGCCAAGTCTCGGGCATTTATGACCCAAAGCTTTTTGCGTAACAACAAAATTAAAACCTTCGGTCCACCATGTAGGTTTCTCTTGTGTAGGAATTATATGTATAACTGGGTAAACCTGTGTTCTCGTGGCAGATTGGCTTGAAATTTAGTGTCGTATGATAAATGCGTTGGACAATCTTCCACCCACTCTCACCACCGTAATTGTTGTGTTGCCTATTTGCAAGTTGTGCAGAAATGGTGTGAGCCTTTGCATGTTCGTCTTTAAGTTTCGCCACTACTATTCGCCAATTGTTACTCTAACTTCATTCGCTGGTACGTGTTTGATTGACGATTCGATCCTGTGCCGTTAAAGGTTATATCGCACCAATGATAATACGATGTCTTCTAAATGATTTCTTGGATGATTGATGAGTTTAAAGTCGGTTCAAAAATAAATCTTGTTAATATGACTTTTATCGCACCCAAATCCGCTGGCGTCCACCCTCACCCGTATCTCAACAAGGCGTAGACTGAAGAGGCTACATCCGCATGATCTCCCCTTAAGAAGGAATCAGCCTTCTATATCATTGCCTTTTCGGCGCAATTTGCATCATTTTTAATTTAGTATAAGTCTAATTTTTTTTCACGTCATTATTATTATTATTATTATTTTATTTTATTTTTTTTTTATCCGACAAATGTGTTATGCAGTTTATTGCGATAAATGTTATAATCTAATCATAAAAAAAAAGTATGTGTCTAAAGCTTTTGTTTGAATTTGATATAGGTTCTTTATAGTAACAAATCTGCACACTACTTCAATGTAGAAAGTGATCGCATCTTGAGCGGCGCTTCGTTTGATTTTGCGATTTTATACGTATATCGTCACCAATGTATCTGCGTATGTAGATGAAACATCCGTACTCGCATTCGGATACGTCTGCAAATCTATGCACTTCGTTTTGTTTCGGGACTTGACGTTCTTCGCACCTGTTTGATCATTGCCAAGCCGATGGTACTTCCAGCGTTCCTATCCTATCTGCTTTAGTCGTTTGCGGTCAGGCTATAGAGATTCTTAATTTATGGTTTTCGGGTTTCTTGGTAGCTTGGCGCCCGATTTGCTTGGTCTGTATATTTCCATTTTACGTTTGTTCTCCACCAAGCATTGAATATCGATGACAAAGTTGGGCACCTCGTAGCGTACCCTCTTGCTTAATTGCCAGACCCCCATCAATCCTTCCATATATAGACAATCATAATATAACTCCGGAATTCTAATATTTTAAATTTTATCATCGCTAATCTAATAATTTAAATTTTAAAAATTATATAACTTGCTCTTAATAATTGTTTTCATACTTAAACTATTTATATTATAATGATTATAAACTGTCGTGCACGCTTTCTCAGGAAAAAGTGATGTGAAATACGATACTATCGATAATGTTAAAAACCATCTATAGTCTTGTTAGAAAAGAAACTAGCGATACTATCGATAGTACCATCGATAGTTCTCCTTCACTTGTTGCTTACCACATTTATAAAAAGTGTCCTTAAAATTCCCCATTTTAAAATTAAAGAATTTAACGACAAAAGTAACGATATTGTTAAATTCACAAACGTATAATGGAATTTGGGAAAGTTAGAGCAATATAAAGAATTACCTACTTCTCTGACCCAACTTTCAACGGATGGTAATACCTGTGACCTTTATATAATAAAACCGATTCTACACCTATGTGTCAGATGGAATAACCTTAGAAAACCCGAAAACTCAGTAATAGCCAATGATTTTTTTACAACTCATCAAACTGCTGTAGGAGTTAATTATCGCCAGAACCGTAGGCATGGGGCGCACCATCTGCGGAATGATGCTTGTGTTGTAAGTTACAACTGGACAAACGCCTTGTCTTAGGGTTAAAGTGAAGTGTGCTTTGGCACCATTAATAACTAAATAAAAATAATAAAATCTAAGCGTCATACAGTGATCTAATATAAGTTATGCACAAACTGGACTAACTATACTCTGAATTTAACTAATACAAGAATTAAAACAAAGGCAAAATAATCAACAACAAGAATATAAAAAAAGGTTGTTCTGGGCTCAGGAATACCTGCAAACGCAGTCCCCCGACTGTGCGCAGCACGCGAAATCAGCATCAGCCACCATTAAAAACAGCATGAGCGTACCCTACGCTCTAACAGCTGTCAGCACAAACAACAACAACGCATACCTTATCACATCCTCAAGCTATTCAAACAACAGCAACAACAACAGTGACTCTAACCAAGCTTCACTTTCCGCTAATTTCGAGAGAGCGCGTTCATGCTCTCCAGCAATACATCAAACAGGTCCACAAGCACAAACTGAGAACAATAACGCATTTTCAACACAAACTAACACATCCTCTCGCTCTACCTCTCAAATAACTGTCAGCTGTTCCATGGCTACAGGTAATATGCAGCCTCTGCCGTGGAGTGCACAGCTTCACCAACAACGCCAATCTCCTCTTTTCCACCAACAACAAAAACAACAACTACAACGCAGACATCAGCTGCTATCTCACTCCTCACAACAACGACCACGGTAACTTTCTCAGCTACAATGCTAGTTTGCTCCCTCTCTTCAGCAACATCATTGATCAGAGAAACAACATCAAACACGAAAGTACCAAATTCAACCAATCAAAACCCACAAGAGACAACATCAAAACGTAACCGTAGTAAGCTCTCTCCCAACAACACTTCCGAACAAAATAACAATAGTAAAAAAGAGTAGGAGCAAAACACAAACGACAACACAAACAACACTGGAAAAGTACTGGCTGAGCGCGCCAAATACAAATAGGTTCGAACTTCTCCCACAAGACGAAACGACTGAAAACGACAGTGGTACAGAAGCAACTTCTAATGCGCCAAATCTACCTCGGCTATCTACCAAAATTCACAAACCACCACCAATATACGTACAGGACGTAAAACTAAGCAAAGCTCTGAAAAAAAACAATACAACAAAACCACATATTAAAAACACTTAAAAACAACGCGAATAATACAGAAATATACAACATCAACACATTTCTCCGCACAAAAGTCATCTTTGAGCCACCACACCACAAAAGCATGGTAGCTCAGTGCTCAAACTTCCAAAAATATGGTCACACAAGAAATTTTTGCACCAAAGACCCGATCTGTGTGAAATGCGCTAGAAAGCACAAGACTATTGATTCCAAACTAATAAGTGCAGATAAAATTAAATGCGCTCTTTGTGGCGGCTCATACCCAGCCAACTATAAGGGAAGTGAAGTACACAAAAACCTAAAAATTAAAAGATTTACCTCACTTAGAGAGAAAGACGCTAAAAAAATATGACAATCAGGTAGAAGAACAACCATCAAACAAAGTTAAAATTGGATTAACGTACGCCCAAACAGCAGCCAGTAACCATAGAAACCCTACAAATCAGGTACAACCTCAACAAAAAGATGTGAAGGAAAACAAAAACGAACCCAACAAAAACGAGACCAATAAAAACGCAGAAAATAAGATTGACTTTTCAAACGATCTGGCGGAATTAAAACACATAATAAAACAACTATGAATAAAACTTATAATAAATGAATTGCACTGGTTGTTAAACAAAAAAAAAAACGAATGTCTCACTGAACAATAAAACTATTAATATATAAAACAATCATCAAACGTATCTGGACGTACAGAGCGAAAATATGGGGGTCTGCGAAAAGAACAAATCTACAGTTAATACAAAGACAACAATCGAAAATTCTACGTAAAATTACAAACGCTGACTGGTATATCACAAATTTCGACATTCACAGAGACGCAGATTTCCACAGTGGCTGAAGAAATAACTAGTTTTAGTCGGAAATACCAAGCAAAAATAAGCCAACATACTAACAACTACTACATACACTGCCTCTGCGCGAGCTCCAGCAAAGACGTAGACTTCGCTGGTCAAGGCCTGTCAACCTAATCTTTATTTTGAGAAAATCAAACAATAATCATTTATTGAAAATAATTAGCATTTAACAAAAAAAAAAAAAAAAACGCACAACAACATACGGCAGAGGATACACATCTGCACATTTTTCTCAACACATCCAGCAGGCAGACCGCCGGTCATTCTAAGAAACATTCGGGGAAGTTGTTCGTATTATTTAAACGAATTTCGTACTGTTCTTATCAGCTTAACATCTGATAGTTCTCCTTTTAGAGGACGGCAAGTGTTGAACTGATTTTTGGAATCAGATGGAGATGTAGGAGCTTGCTCCACCTCCGTCGCGTATTAACCAGGTATTGCACTAACGCCGGGTTCGGCCCAAATAAAATAAAGAAAAAATAAATAAAAAAAAAAAACGTTCCACAAACACCAAGCTAGGCATAATGTAACAAAACAAAACGTTTCGTTTACTTGTTTCATTAGGTGTTTATTGAGGTAAAACAAAACAAAATTTGCAACTTGCTTTTTAGTGCAAACAATTACAACAGCTGCCTGCTCTGTGTATAATATGATTCGGAACAGAGATGTGCAGCGAAACCTTCGTTTTCACGAAGTGCTCACGAGGTAACGATCATTTAGCGAAGCCAAGCGTGCTTACTACGCAATTCCTTTGCGAGTTACTTGATTCGGTGAGGATAAGTGATATATAGGTGGGTGGGGTGGTGGGTGGTGCAAAGCAATGCAGATAACAACAAGCAGATAATACTTGATCGCAGCGCACAAGCCGACGCACATATACACAAGACACAACAACGCTATTTTTAGAGAAAAAAAAAGGAACGAAGGCTCGCGAGCCTCACGTTTGCTTGCGAGCCTAAGGGTTCATCACAACAGAACGTAATGATAATGAAGGAATTCACTATTAAGAGTGAAAGGCTTGTGCTTCACACATTTTGATCAGAGCGAAAACAATAAGCAAAACAATACACAAGCATTACTACCTTCACGTTCACGAATCATTTTGCTTCGTGAGCGTAAGCAGAGTTGGTTTCGTTTTGCGTGCATGTTCGACTTGCTTAGGCTAATTTTGTTACGAAGCGTTCTCTGATTGGGAAACGCGAAAGTTTCCTACAAGAAATATATCTTGAGCGCGAAGCTATGGAAGAAATACAAGAAGAAAGATTGAAAATACTCAACATGCAAGTCCATCAAATGCTGCACGTAATGCACGCAATCAGTTTGTTTCGTATTAAAAATCCTACTGGATCGGTCCCTTGGCAATGGAAATATTCAAAATATGTTTGGAATGAAATTCCTTAACGCGGCTTGTGGTAGGAGTGAAGTCACAGAAAAGTAACGAAAAGTGTAACGTCGATGTTTTTGTATTTTGTTGTATTTTGTGCTTCTTTCTTTTGTGCTCATACAAAATAACATGCAAAATGTTGTGCGCAAAACCAAACAGCAGCAACAACAAGACAACTGCCTCCAATATTAAACATTCCCGTTTGCGAAGAGAGAAACAGAGTGAATTTCATTTCGTTTGTGTGTGTACTCTACTCGACGCCGATCTCGCATATTAATTTGCATGCATGTCGCTGAAGCTTAGCTCTTATATTACTAGTAGGTATCCGCGACTTTCAATCATATACCCATATACTAATGAAATAAATATAAAACAAATGTTCAGTGATTTTGTCGTGTAAATGTAATATGTACGTATCAAAATGTAAAGAAATAGGATAATGAATTATATTATTTGAGACTGAAATAACTTAACGAATTTTTATAAACTACGGGTTTGGTTTTTCCATCCTTTGCTAAAACATGAAAATTTGTTGCACTCGTTACTCGTCAGCACGACACATATATGGGAAAACCAGTTTCTAAATAATTTGTTAATTATCATAGAGAAACTGGTTAATTATCTTTTAAACTGGAATGGCAAGTCGGCCGGAATTATTGGAATACGGGGAATTAATACATCTTCTCCCTTTCCTGTTCCTGTTGTTATAATATTACGTCCTAGGTGTGTTATTTGTATCCGTGTGCCATTACACAATCTTGTTGCGTCAAGATTTCGCATTAGCAGGACTGGAACATCAACTTTCAGCCTTAACTTAGGGGAAGGCACCCCTGACAAGTCCAAAAAGTTGAGAAACTCCAGAGTTTACGATGCCAATTGCTCAGTGCCCACGACATTGTCAACGGAAAGATACTCAACAACAATGTGACATGATTTTTTTGTTGATGTGCATCACAATTTCATTCGTCGGTGCCAAAATCGGCGTTTCACACAGCCATTTTCTGTTCTTCTTACTAGTTTTCAGGTGGGGATAGACGTTGCTTTTCAAATCACCTGTGTTATGGACGATATTATTAAATTCTCGGTTCAGTGTAATCATACCGTTACTATCTGAGACTATACCATCTTCTACGATTTTCAGAAGAGCAGCCTCATATTGCCCAGACTGTGTATTACTGTTGAGTTGTACCCGCATGGTTGTAGTTAGACAACATTTTTCTACATGCTCCTATAATGCACCGCTTTCAAACATTTATATTTCACAGTCCCATCTAATGACTCGATTCCTCTTTTTGGGACATGGTACACTCATCCCAAACCAACAACTTAGGGTGCTGCAACATTCATCTATTCTCGCTGTTTGTAGTAATGTTACAAACTAGCTCCCCATGAGCTAAGTTTAATAGCAGTTTAAGTACAGAATATGCTGTTCGGCCACCATTAAACAGCGTAGCAGCCTTTGTCTTTGCGGATTTGTGCTAAAAACAAATTCAAAAGAAATACTTTGCCGGTGCCTCCTGGCGCATCCAAAAAGAACAAACCCCTAACTCCGTTTTCAATTTTTTTTACAACAATATCAAAAACTTACCGTTGTTCTGGGTTCAAACTTGGAACAGACTCAGCTATTTGTTGTTGTAAAGAAGCTGCATTTCCATAATAGTTATGAGTTGATCTTCAATCTTTATTAGAGCCTCATTGTAAATTAAATCATTGTATTGAACATTTGGATTATGTTCTTGTAGTCTGTTTAAAAGCAAACAAAAATTCCAAAGAAATAAAGAAAAACTAAAATTCCAAGAATACAAATCAGCGGTGACGATGCCCTTAGTCTTTCCAAAAAAAATGGAAGACCTATAATTTAGCAACCGAAACTTGAAGACACGTTTCCAAATGTAGAAATTGCATTGAGAATCTTTTTAACAATGATGATTACTAACTGCAGTGGGGAACGCTCCTTCTACAAATTGAATCGAAAAGAAATGAATTAAAAAAGTACAATGCTTTAAGAAAGATTGACAAGTTTATCCCTGATGTCCGTCGATTGTGATGTGCTTAATGACGTTGACTTTGAAAAAGTTATTGACGATTTTGATTGTTTCAAAACTAGAAGGGTACCTCTTTGATCTACATCGATTTTTGAGCATTAACCTATGAATGTTGAAGCAGTACCTCTTCCGAAATATAATACAGTTATCATATAATGTGACTGTAAAACCTGTTGAATAAAGGTAAAAGTGTGGTTACCTACCTTGTTTTTCGTTTTTATAAAATTCTTTGTAAAAGGCATAGGGGCCCCAATATATTAATGTGTACAAAGCTTCCAATAGGTTAAAGACATCCCTGTGAATTGTCACCACTACGAAATCGTAATCCAAGCCTCCAGAAACCCAAACCAGCCATTCACATTTCTTACCAATAATAAAGGCATGATAATAAAATATAAATGTGCTAGACAAAAATTTTAAATAAAATTCTAAACAAACTTTATATTGAACAAATACCAAATAATAGGCACCTCGTAAATACTGAAATAGAGCAACATCTCGATAGAATTAACAACATAATAACTAAAATAATCGACAAAACATTTCCCAAATTTAAAAATACTGACCTATTCGCCACCGTAATTGACTCAACTATAAGTGGGAAAAGAACATTTTTACAATAATCAGTCGCAAGTAAACTGTCACAAAATAAAACCGTAACTATTTCGAAGCTTATTTAGGAGAACTTTGCAATCGCTATGAACAACAAACTAAAAAGTAAACTTGAAGGAATTATCACGGAAAACCAAGCTCAAATCTTTAGGCAAGCTACAAATAGCCCTAAACGCATCAGTAGACCAAAGTTTGTTTGAAATAGCAATGGACAGGTCACAAATTTGACAAAGACGGGACGGGAATATACCCACAAGCAGACAAAGCGAAGATATTTTACCCGGCGTTGCCGGCGTTCCACAAAGCAGCATAGCGTAAACAACGAAATTATTTTTAAGAAAAGACATGTAAGTATGTAAGTAAGTAAGTATGCCAATGTTTTCTATAGCGAAAAAGTATGTTAAAAAAAAAATATATATAAAATCGGTTTAGTATATTTTTGCTCAAAAGCGTTACATAAAACACCCATATAATGAATTTTATATGATAGTATATATAGGTGCACACCTCGAATCAGGAGGAGTGAATAAAGGAGAGTGAATCAGGTACCATGTTCCATAATTCTGTCAAGAAATGCTTCGTAAGATTTTTATCTTTAAAAACGATATTCGAGACATCGCAATTAACTGTAACAACATTCTCTGACAACAGACTAGTCATCAACATCAATGATGACATTGACAACTTTTTTGTATAAAAAGACAACCTGTGGTGTTCATGACACCGTTGAGGCAGCCGTTACGACAGCTGGCGGCTAGATAAAAAATCAACACACAGTGTGGTCTGATGGAATTACAGTGATAATAATGGAATGACAATTCAACGTCACTACACACGCCAAAAAAGGAGAAAAGTTTCGATTGAAATGAAAACGTGTAAAAATATCAAAACTTATTTTAAAATTAAAAATAATAAAAAAGTATCAATTGAAACTACATCAGCCCATCATCTTGTGTTTTGAAGAGTCAGTTGCAATTGAGTCAACACTATAACTGGTGACCCCGACGTGATCCGCTTGGAATACAATCGCACAGCTACTCTCGGAAATAATTTAACGGAACACGTCAACACTAAAATGGACGACGCCACCAACCAAGACGTTGCGGGTGTGCAACAGATGCAAGAGAAGCTAACGCAACTAAATTGGTGCAAACGACGCCGCTGGCAACTATCATCACAACAATAGCAGACAAGCGCTTGAAACCTGTAAGGTACCAGAGTTTCGGACCAAATGATGGAAACTGCACAATTTCGCTCCGTTCTGGAAACGTCAGGAGGTACCTCGAAGTCGTCGGATGGACCAAAGGAACAAATAGCGTCTGTGAACAAAACGAATGCTGACGATTATGAAGGGCGACTTTCTCGGATTGAAAGTGCCAAGCGACTCACTGAAATGATGCAAAGGGTGAAACAATGTTCTCGCTTGCGCTCACGGTCTCGTGCTGAATCTGAAATGTGCTATTATCATCAGAAATTTGGTAACAAAGCTACGAAGTGTCGAAAGCCATGTAGCTAAACTGGTCTTGAAAAGTTAAACTAAATCAGCTGCCATTGGCACGGACGGACAATGGTAGTAACGGCAACCTGCATGAACTCCGTCTACACATCTACGATAAAATAAACCATTTCAAATTTCGCGTTAATTCTGTAGTATGCGTTTTACCACGCACCTTGGTAAAAAACCTCAACGAGGATTCTACAAATGAAATCATTCTGTTCGCAACTAATGGCAGCACGATAAAACATACGGCAATAAAATACTGGTACTCAACTTGGGTTTACGACGAAAAGTTGTGTGGTCGTTCATCATCGCAGAGGTCATAACCGCCGCAACGGTTATGGCAATTCCAGCTGAAGATTGGGACACGGCCATTGGAGCATGGTTGAATCAATTCAGCGATGGTGTATGAAAACCTATCGGTTTTTTCTAACACAAACTTACATCTGCGCAAATACGATACAGCACTTATACAGTTGTTTTTTTGGCATTAAAATTCTTCAAGCACTTGCTTGAAAATTGTCAGTTTGTAATTAGAACGGATCACAAACCTCTCATCTAGGCTTTACAAACCAACTTGGAAAAAGCTTCAAACAACAGGTTATCACGTAACCTACCTTGCATATTCAACGAGTGAAAATAAATACAATTTTTGAGAATATAACGATTAATCTGAACTGAGGGCGGTTGTTCCGAATAGAAAGGCAACTTGCGTATTAATTTTAGAGAACGTAGCATGGTCAGTACTGAAAGTAACTTCTATCCAAAAACTTCGAGATCACCAGAGTGTTTAGAGGAGGCACCGAATGGCCACCTTTGTTTGTCCAAATATGTTAAAAAAAGAATGAAATAAAATACTTGAAGAAAACGCGTGTATACAAAAATATATATTTTGCTCTTTACGTGCTGGAGTCATCTTTGAAAGTGTTGTTAAGACGATATATTTTTTATTTTTTGCGGTTCCACAACGACCTCACACTGATCTCACATAGGGCAGGCCCAAGTCGAATCAAACTTCACCCAATTAAATAGTAACTGGGCTCAGCTGGTCTTATAGCTCGTTTCCTTGGTGAACATGCAATACCAAAGATAATGTTTACATACTACATACTACAAGAATTGGAAGGGTCGAACAGGTATGAGGGCGTAAGATTGGTGTGGCCGAGACGTAGCCGAATGATTTTTGAGAGTAAACGACGATGTATATGCTGATCAAGTAGTAGTTGACCGTAATTGTAAATTGTGTTTTTTGGAGTCTTGTATACTTTGTAGTGGTTGTATGTAATGAGAGGGTATTTGAATGCATATTTAGCAGCTTTATCTGCATCTTCGTTGCCGGCGATGTTGCAATGGCCAGGGATCCACACAATTTTGACTTTTGGTGAATTTTTCGCAAGAGTCTGCCTAATTGTTAGGGTGTAATATAACTGATTGGACGTATTGGCTATAGCTCGTAATGAAGAAAGCGAGTCGGTACATACAGCAAAAAAGGTTTGTGCTTCTTTGGCCCTCTTTTTTTTCCTTTATATTTAATTTTTCTGTTATTATTAGAACAACTTAAATTAAATTGTATATACAAAAATTAACAAAACAACTTAAATAATAAGTGGAGATATAGTATAGTGTATTAAAAGGATCTATTACGGAGGTCAGCAGGTGCGATCTTCTCAGCCGTCTCGCCACCCTAACTCCTCCCATTCTGCGTCGTTTTAGAAGGCGCCTTTCTAGGTTTATTTGGATGATTTTTCAACCTCTCTATATATTTTTTGGCCTGACGATTTATCACATCGCCAATTTTCGGTATTTTTAAGTCGTTTTCAAGGTCCGCCTTTCACATGAACCAAGGGGCACCAGTAAGCATACACAATGTCTTGGCTTGCAGTACTCTAACCTTCGTGATGTTTGATCTCGCTGCTATGCCATACACCGTATGGCCAAGCAGGAGCAATTGTTGTTTTGTAAATGTTCATCTTATTTCCCAAGGAAAATCTATTCCTGCTATTTAAAAGCCAATGGAATTTACCAATCCTCTGCCTTAAGGATTTCGTGATACTTGAAATATGCGTCTTGAACGTTAGCCGCCTATCCAAATACACACCCAGGTATTTGTAACCTGAATGGTGAAATCCGACCGTAAGGCGTACGTCACATTGGCACATTTGTTTTTGTTAATGCAAATGTTCCAACGTCGTGTCCAGTTTTCAAAAATTTGCAGGTATTGCTGCAGTTTCGTGGCTCCGTAAATGCTCTTGTTTCTGACGAGGATGGCCGTATCGTCTGTAAACGTGGCAATGATCAGATCCAGAGGATCCTTCATTGGTATTTCTGACCCAGTGGGCATGTCGTGCGTGAACATGGTATAGAGTGTAGGCCCCAAAACGCTAACCTGGGGGACACCTGCGTAAATAGCCTTGATGCTAGATTCCACACCATCCATTACCACTGGGAACGTCCTGTTCTCAAGGTAGGTGTGCACGATTAACCATAGTTGATTCGGCAAGAGATTCTTGAGCTTACTGAGCAGCCCGTCGTGCCAAACTCGATCGAAAGCCTGCTTTATGTCAAGATACGCTGCCACCACGTACTCCTTAGCCTGATATCCTTCGAGAATAAAGTTAACCATCCTATTCAGCTGCTCTGGAGTTCCGTGGGACTTACGAAAGCCAAATTGAAAGGATGGAACTATTTCCTTTACTTTTTTAAGTCCAGAATCCGTGTCAGCAAAAGCGTCAAACAATTTTGTTACAGTAGGTAGCAGGCTAATTGGCCTGTCGGAATCTAAGGTGTAAGGTCTCTTGCCGGCCTTATGAATCATGCAAATTCTCGCCTTCTTCCACGGTTTAGGCACATATCCCAATCTCAGCACTGAGTTAAAAATGAGAACCAGAAATAGCACAGCTTTTAGCGGCATTGCCTTAAGTGTAAAGTTGTTGTAAGTGTAAGTTATCTTCACCTGGAGCCTTTTTATTGTTGAACCCTTTAATATGTGCTGAGACTTCCTCGGCTGTAATGGGAGCAACCGGGAGGCATAATTGGCCGCCGCTTTCAAGTCTCATATGGATCTAGCGAACCCTGAGTTCTGAGCTGGTATCAATTGGTTGAAATCGAGCTCCCAAATCCTCGGCGAAAGCTTCGGCTCGCTCGCTTAAAGATCTAGCCCAGGATCCGTCAGGTTTCT
The DNA here is from genome assembly GCA_035041755.1 of Cacoxenus indagator. Lineage (NCBI taxonomy): Eukaryota > Metazoa > Arthropoda > Insecta > Diptera > Drosophilidae > Cacoxenus > Cacoxenus indagator. The sequence goes on along the minus strand of JAWNKX010000163.1, from coordinate 3,834,063 downwards.
TGATTGGAAATTTTGGGGTTACCTGTTGTTTATACCTTCTCGTCAGCTTCCACAAGGAGTACTTTGTGAGGTCGTCGGGGGAGGCATTTGACAAAAACTTGTCATTTTCTTCCTGTTTATGGAGAGTCAGCAGCTTTTTGACTCTATTCGACACTCTACCAAAAACCCTGTCCACAATAGCAGACAAGCGCTTGAAACCTGTAAGGTACCAGAGTTTCGGACCAAATGATGGAAACTGCACAATTTCGCTCCGTTCTGGAAACGTCAGGAGGTACCTCGAAGTCGTCGGATGGACCAAAGGAACAAATAGCGTCTGTGAACAAAAAGAATGCTGACGATTATGAAGGGCGACTTTCTCGGATTGAAAGTGCCAAGCGACTCACTGAAATGATGCAAAGGGTGAAACAATGTTCTCGCTTGCGCTCACGGTCTAGTGCTGAGTCTGAAATGTGCTATTATCATCAGAAATTTGGTAACAAAGCTACGAAGTGTCGAAAGCCATGTAGCTAAACTGGTCTTGAAAAGTTGGGAAACTAAATCAGCTGCCATTGGCACGGACGGACAATGGTAGCAACGGCAACCTGCATGAACTCCGTCTACACATCTACGATAAAATAAACCATTTCAAATTTCGCGTTAATTCTGTAGTATGCGTTTTACCACGCACCTTGGTAAAAAACTTCAACGAGGATTCTACAAATGAAATCATTCTGTTCGCAACTAATGGCAGCACGATAAAACATACGGCAATAAAATACTGGTACTCAAGTTGGGTTTACGACGAAAAGTTGTGTGGTCGTTCATCATCGCAGAGGTCATAACCGCCGCAACGGTTATGGCAATTCCAGCTGAAGATGCAACTTTACGACTTACGACAGATGATTGGGACGCGGCCATTGGAGCATGCTTAAATCAATTCAGCGATGGTGTATGAAAACCTATCGGTTTTTTCTAACACAAACTTTCATCTGCGCAAATACGATACAGCACTTATACAGTTGTTTTTTTGGCATTAAAATTCTTCAAGCACTTGCTTGAAAATTGTCAGTTTGTAATTAGAACGGATCACAAACCTCTCATTTAGGCTTTACAAATCAACTTGTAAAAAGCTTTAAACAGACAGGTTCATCACGTAACCTACCTTGCATAATTCAACAAGTGAAAATAAATAAAATTTTTGAGAATAGAACGATTAATCTGAACTGAGGGCGGTTGACCCGAATAGAAAGGCAACTTGCGTATTAATTTTAGAGAACGTAGCATGGTCAGTACTGAAAGTAACATCTATCCAAAAACTTCGAGATCACCAGAATGTTTAGAGGGGGCACCGAATGGCCACCTTTGTGTGTCCAAATATGTTAAAAAAAGAATGAAATAAAATACTTGAAGAAAACGCGTGTATATAAAAATATATATTTTGCTCTTTACGTGCTGGAGTCATCTTTGAAGTGTTGTTAAGACAACATATTTTTTATTTTTTGCGGTTCCACAACGACCTCACACTGATCTCACATGGCGCAGGCCCAAGGGGAATCAAACTTCACCCAATTAAATAGTAACTGGGCTCAGCTGGTCTTATAGCTCGTTTCCTTGGTGAACATGCAATACCAAAGATAATGTTTACATACTACATACTACAAGAATTGGAAGGGTCGAACAGGTATGAGGGCGTAAGATTGGTGTGGCCGAGACGTAGCCGAATGATTTTTGAGAGTAAACGACGATGTATATGCTGATCAAGTAGTAGTTGACCGTAATTGTAAATTGTGTTTTTTGGAGTCTTATATACTTTGTAGTGGTTGTATGTAATGAGAGGGTATTTGAATGCATATTTAGCAGCTTTATCTGCATCTTCGTTGCCGGCGATGTTGCAATGGCCAGGGATCCACACAATTTTGACTTTTGGTGAATTTTTCGCAAGAGTCTGCCTAATTGTTAAGGTGTAATATAACTGATTGGACGTATTGGCTATAGCTCGTAATGAAGAAAGCGAGTCGGTACATACAGCAAAAAAGGTTTGTGCTTCTTTGGCCCTCTTTTTTTTCCTTTATATTTAATTTTTCTGTTATTATTAGAACAACTTAAATTAAATTGTATATACAAAAATTAACAAAACAACTTAAATAATAAGTGGAGATATAGTATAGTGTATTAAAAGGATCTATTACGGAGGTCAGCAGGGTGCGATCTTCTCAGCCGTCTCGCCACCCTAACTCCTCCCATTCTGCGTCGTTTTAGAAGGCGCCTTTCTAGTTTATTTGGATGATTTTTCAACCTCTCTATATATTTTTTGGCCTGACGATTTATCACATCGCCAATTTTCGGTTTTTTTAAGTCGTTTTCAAGGTCCGCCTTTCACATGAACCAAGGGGCACCAGTAAGCATACACAATGTTTTGGCTTGCAGTACTCTCACCTTCGTGATGTTTGATCTCGCTGCTATGCCATACACCGTATGGCCAAGCAGGAGCAATTGTTGTTTTGTAAATGTTCATCTTATTTCCCAAGGAAAATCTATTCCTGCTATTTAAAAGCCAATGGAATTTACCAATCCTCTGCCTTAAGGATTTCGTGATACTTGAAATATGCGTCTTGAACTTTAGCCGCCTATCCAAATACACACCCAGGTATTTGTAACCTGAATGGTGAAATCCGACCGTAAGGCGTACGTCACATTGGCACATTTTTTTTTGTTAATGCAAATGTTCCAACGTCGTGTCCAGTTTTCAAAAATTTGCAGGTATTGCTGCAGTGATTTCGTGGCTCCGTAAATGCTCTTGTTTCTGACGAGGATGGCCGTATCGTCTGTAAACGTGGCAATGATCAGATTCAGAGGATTCTTCATTGGTATTTCTGTAATAACCTTGATGCTAGATTCCACACCATCCATTACCACTGAGAACGTCCTGTTCTCAAGGTAGGTGTGCACGATTAACCATAGTTAAGGCGGCAAGAGATTCTTGAGCTTACTGAGCAGCCCGTCGTGCCAAACTCGGTCGAAAGCCTGCTTTATGTCAAGATACGCTGCCACCACGTACTCCTTAGCCTCAAATCCTTCGATAATAAAGTTAACCATCCTATTCAGCTGCTCTGGAGTTCCGTGGGACTTACGAAAGCCAAATTGAAAGGATGGAACTATTTGCTTTACCTTTTTTAAGTGTAGAATCCGTGTCAGCAAACAGCGTTCAAACAGTAGGTAGCAGGCTAATTGGCCTGTAGGAATCTAAGGTGTAAGGCCTCTTGCCGGTCTTATGAATCATGCAAATTCTCGCCTTCTTCCACGGTTTCGGCACATATCCCAATCTCAGCACTGAGTTAAAAATGAGAACCAGAAATAGCACAGCTTTTAGCGGCATTGCCTTAAGTGTAAAGTTGTTGTAAGTGTAAGTTATCTTCACCTGGAGCCTTTTTATTGTTGAACCCTTTAATATGCGCTGAGACTTCCTCGGCTGTAATGGGAGCAACCGGGAAGCATAATTGGCCGCCGCTTTCAAGTCTCATATGGATCTAGCGAACCCTGAGTTCTGAGCTGGTATCAATTGGTTGAAATCGAGCTCCCAAATCCTCGGCAAAAGCTTCGGCTCGCTCGCTTAAAGATCTAGCCCAGGATCCGTCAGGTTTCTTGATTGGAAATTTTGGGGTTACCTGTTGTTTATACCTTATCGTCATCTTCCACAAGGTGTACTTTGTGGGGTCGTCGGGGGAGACATTTGACAAAAACTTGTTATTTTCTTCCTGTTTATGGAGCATCAGCAGCTTTTTGATTCTATTCGACACTTTACGAGTCCACAATAGGGTCGCGGGTGCGACAAAACTGTTCCCTAAGTCTCCTCTTAATAAGCAGCAGTGCTTCAATAGCTGGGGAAAGTCCAGAACGCACTCTTGAGCCATGTGGTGGATTTAAGGGGGCGACAAAGATAGCAGCTGAGTGCACCTTATTTAGGAAGATCGAGTGCACGTCTTCAATGTCTTCTGGCATCAGGATTTCCAAGTTTAAATTTAGAGATTCATACAGATCTCGGCGAAATGCAGCTAAGTCACTTCCAGGTGGCAGCAGTCGTCCTTTTATTGTTTTGATCTTCGGAGCGGAATCAAAATCAACCACAAGGGGAAGATGATCAGAGGAGAGTTGATACTCAGTCCTGATAGACAACTAGTCCGAACGCAGCCCATTATAAATGAAAAAATCAATAGCGATGGATGTGTGTCTTTTGGCGTACGGGAAATGGGTCGCTTGACCAGTTGCCAGGATTTGAGCTGTTGAGTTTTGCTCAAATTTCTGTAAGCAACTACCCCTTGTATCCGCTCTAAAGTTACCCTAGAATCTGCTTTTCGCGTTTAAGTCTCCACCTATGAGAAACATTCTTCCTAGATTGCTTAAAATATCTTCCAAGTCTACAGTTGACCAATTAAGATACGGAGGTAGATATAATGCAAAGACTATTAACTCTCCCCTACTGCTTCAAATCTAAATGGTGGCCATCTGTAATTACGCTGTTCTCACTGGCTCTTGTAAAAAATAGCAAATTTTTTACTTAATAAGCACAGCTGCTCCTCCTCTACGCCTTTTGCTGGGATAAAAAAATCAACACACAGTGTGGTCTGATGGAATTACAGTGATAATAATGGAATGACAATTCAACGTCACTACACACGCCAAAAAAGGAGAAAAGTTTCGATTGAAATGAAAACGTGTAAAAATATCAAAACTTATTTTAAAATTAAAAATAATAAAAAAGTATCAATTGAAACTACATCAGCCCATCATCTTGTGTTTTGAAGAGTCAGTTGCAATTGAGTCAACACTATAACTGGTGACCCCGACGTGATCCGCTTGGAATACAATCGCACAGCTACTCTCGGAAATAATTTAACGGAACACGTCAACACTAAAATGGACGACGCCACCAACCAAGACGTTGCGGGTGTGCAACAGATGCAAGAGAAGCTAACGCAACTAAATTGGTGCAAACGACGCCGCTGGCAACTATCATCACAACAATAGCAGACAAGCGCTTGAAACCTGCAAGGTACCAGAGTTTCGGACCAAATGATGGAAACTGCACAATTTCGCTCCGTTCTGGAAACGTCAGGAGGTACCTCGAAGTCGTCGGATGGACCAAAGGAACAAATAGCGTCTGTGAACAAAATGAAAGCTGACGATTATGAAGGGCGACTTTCTCGGATTGAAAGTGCCAAGCGACTCACTGAATTGATGCAAAGGGTGAAACAATGTTCTCGCTTACGCTCACGGTCTAGTGCTGAATCTGAAATGTGCTATTATCATCAGAAATTTGGTAACAAAGCTACGAAGTGTCGAAAGCCATGTAGCTAAACTGGTCTTGAAAAGTTAAACTAAATCAGCTGCCATTGGCACGGACGGACAATGGTAGTAACGGCAACCTGCATGAACTCCGTCTACACATCTACGATAAAATAAACCATTTCAAATTTCGCGTTAATTCTGTAGTATGCGTTTTACCACGCACCTTGGTAAAAAACCTCAACGAGGATTCTACAAATGAAATCATTCTGTTCGCAACTAATGGCAGCACGATAAAACATACGGCAATAAAATACTGGTACTCAACTTGGGTTTACGACGAAAAGTTGTGTGGTCGTTCATCATCGCAGAGGTCATAACCGCCGCAACGGTTATGGCAATTCCAGCTGAAGATGCAACTTTACGACTTACGACAGATGATTGGGACGCGGCCATTGGAGCATGCTTAAATCAATTCAGCGATGGTGTATGAAAACCTATCGGTTTTTTCTAACACAAACTTTCATCTGCGCAAATACGATACAGCACTTATACAGTTGTTTTTTTGGCATTAAAATTCTTCAATCACTTGCTTGAAAATTGTCAGTTTGTAATTAGAACGGATCACAAACCTCTCATTTAGGCTTTACAAATCAACTTGTAAAAAGCTTTAAACAGACAGGTTCATCACGTAACCTACCTTGCATAGTTCAACGAGTGAAAATAAATAAAATTTTTGAGAATAGAACGATTAATCTGAACTGAGGGCGGTTGTTCCGAATAGAAAGGCAACTTGCGTATTAATTTTAGAGAACGTAGCATGGTCAGTACTGAAAGTAACATCTATCCAAAAACTTCGAGATCACCAGAATGTTTAGAGGGGGCACCGAATGACCACCTTTGTGTGTCCAAATATGTTAAAAAAAGAATGAAATAAAATACTTGAAGAAAACGCGTGTATACAAAAATATATATTTTGCTCTTTACGTGCTGGAGTCATCTTTGAAGTGTTGTTAAGACAACATATTTTTTATTTTTTGCGGTTCCACAACGACCTCACACTGATCTCACATGGCGCAGGCCCAAGGGGAATCAAACTTCACCCAATTAAATAGTAACTGGGCTCAGCTGGTCTTATAGCTCGTTTCCTTGGTGAACATGCAATACCAAAGATAATGTTTACATACTACATACTACAAGAATTGGAAGGGTCGAACAGGTATGAGGGCGTAAGATTGGTGTGGCCGAGACGTAGCCGAATGATTTTTGAGAGTAAACGACGATGTATATGCTGATCAAGTAGTAGTTGACCGTAATTGTAAATTGTGTTTTTTGGAGTCTTATATACTTTGTAGTGGTTGTATGTAATGAGAGGGTATTTGAATGCATATTTAGCAGCTTTATCTGCATCTTCGTTGCCGGCGATGTTGCAATGGCCAGGGATCCACACAATTTTGACTTTTGGTGAATTTTTCGCAAGAGTCTGCCTAATTGTTAAGGTGTAATATAACTGATTGGACGTATTGGCTATAGCTCGTAATGAAGAAAGCGAGTCGGTACATACAGCAAAAAAGGTTTGTGCTTCTTTGGCCCTCTTTTTTTTCCTTTATATTTAATTTTTCTGTTATTATTAGAACAACTTAAATTAAATTGTATATACAAAAATTAACAAAACAACTTAAATAATAAGTGGGGATATAGTATAGTGTATTAAAAGGATCTATTACGGAGGTCAGCAAGGTGCGATCTTCTCAGCCGTCTCGCCACCCTAACTCCTCCCATTCTGCGTCGTTTTAGAAGGCGCCTTTCTAGTTTATTTGGATGATTTTTCAACCTCTCTATATATTTTTTGGCCTGACGATTTATCACATCGCCAATTTTCGGTTTTTTTAAGTCGTTTTCAAGGTCCGCCTTTCACATGAACCAAGGGGCACCAGTAAGCATACACAATGTTTTGGCTTGCAGTACTCTCACCTTCGTGATGTTTGATCTCGCTGCTATGCCATACACCGTATGGCCAAGCAGGAGCAATTGTTGTTTTGTAAATGTTCATCTTATTTCCCAAGGAAAATCTATTCCTGCTATTTAAAAGCCAATGGAATTTACCAATCCTCTGCCTTAAGGATTTCGTGATACTTGAAATATGCGTCTTGAACTTTAGCCGCCTATCCAAATACACACCCAGGTATTTGTAACCTGAATGGTGAAATCCGACCGTAAGGCGTACGTCACATTGGCACATTTTTTTTTGTTAATGCAAATGTTCCAACGTCGTGTCCAGTTTTCAAAAATTTGCAGGTATTGCTGCAGTGATTTCGTGGCTCCGTAAATGCTCTTGTTTCTGACGAGGATGGCCGTATCGTCTGTAAACGTGGCAATGATCAGATCCAGAGGATCCTTCATTGGTATTTCTGACCCAGTGGGCATGTCGTGCGTGAACATGGTATAGAGTGTAGGCCCCAAAACGCTAACCTGGGGGACACCTGCGTAAATAGCCTTGATGCTAGATTCCACACCATCCATTACCACTGGGAACGTCCTGTTCTCAAGGTAGGTGTGCACGATTAACCATAGTTGATTCGGCAAGAGATTCTTGAGCTTACTGAGCAGCCCGTCGTGCCAAACTCGATCGAAAGCCTGCTTTATGTCAAGATACGCTGCCACCACGTACTCCTTAGCCTGATATTCCTTCGAGAATAAAGTTAACCATCCTATTCAGCTGCTCTGGAGTTCCGTGGGACTTACGAAAGCCAAATTGAAAGGATGAAACTATTTCCTTTACTTTTTTAAGTCCAGAATCCGTGTCAGCAAACAGCGTTCAAACAATTTTGTTACAGTAGGTAGCAGGCTAATTGGCCTGTCGGAATCTAAGGTGTAAGGTCTCTTGCCGGCCTTATGAATCATGCAAATTCTCGCCTTCTTCCACGGTTTAGGCACATATCCCAATCTCAGCACTGAGTTAAAAATGAGAACCAGAAATAGCACAGCTTTTAGCGGCATTGCCTTAAGTGTAAAGTTGTTGTAAGTGTAAGTTATCTTCACCTGGAGCCTTTTTATTGTTGAACCCTTTAATATGTGCTGAGACTTCCTCGGCTGTAATGGGAGCAACCGGGAGGCATAATTGGCCGCCGCTTTCAAGTCTCATATGGATTTAGCGAACCCTGAGTTCTGAGCTGGTATCAATTGGTTGAAATCGAGCTCCCAAATCCTCGGCGAAAGCTTCGGCTCGCTCGCTTAAAGATCTAGCCCAGGATCCGTCAGGTTTCTTGATTGGAAATTTTGGGGTTACCTGTTGTTTATACCTTCTCGTCAGCTTCCACAAGGAGTACTTTGTGAGGTCGTCGGGGGAGGCATTTGACAAAAACTTGTCATTTTCTTCCTGTTTATGGAGAGTCAGCAGCTTTTTGACTCTATTCGACACTCTACCAAAAACCCTGTCCACAATAGCAGACAAGCGCTTGAAACCTGTAAGGTACCAGAGTTTCGGACCAAATGATGGAAACTGCACAATTTCGCTCCGTTCTGGAAACGTCAGGAGGTACCTCGAAGTCGTCGGATGGACCAAAGGAACAAATAGCGTCTGTGAACAAAAAGTATGCTGACGATTATGAAGGGCGACTTTCTCGGATTGAAAGTGCCAAGCGACTCACTGAAATGATGCAAAGGGTGAAACAATGTTCTCGCTTGCGCTCACGGTCTCGTGCTGAGTCTGAAATGTGCTATTATCATCAGAAATTTGGTAACAAAGCTACGAAGTGTCGAAAGCCATGTAGCTAAACTGGTCTTGAAAAGTTGGGAAACTAAATCAGCTGCCATTGGCACTGACGGACAATGGTAGCAACGGCAACCTGCATGAACTCCGTCTACACATCTACGATAAAATAAACCATTTCAAATTTCGCGTTAATTCTGTAGTATGCGTTTTACCACGCACCTTGGTAAAAAACTTCAACGAGGATTCTACAAATGAAATCATTCTGTTCGCAACTAATGGCAGCACGATAAAACATACGGCAATAAAATACTGGTACTCAAGTTGGGTTTACGACGAAAAGTTGTGTGGTCGTTCATCATCGCAGAGGTCATAACCGCCGCAACGGTTATGGCAATTCCAGCTGAAGATGCAACTTTACGACTTACGACAGATGATTGGGACACGGCCATTGGAGCATGGTTAAATCAATTCAGCGATGGTGTATGAAAACCTATCGGTTTTTTCTAACACAAACTTTCATCTGCGCAAATACGATACAGCACTTATACAGTTGTTTTTTTGGCATTAAAATTCTTCAAGCACTTGCTTGAAAATTGTCAGTTTGTAATTAGAACGGATCACAAACCTCTCATTTAGGCTTTACAAATCAACTTGTAAAAAGCTTTAAACAGACAGGTTCATCACGTAACCTACCTTGCATAATTCAACAAGTGAAAATAAATAAAATTTTTGAGAATAGAACGATTAATCTGAACTGAGGGCGGTTGACCCGAATAGAAAGGCAACTTGCGTATTAATTTTAGAGAACGTAGCATGGTCAGTACTGAAAGTAACATCTATCCAAAAACTTCGAGATCACCAGAATGTTTAGAGGGGGCACCGAATGGCCACCTTTGTGTGTCCAAATATGTTAAAAAAAGAATGAAATAAAATACTTGAAGAAAACGCGTGTATATAAAAATATATATTTTGCTCTTTACGTGCTGGAGTCATCTTTGAAGTGTTGTTAAGACAACATATTTTTTATTTTTTGCGGTTCCACAACGACCTCACACTGATCTCACATGGCGCAGGCCCAAGGGGAATCAAACTTCACCCAATTAAATAGTAACTGGGCTCAGCTGGTCTTATAGCTCGTTTCCTTGGTGAACATGCAATACCAAAGATAATGTTTACATACTACATACTACAAGAATTGGAAGGGTCGAACAGGTATGAGGGCGTAAGATTGGTGTGGCCGAGACGTAGCCGAATGATTTTTGAGAGTAAACGACGATGTATATGCTGATCAAGTAGTAGTTGACCGTAATTGTAAATTGTGTTTTTTGGAGTCTTATATACTTTGTAGTGGTTGTATGTAATGAGAGGGTATTTGAATGCATATTTAGCAGCTTTATCTGCATCTTCGTTGCCGGCGATGTTGCAATGGCCAGGGATCCACACAATTTTGACTTTTGGTGAATTTTTCGCAAGAGTCTGCCTAATTGTTAAGGTGTAATATAACTGATTGGACGTATTGGCTATAGCTCGTAATGAAGAAAGCGAGTCGGTACATACAGCAAAAAAGGTTTGTGCTTCTTTGGCCCTCTTTTTTTTCCTTTATATTTAATTTTTCTGTTATTATTAGAACAACTTAAATTAAATTGTATATACAAAAATTAACAAAACAACTTAAATAATAAGTGGAGATATAGTATAGTGTATTAAAAGGATCTATTACGGAGGTCAGCAGGGTGCGATCTTCTCAGCCGTCTCGCCACCCTAACTCCTCCCATTCTGCGTCGTTTTAGAAGGCGCCTTTCTAGTTTATTTGGATGATTTTTCAACCTCTCTGTATATTTTTTGGCCTGACGATTTATCACATCGCCAATTTTCGGTTTTTTTAAGTCGTTTTCAAGGTCCGCCTTTCACATGGACCAAGGGGCACCAGTAAGCATACACAATGTCTTGGCTTGCAGTACTCTCACCTTCGTGATGTTTGATCTCGCTGCTATGCCATACACCGTATGGCCAAGCAGGAGCGATTGTTGTTTTGTAAATGTTCATCTTATTTCCCAAGGAAAATCTATTCCTGCTATTTAAAAGCCAATGGAATTTACCAATCCTCTGCCTTAAGGATTTCGTGATACTTGAAATATGCGTCTTGAACGTTAGCCGCCTATCCAAATACACACCCAGGTATTTGTAACCTGAATGGTGAAATCCGGCCGTAAGGCGTACGTAAAAAAAAAAAAAAAAAAAAAAAAAAAAAAAAAAAAAAAAAAAAAAAAAAAAAAAAAAAAAAAAAAAAAAAAAAAAAAAAAAAAAAAAAAAAAAAAAAAATTCTGGGATGGTCTGCCTTGTGAATATTGTAGCCAGGTTTCAGTATCTGGACTCTAGTTTGCAGCCATATCTCAGTGATGAGCAACACATCAATGTTTTGGTCGGTAAGGAAATGCTTAAGTTCCTCAACATGCCCAGAAATTCCATGAGCATTCCAAAATCCAAGGCTGAGTGGACGGGTCATCATTTACGGGTATTCACGAAATTGAGGCATAATTGTTTTTGGAACTGATTGCTCTTCTTCAGTTCATTAAACATTAATGTAATTGTGTCAGCTTTAGCTGTGAGGGCTGTTATTGCAGCCTCTAACTTGCTAATGCTGTCAGGGATCTGTGGCGATTGCTGTAGATGCACAGCTCTGTTGTTAACCTTGCAAGATCTCGCCGGAGGATTTGTTTAATGCAAGCCAGCACGTAGTGTGTCTGCATATGAGGTGTCTCTCTGTCACTCTTCTCATAGAATTTTCCCTGTTGCTGCCATTCGCCGATATTGAGATATTGGGTTTTAGGCTGTTTAATTTCTTCTTGAAAACTTGGCAGTCCTTACTCCAAGCTGTATGTTTCTCACCGCAATTTATGCAGCAAAGGTCCTCCACAGCCAAACATTGGGTGGTTATATGGTTATATGGTACAAATCAACTGTCGCAGACAGTAGTTTTTGGTGTGCCCAAATCCAAAGCATCTATAGCACTGAATGACAGTCAGGTTCTTTTTTGGAATTTCCACGAGGACACGTTGTCTGCCTATATGATGAATTTTTAGAGCCTCCTTATTGTTAGGCGCTTTGTGAAGGTTGATGAAGAAGAAGTTGTTTGGTACCATCTTTTCAGTGTCTGCTCCATTAACCTTAGTGATTAACTTGCGGGGGTTGGGATTAAACACACCGGTGACATTGTGGCTTTTGGTATAAAAGGCTTCCTTGATAATATTGTGGAGGGTGGTGCTGGCCAGGTTGCGAACAACTACCCTGAAAGCTTTGTCCTCCTTAAGCTGGTATGTGTAGTGTTTAATGTTACGCTCTTTTAGGTAACGAACCAGAATACGATACGATTCTCATAACTTTAAGCGAGAAACTGTTTGGTCCGGAGACCAGATATAGCTCCTGTTCCAAAACGTGATCATTGCTCACATAATCAATGTTGTTGGAGGGTAGTTTTCTAGTCCAAGTCACTATATACTTGGAGATATTTGACGGTGTCGTTGTTGTCGTAGTTGATGTACAGTTGTCATGTAGCCATGAGGTATCGTTAGGAACCCGCCGCAACTCGGAGTCAGATAGATTTGAGTCATCTCTGTTAGAATTGCTAACACACGGAACTAAGATTCCGAATTTTTACCATTACCGAAGGATGTCGCTTAATTTTACCCGTTCTCTTTTTTAATTTTATTTTTAACTGAGGTTTTAGGAAAATGAATTTCCTTCTTTTACTCTTAATATTCGCCCAGCTGTGAGCTTTTAAAGTTAGCATATGTTTTAGCAAATGCATAAAATATTTTCCCGCCTTTTTGCAGTGCAAAGTGATTTTACACAAACATAAAATTTTTTTTTTTTTCATTTTTGTATTGATTTAGTATTTCTTAGAGAGTTTAGAGTGTTTTCTAGTGTAACCAAATTTTCCGTGGAATAAAAGTTGGGTTCGTTCGACTGTGTTCAGGCTAGTGTTCATTTTGTTTGTTAATTGTGTATGATGAGTTAAAAAATAGCTGTAAGTTTTTGATACTTTTCCATTTTTTCTTCTTTGGCCCTCTGTACTGCGTTATGAATGACTATGATTTCGGTTGAGAAAGACGGGCTGAAGTGGGAAAGTAGGAATTTATCATGTGCTCCATTCATTACTAAATTGAAGGAGGAATAGGTCCGACTTTGAACCATCCTAGTATATTAATACATGAGACAGTAGGGATTGTTTAAGGCGTAGGAATTATTGTTGGTAGATTACAGGTGTTGTGGACGAATTAGGAAGTTGGTGAAGGTAGGTATTCGGGACAGTGGAGTGAAGGTTGAGTGTCATGGGTGGGGATGTGCATTAAAGGTATTGGTTTGGTTGGATGGCCAAGACTTCTGTTGAGTAGTAGGGAGCGGTGGAGAGCAAAGGGAATTTTTAGTGCTGGATTTTTAGATTTAGATATATTTTTGAGAGATACCGCTAAAGGAGAGAAGTATTGCTTTAATGAGCATTGCTATCGAAAGCTTCTTACGGGTTTTTCTATTGGCATTATTTGGGTTTCGAAAAACATAATCTTTATAGGAGTAGATCTAAAAGCTCCTAGGACAAATCTAATATCTGAGTGTTAAATTACTTTGATCTTCTTTGAAAGGGAGGGTGGTGAATTTACACAGATATAAAGACCGTAATCAATTTTTGACAAAGTTTTATGACAGCTATCATAGTTGGTTGCAGTTGTATTTGTACTTTGAGAGACATTTGACTATGCTTAGCCTGGAGTTGAGGGAGGTTAACAGTGGAGTAGCAATTAGTAGCTTGTGCTTAACAGACGTGTTTTGATTCTGCTCCGCATTTTGATTTAGATTAGCATTTGGCAATTAATTTGTCTATTGTCGTTTATCGTTAATAATATTTATTTTCTTTCCGGTGTTAAGTGAATTTATAAGTGAATTTATTTGTGGTGTATGGCTCATTTCACCCGTATAAATTTTGTACTTATCAATGTTTAATTATTTTTGGCAAGTACAACGCTTAAATTTGCCTTTCCTGTGTATTGAGTTCCAATCTCTTTTTTTTCCTGCTTTGCTCTCCCTTTAAAATAGGTTTTGCTATTTTAGTCTTTTTCTGTTTCCTTCTTGCTCTCTATACAGTAGTTATTATTTTCAAATAACTGTATTTCCTCTTTTTTCTCTGGGAAAATATTATTATTCACCTTACTTTTCTCTTTGCAATTCTATCTCTGTCTAGCTGAGAGCGTCAAAATTCGGACTTAAGTCGTTGTGATTTTTTTGCACAGTGTGTTGATAATAACAAAACAAATTTTGAAAATAATTTTTAAAAAAAGTTTATTTTATTGTTATTATTTTATTTATTAATTTTATTTTTACTTACTTAAATTTTTTTTATCTTTTATTTTTTTAATTTTATTTTTTTTTAAATTTTTAATTTTTTTTATTTTTTTTTTATTTATTTTATTATTGATATTATTATTATTATTATTTTTTATTTACTTCTTTTTCACTTATTTTTATTTTATTTATTCATTTTTTTCCTATCTTATTTATCTTATTTTGCTTTTATTTTATTTTAATATCTTGTATCTATACTTCGCGCAAAATGAATTGCTGTATTCGGGCTTGCACCAACAAGGACAACTTTAATAGTGATAAGCTTAGAGGTGTCTCTTGTTGGATGTGCGATAACATCGCCCACCTTAATTGTGCTGGGTTGACTGGTCGCGACTATGACCGACTTTACGGTACTGCTAAACCTGCATGTGGTGGCATCAGGTGGTCGTGCCCCACCTGCTTCAATCGCCAGGGGGACTTCTCATTGATGTACCACCGTATGCGAATTAAATACCAAAAACTTAAGAAACTATTCACTGAGCTAGCCTCAGAGTGTGATGCTGGGTCAAAAATGTTTTTGGAGTACTCTTTCGACTTGACTCCAACGGCTAATGCAGTACAACTGCCGCCATTATCCCCTCATAATCTTCCGCCTACAACAGCGCCACTTATTTCTTTTTCGTCTCCTCAACCCCCTTCTTCACAATCCCCTCTAACTTGTTCTACTATTTCTTCATCTGTCGCTTTGAACTTTCCATCCACTACTTGTTCGTCCTCCTCGATTCCTTGTCCTACTTCTGTGACTTCAACTTCAACTTCTCCAACTTGTTCTTCTTCTTCCCAACCTTTACCCAGTCACTCTTCTGTACTTTCTTCCATATCCACCCCATCGTCCCATCCCGCTCAAATTCCGGTAGCTCCGTCAACCACTATCCCATCTACTACTTCTTCATCTATCGCCTTTAACTTTCCCTCCACTACTTGTTCGACTTCCTCTATTCCATGTCTTACTACTGTGACTTCAGCTTCAACTTCTCCAACTTGTTCCCCTTCTTCCCAACCTTTAACTTATTGTTCTGTACTTTCTTCAATATCTAACCAATCATCCCATCCCGCTCCAATTCCAGTAGCTACTTCTACCAATTTCGCCTCTACTACCACTTCAACTGTAGCTTTCAACTTTCCCTCCACTAATTGTTCATCTTGCTCTACTCCCTGTCCTACTACTGTAACTTCTGCTTCATCTTCTACTAAAGTTTCTAACTCCTCCCGTACTTTGTCACCCTCTAAGGAGTTCTTCACAGTCCAATACTGCCTCTACTCCAGTGCCATGTATTTTGAAGGTGCTGGATCCTCGTAAACATATTTTTATTTCCAGGTTGGATAAGGAGACAACCTGTGACGACGTTGCACGCTATATATCATCAAAAGCATGCAACACTTCGAATATTAATATTCATAAGTTTAATTTTTCTAGCCCTAGAGAAGGCTCTTCTTTCAAGCTTTCAGTTGGTATTGAAGTATTTTCTGTCATTTGTGGCGCTAATTTCTGGCCTGCACATATGGTGGTCCATGAGTTTATTCCTAAGAAAAAAACTAGGCTTTCGCAGGTAACCTTACCAGTCACTGCTTCAGTTTCATCTTCTGCTTCTTCCACTACACTTTCAAAGTATTAGAAGGCTAGGCTAAAGTGTAAACTTTCTTCATTTTATCTTAGAAGTTTTTCTATCAGTTCTGTCATTATTGTTTTCGTTGAGACTTTGCTTCGCCGTGATTTTCTAAACTCTGAAATTTCCACCTCTACATTATTGGCTTAATTTAATTAATGCATAACTTACTTTCTAAACTTGTAATCTAAATTTTTGTTTGAATTGTCTATATCATTTTAGGTATTGAATTCTAAATTAAGTCTTAGATTTAGTTTAATATTACATGTTTATTAGAGGCTGATGATGTTTTTATCTGTAGCCAAATATTTAACACGTAGACATTAGCTTTGGTATAGCATGTTCACCAAAGAACTTAGCAATTAACACCAGCTGAGCCCAGTCTATATGACTGGGTGAATTTTGATGCCACTTGGGCCTGCCCCATGTGAGATCAGTGTGTGGTCATTGCGTACCTACAATGTCAATGTAAAAAAAAAAAAAAAAAAAAAAAAAAAAACACATATAGAATGTGATTATTCCACTTTTATCTGTGATTGAAGGTGTACTTTTTATTTTTAATTTTAACTTTGTTTATGACTGGGGAAACACATAATTTCTTAACTACAATAAACGCTAGTTGATGACTACATGCTAATAATTCATACACTGTCCCAAGCTGGGCACTCTCATATTACTTATGATTTTCCTTCCAGAACTATTGTATTGTTTTATCTTTGTACAGTTTCCAAATTACACTGTATTATATAATATAATATATATATTATATATATATATTATATATTATATATATATATTATAAAATATATTATATTATATATATATATAACATAATTCACGCGTTATTGACAATGTCGGGAATAATAGGTTTTTAAATCAAGTTTATAATCGATTTTGTCTTTTGTTTTTTAGATGAAAAATCGGAAGGATCTGAATTAAATGAATGTCCTCGTCAGTCAAGTGCTAAATTAATACATTTACAAAGGTTTTATTCATCAATGCAAGGATGGCCTGTTGACAATACACTATGCCGTAATGAAAGTTCCGATATTGTTTCGAAATTCCAACCTTCTGAATCACGTCCAATTTATCCAAATATCCCGTTTAGTCCGTACGGGAGTCCATTTGGAAGCCCCAGATCACAGCGTAAGCCTCTTAGGGAATCCAGGAGAATCTCGATAGAAAAATCGGGTGGCTTTCTACAGCTCAATCAATACAAACTTTTGGACCAAATAGGGCAGGTAATTGTGTTTTGTAAAAAATTGAAAAAATAACATACGAAATTGCACATTTTCAGGGCTCATATGGATTAGTTAAATTGGCGTATTCTGAAGAGGACTCAACACATTATGCTATGAAAATACTTTCTAAGCGTCGATTACTTCGGCAAGCTGGGATAAATAGACTAGCACCTAGGAAAAGGACCTCACCTTTAGACCGCGTTTATCAAGAAATCGCAGTGTTGAAAAAACTTGATCATCCTAACGTCGTGAAACTGTTTGAAGTTTTAGATGACCCTGTAGAAGATTCTTTATATATGGTGTTTGAGTTGGTCAAACAAGGCGAAGTACTAGCTATTCCAACTAAGAATCCGTTAACAGAACAACGAGCGTGGAATGTCTTTCGCGATGCAATATTGGGATTGGAATACTGTGAGTATTTTTTATTACATGACACGCTGCCACGGTACCACGGATGAGCGTTGCTTCATTGGGTACCCGCCCGGCTCCTTAGATAGCTCTTTTTTGCCTTCCCTTTCAAGGCATCTCAGCCTAGTTATAGATTTAAGTCTGTAGTACATATTATGAACATATGTATGTTATATATATTATACTAGCATTATACTAGCCTCGGCACGTTGGTACCTTCTGCACTTTGTCTTCTGTTGCTATTTTCTCGTTGATCTTCCACTGTTTGACTTTTTGGGTGGCATTTCGTGCTCTTCATTTTTTTTATTTTGATTTTCATTCGAATATTTGAACATTTCGACTTTGTACAGTTTGAGCAGCAGTGCCAGGAAACTCAATTCTCAGAGACTACTTTCTTTTTCTGTTTTATTTGTATCCATACAGTTTGAGAAGCCTCTGAAAATTGAGTTGGGCTTAATATTTAGCGAATTCGACTATTTTTTCGCATCTAACTTAGCTACAAACATGCTCCATGATGACATCTACCAAATGTACAAATTTTCATGGTGGCTAGGTCAAACGGTGTCAGATTCCATAGGGATCCAACAGACAAACAAACAGACACACATCCTTTCTTATATATTGATAACACTAGCAGGTGGCTAGCAGCTCGTTTTTCAGGATGTATATAGAGTGAAAATGTAAACGGTAAGTGAATACTTCTTTATTTGAGTCGTGCGATTTTCTTAAGGCAAAATCTAATAAGTTCGCTTCATCGACATGCTTTTGTTTATTTCCTTTGTGTTATTCCGCTCGCCTCCTTCGTATTTTTTAAATGATATCATGTATAATTATTTTATACTTCATACAGCATAACGCACTGCTTTAAGTTACAAAGGCTTGCTTAAAACATGAGATAGCATAATTGGATGGACTATTTCAGTAGGTTCCCGCATCAAACTTCACTTGAGTTTTCAACAGACTAATCTAGAATTTGCTCGGCAATTCCACCGAAATCGGTCAAACGTTTACAGTAGTATACGAGTAACAATATTAATTTCTAATATACACTTAACAATATATGCATTATAATATATCTGGTGGAAAAGTATCTTCCGAAAGAGATAAATATTTTTTTTTTTTTATCGACATAGCAGGTAAGCAATGACCACACACTGATCTCACATGGGACAGGTCAAAGTCGAATCGAAATTCACCAAGTTACATAGTAGACTGGGCTCAGCTGGTCGTAATTGATATCGTCTGTGGTGAATATGCGATACCAAAGGTAATGTCTACAAACTATATATTTGGCTACAGATTAAGACATCATCAGACTTTAACAAATAAGCATGCAGGATGAACTAAAGCTAAGATTCAACTTAGAGTTCATTACATACCATTATAATAAAGATTCAAACAAATAAAGCTAGCATTAATTGAACGACGTTAATTAAGACGACGTTTCATGTGTGAGACTTTGATTCATTGTAGAGAACATTAGTTATTATAGATTGAGAGAAGATAATAGAATATATTTTAAATTATCAGAAGATTTAGAGATGGATACTAGGTTATAGTGCAAATTGTATGATGGACATAAGATGCGAAACGAATCATGCATCAAATAGGTAGTTCTCTAAAAACCGATAGATATTGTAATATAACCTCTAGTAACCCGAGAAGAAACGTTAAAGTTTATGCTACCAAGCAAAAAATCAGAGTAGATACTACCGATACTACTAAATTATCATCACACCGAGAGTTGCTCTACGACTGGCCAACGTAGGTAGTTGGATAAGCTTTAGGCGTCATCGAAGGGATGGAACGTGGACATTTGGATCCCAATGCATGTTACGCAGTGCAAAAAGTAAGAATTGTTTTTGTACTGATTCAATGCAATCGCTATACATTTTTCATATAACAAAGCAAATTTATATTATATAAAAAGTGGACACAAAATCAGCTCAAACTATCTACAACTCTACCCATACACCGAAAGAACGCACCTATATACCAGTCACGGAAAATCAACCTCCTTCACCCAAGGTCATCTCTCATCAACCATCATCATCTGCCACTTCTCCAAGTATAACTTCAACACCAAATTTCACGAATTAAACCATCATCACATACACTGACATGGAAGATACCAACACGCAACCTTCAACTGCACTAGCAGCTAAGCTTAATACTAATATTAAATCCAACAAAATACTAATTTTACCTAGGAATATTTCTAAAAGAAAACAGGCTCAGATTAAAAGCAAAGCAACAATAGCCAAAAATAGTAAGAAATACAATCAAAACAAAAAAGCAACTTCAGACTCTGATTTATAAGAAACATAACATAACATAAGCTTATTAATAAACCTTCTTTGTGATCTCGGAATGGCTGACGAGGGAGAGAGATTTATGAGACTAGTTATCTCCTATTTCCTCCATCAGTCGCGGCGAGACCTTGCCTTATGCATGCTCAGTTGGGCTGCAGGTGTGCTTTGGTTGTGCTCATTGCAGTCTAATCACATCAACTTATTATCGTAACTGATCACATTACATACATTAATTTAATTTTTTTTTCATATATATTAATGATTCTAAATATTTGGCAATGGTATTTATTATGGTTATTTTAACAATTACGATTCTCATCAAAAAATATTCCCCTAAAATTATATATCTTCAGTAAAAGGATCTTACCTCACAACTTATATTTCCAGTACCCAATAATAATCTATGCTACTCATTTACTTCCTCTTCAGGCGGTGTATCCCTTCTTGTACACCAGTCCCTACAACGTAAATCACGATTTTGATTCTGTTGGCGTTCGCACAATTTCGAAGAAAGTATTTACTATATTTTCTCCTAATAAATTATTTTCCCTAAAAGAAACCTTCACAACGTCTTCTTTAACTTAAATTCTCCAACTTTTATAACTGGTGACTTTAATAGCTGTCATTGTCTATGGGGGTAACTTTTAATATCAAAAGAGGTAATACTATAGAAAAATTTCTTAACTAATCTCCTCTCCTTATTTTAAACAATGGTTCGCAAACTCATTTGAGCATCCATAATACACGCACTTCTTTTATACAAATTAATTCAACCTGCTTCATTGAATCTAACCTTTTTTGCAGTGACCATCTCTTATAGTATAGTATACATGTATACTATCATATAGAATAGTATACATCGTATACTATCGTATAGTATAGTATACATCGTATACTATGATATAGTTTAGTATACATCGTATACTATCGTACAGCACAGTATACATCGTATACTATCTTATAGTATAGTATTATCCTATAATAACTTCACTCTTCAAATCGGTTTCACCACCACCAAAAACCCTGTCCAAGTTCCTAACTTAGAAGCCACATACAACAATCACCTTATTAAAACTATAAGTTCCAACATAAATAAAGAGGTAGCTAATTTAACAAAATTATACGCTAAAATTCAAATTTTGTTATTCCTCAATTCACACTCTCAATTCATTCACCTAACTCCCTCTTCTTCCATAACCAACAAACAACAGAAGAATTTGCTAAAACATTGGTCATCCAGTTCTAATGACCTTAATTTTTCCACAACCTTCCAACAACATAAAAATAACACTCTTTCACTTTTCCGGTGTAGACCAAGAACTTGAAAAACCCATCACTCTATCCAAACTTAACCTAGCTCTTTTGAAACTTAAAGGTAAAACCCCTCGTCTAGATCGTAAATCGTATCCTATGCTAAAAAACATACATCTCTCCGTTAAAAAGCGAGTCTTAAAGTTTTACAATAGCACCTTCAATAAAGCAATCATAACACAACAATACAAAATAAGCAAAATTATACCTATCAAACATAACCCCAATAAAACCAATCTAAATTCCTACCGCCCTATCTCCCTTAACTCGTGCTTCGCAAAAACGTTTGACAAAATAATAGCCAATCGTCTACGGTGGTTTGTTTCTCGAAACAAATCAATGCGGTTTTAAAAAAGGCAAATCGATATCTGACTCTATACTTGCTCTAGTTTATCACATATCATCTGCTCTTTCCCCGAAAAAACACGTTTCTATATTATCGTTAGATTTCACTAAAGCCTTTGAAAGAATCGGTATCCATTCTGTTATTGATGAGTCGGTTCAAATATTATAACTACATTTTCAACTTCATGTCCAATAGGAAGCTGACTGTTGCCGTAGACAACTACAGTGTGCCACTTAAGTGAGCATACAGCAAGAATTTTCATGAACTGTTGTGTTTTAAGCTTCATATCTTTTTGATTTTTAATATTTTATTATAATTTGAACGCAGTATTGTTAATTTAATATTTATAATGTATTTACAAAAAAAAAATTCATTTGGCATAGTTGTATCCTTTTTACTAAGTAAAAATCACAAAGGCCTCGCAAATTCAAAGTCATCGTACAGCTGATTTAAGAAGCTAATATCTTGAGCTCTGAATACTTAAAATACTCTTTTAGTATCGGGTTGGATAACCCTTCATATTTATGACCTTATTCGGTCTATTTGGCATTGATGCCACCAAGTTTTCAATGTAAGTGGTCAATTTTCTCCCACTCCTCCAGTAAACTAATCTTCAGTTCCATTTTGCTTCGATTGTTGGTTGGAATTGAGTGGGCAAAATTATACAATACCCATAAACAAATTTCCATTGCTGTGTACTTTGAGTCATTATCTTGGAAAAAAGAATAATTAGACCGAATATCGAACTTATCTGCACTCTGGACTAAATCTCGCCTAAGTATCTTGATGTACAATTTGTGGTCCATGACACCATCAATAATTTCCATCTTCCCACCACCCATAACAGCCATACAGGCCCATACCATCAAACCTCATACGCCATGTTAAATGTTTTAACTGTATTCTTCGGGTTAAACGCCTCTCCAGTCCTTCGCCAAACTTTATAACGCCCATCTGACCGCCAAATATTGTACTTCGACTCGTCGCAAAAGATCACCTTCCGCCAGAACTCCACTGAGTGGTTTCGGTACTGTCGAGCGAACTGCAGGCGTTTCTTTCTGTTTACATTACTAACCATTGGCTTTTTGCGGGGTGTGTGGGACTTGCTGCCGAATTGTTTACTTGATCTGCGTATGGTTTACATCACTGTTTACAGACATTGCGTCCTCTGCACTAATTTTAACGACGATTTGAAAGGGATTTTTGTCTACTATTCGTTTAATTTTGCGTTTATCCCTGTCTGTAAGTCTGGCTGGCCGCCCACATCTTCTCTTATTTTCAACGCGACCTTCATACTTGTAACGACAAATTACATGTTGATCGACTTCGCTTACACCAATTTGCGATTTCTGCATAGGATTTCTTCTCCTTAACATGTAAATTTAAAATAATAAACGTTCTTCCAAAGTTAGTTCCTTACGAGGCATTTTTAATCAAATACTAATCAAATAATACAGTCGTAAACCAAACTCAAAGATAAAAAAATAAGAAAATGCGTGCAAAATGAGGTGAATTTACGATGTCTTCGTGCCTTTCAATTATTATTAAGGATACAACTATGCAAAATAAATTTTTTTTTATACTGCGTTTGAATTATAATAAAATATTAAAAATTAAAAATGTTATTAAGCTTAAAACACAAAAATCCTACATATTTGTAGAAAGAAATACTGCCATAAACAATAAAAATTCATAAAGTATATTTGGTCATGCTCTCAAATATATTTATTTATGAAAAAGCAAACCGAAATGAGTGGAAAGGAAAAGCGTTGTTGTTTGACGTGGGTTGAGAGAGTAGAAACGATAGAGAGATATATTGGGTGTAAAACGACACAGCTATGCATGTACATGAGACAGTACGCATTATATATACATACATATTAATTAATGAAAAAACGAATAAAGAATTTATATATTTAATTCTTTATTTATCAGAGGTGTCACAGAAAACTCCTTCTCCTCAATTCTGCCGAACACCGATTTTAGGTGTCACAGAAAACTCTTTCGGTAGGATTCAAAACCTCCACAGTTTTGTTGGGATAATTGGTTATTTTCACTCATAAGAACAACTTTTTCAATAAAGCCAATGATACGAATTGATAGATTATTCTTTTTCAAAGTAATCTGCATCAATTTTTTTTGAACAAATAATTTGTTTATTTAATTCCCATTTCCCATTTTACAAACCGTCTAGTAAACCGTCTTTAGTAAGCAAACCCAATTAAACAGAGTGATGAAAACTCGTTTTAAATGGAATGCACAATTTTTCGATTTGGTTTTATCGAATATATCAATAAATTGTGTTATATATTAAAGTAATAAAATTAATTATAACGTTGTTATGTTTAAAATGTTAATTAATCGCGTATTCTCTGTGCATTTAAAGCAAAACTTAATTCAAAACTTGTTTCAAGTTGGCATGTTGACAAATGCAAAAATCGGAATGTGAATGCGAAGTTGAGAAGATGAAGAAATTTATTAGCAGAAAAGCGGGATTTTAAAACGTAAGAACGCTTTTTGTGTTCTTGAAAATATTTATATATAAATGATTTTTGCGGTACCCTTACATTTCTCTTATTAACATCGAATTTACAGCAAATTGGCCACACTTGGTCACTGTGTAGTAACACTATAATGTTGAATACTCAACGTGTTGCGCTGTATTTTTTTTCTATTTATAATTGCGAATCTGTGCTCTGATTGAATTGTTATTATTATTAGAAAAAAGTAAAACTGCATAAAACGAAAATTTGATTTGCTTTCTTAACGTTTAGCCGACAAGCGAAGTGATAAGCGAATATTAGAAACAATAGAAATGCGATAGTGAAAATGATGCAAATTGTGATGCAAAAAATAGCAATTAGGAAGATTTCTTGGTGTTTTTGGTAATTCTTTGGTATAAATCTAATAAATCTAAATTGGCATAAAAGGCGTTCATTGTATTCAAAATCTAATTACTGAATAAGAGCTATAAGAATAAGAAGAAATAAGAAGCTTTATTAGAAGTATGACATAGACACAAAAAAATTTCAAAAACATTCAAAAACAGGCGTGGCAAGCGAACATATTGTTTTCAAAAATTGCGCCATCTGTTGGACGTTAACCCAATACACATTGTCTCACTCGTTGTGTATACGAAGAAACGAAGCAGAGAAACGAAAACTAAATTGAATTGTGTGAAAACAACAACAACTGAACTGCGGCTCTCTGTACACGTGTCCAGTGTTCAACTCCAGTTGGGAAATTTTTTTCACATCTCGCTGTTGTTTGTTTTATATTATTAATATTTTTTTTATTAAATAAACATTTAATAAATCGAGGATTCAAAACAGTTCATGTTAGCCTTTTTTACTTTTCACTATTTGACTATTTCAATACAAACATTTTGTTCGCTACTTGAAAACATTGCCAATTTTTTTCTTTTTCTTTCGCGTATTTCGTCATCCGTTGTGGGGCGGTTGTGAGATATGTCAATTGCCCCTTAGTGTAAACAAAGCCAAACCAAAGAAGAATCATCGATTTGTTCGGTTACAACGCTTCCCTTGCCTTAAAACCAAAATTTCGAACAAGAACTAAAAGGTGAACTCAAAACAACATTTGAGCGCGCAAAGTTAAGGCAAAATTTCAAATTTTTTTAAAATTTATTTTATTTATATTTTGTGGATTCCAGCATTTTTTGCTAAAATCTTTTATTCCATGGCAGCAGGTAATATGCAGCCTCTGCTGTGGAGTGCACAATGCGCTTCACCAAGGACACCACTCTCCTCTTTCCAACCAACAACAATAACAACAACCACAACGCAGACATCAGCTATCTCACTCATTACAACAACGACCACGACCAATCAAAACCCACAAGAGTCAAAAATAAAACGGAACCGTAGTAAGCTCTCCCACAACAACACTTCCGAACAAAATAGCAATAGTAAAAAGAGTAGGAAAAAAACACAAACGACAACACAAACAATACTGCAAAAGTACTGGCTGAGCGCGCCTAGTACTAATAACAGGTTCGAACTCCTCTCAACAGACGAAACGGCTGAAGACGGCAGTGGTACAGAAGCAAATTCTAATGAGCCAAATCAACCACGACCATCTACTAAAGTTCAAAAACTACCACCAATATACGTACGTCCTGTACGTTCTACGTATTAAGCAAAGCTCTGAAAAACACAATACAATAAAACTACATTTTAAAACACTTAAAAACAACGAAGTATGCGTACAGACAAATGACTCGTCAAACTACTCGGCGGTGGTTAAGATGCTCAGGGAAAACAAAACTAAATACTACACCATTAAGCTGAAAGAGGAGTGGGGCTTCAAGACAAAGTACTCTTAGGAATATGCACTACGCCACTGACCTTGATGAACTTAAGAACATGCTATCGGAACTAGGGCAAGACGTTATTAATATACACAACGTACAACAAAAACTGACAAAGAAACCCCTGCCGCTATTTTTCATTGAACTAAAAGCCAAAGCAAATAATAGAGAAATCTTAAATATCACCACACTCCTATGTACCAAAGTCTTCTTTGATCCACAGGCGTGGATCAAACTCACGGTAGCTCAGTGCTTAAACTGCCAAAAATATGGTCATACAAGAAATTTTTGCACCAAATTAAAAGATTTCCCTCACTAAGAGAGAAAGACGCTAAAAAAGATGACCATCAGGTAGTAGAACAGACATCAAACAAAGTTAAAATTGGAATAACGTACGCCCAAACAGCAGCCAGTAACCATAGAAACCCCTAAAATCAGGTACAACTTCAACAAAAAGATGAAGAACACAACAAAGACGAAAACAACAAAAACGAAACCAACAAAAACGAAAGCAACAAAAACGAGACTAGTAAAAACACAGAAAAAAACAATGAATTTAAAACAATGAAAAATAAAAGATATAATAAAACAACTAGCGCAACAAATGAGTAATATGATGAACATTATGACAGTACTAGTGACAAAACTCGACAACAAGAATGGACACTAAAATATAGATTTTAATTTGGAATGCAAACGGATTAAAAAATCACCTGAATGAACTATAGCTTTTCCTACACAACAACTACACTGACATTGCTTTGATATCGGAAATACACTATACAAGTAGCCAGCACATGAACATACGTGGATACAAGATGTACCACACAAGCCAGTCCGACGGTACAGGACACGGTGGGACTGCTATCATTATTAATCAAAACATTAAACATAACGTACTTTGACTTCTTAAAAATTCTCGGACAACGTTTTATAGCTGCAGGCGACTACAATGCGAAGCATACAGACTGGGGTTCCAGAATATCAAACAAGAAAGGTAAAAACCTACAGGGTGCACTGCTGTTAGCAAAAGCTAAACATTTTAGTACCGGCGAACCAACGTATTGGCCAACTCTGATAGATTTGATACGACAAACGAAAATTGACTTGTTGGCTACGTTGTGAAGTGGGGTGCGTGCGGGAATAAAAGTTCCTCTTTATTCGATCCTCTTATATGCCCTTGGTGCGAGTTAGCAACTGTGTTTTTGTCTACTGCCATCGCCTACTTGTCGACAAGGAAATAAGTCGTGAAGTGTAAAGCGAGGGGTGTACGGGAATAAAAATTGATTTGGCTGGACTCGACAAGAAGTTGAAATCAAAAATCAAATGCGAGCCAATGTTTGAGTGTTTGTGTAGGTATAGTGCATGTATGAGATTGTGTTGGTTTTCTTTTTCGCTCTTGCGTGCAAAGTGTGATAATTTTGAGTGTGTTGTGTAGGTATAGTGCGTGTATAAGATAGTATTGGTGTCTTATCTTATTGTGTGTATCACTGTAAATATTTTTATATGAGTTTGCTTTGTGATCATTCCTACTTTTTTGCTGGCCGCCTGATATTTTCATTTCATTCATATAAACGAATATAGGCAAAATACAAGGCAGCTATGGCTCGATTTCGTTTGTTAAATTTCATAATTATTAAATTAAAGAAAACTCCACACAATTTGCTGAATATTCTCGAAGACCAAACAAATAAAAAACTTTGAAAAAAAATCAAAGACAGGAGAGTGTCTCTGATTTTTGTTTTTATTATGTCTATCTTGTGTATTTATTTTCTTTGAGTATCATACTCCCGCCCAATTTGTTTATGCAAACCCAATCAAACCAACAGCAATATGTTACGCTGCATTAGTTGAACACCCAACAATTCTGTTGATGTACAGAATCAGTGTCGGATTCTAATCGTTTCTGAAGCGTCTCTCCGGCCATTTTTTAAGAGAGAAATGTAAATTCTATATGAATAAGTTCTCTCTGGCGCTAATGCTAATGATAATTCTTTTTTTTTTTTTTACATCGACTTAGTAGGTAGGCAATGACCACACACTGATCTCACATGGGGCAGGCCCAGGTGGCATCAAAATTCACCCAGTCACATAGACTGGGCTCAGCTGGTGTTAATTGCTAATATCTGTGGTGATCATGCGATACCAAAGCTAATGTCTACGTACTAAATATTTGGCTACAGACAAAAACATCATCAGCCATTAACATAATCAGCATGCAAGATTAAACTAAAGCTAATATTAAATTAAGAATTCAATACCTACAATAACATATCTATTTAAACAAGGACGAAAAATATAAATATATATATAAATATAAATAAGTTATGCATTAATTCAATGATGCCAACAATTTAGTTTTTATAACATAAGAAGAGGTGGGAGGAGCAGCACACGCAAAGTGGGTATTGAAAGATTTGCATAAGACATAGAATGGATCATGTTGCAAATAAGAAACTCTACAAAAGGGAAGAATAATAGGAGAATAGTTTCTAGTTGGACGTGCTGGTACACTAAAGTTAATCATTCTAAGTAAGAAAGGTGAGTTAATACTACCATAAATGAGGTTATACATAAAAATTACACCAATGACCGTTCTACGACTAGACAAGGTAGGGAGGTTGAATAATTTGAGACGACACCGATAAGATGGTAGGCAAGCATTAGGATCCCAGTGCAAGTTTTTGAGAGCAAAAAGTAGAAATTGCTTTTGCACCGACTCAATACGATCAATGTACATCTGATATTGAGGATCCCAGACACAAGACGCATACTCCAGAGTAGGTCTTACTAGTGAAGTGTATAGTACTTTGGTAGTATACGGATCATCATTAGACCAGCGTTTAATATAGCCAAGGATACCTCTAGCTTTAGAGACCGAAGTGGAAATGTGGGTACCGAAATGCAACTTCGAGTCCATCAAAATACCAAGGTCGTTAAACTGGGAAATACGATCTAAACTATTTGAGTCAATGTAATAAGAATTTGAAATAAGGGCTCCGCGAGAAAAGGACATAACTTTGCATTTATTGGTATTGAGGATTAAATAGCTTTTGGAACAAATTCGAGAGAGAGCGAGAGTGCTTCGGGCGACGTTTGTCCTCTGTCTTTCTCCAACACTATTATTTAAACATATTTTCCACACTACAATTGTTAATAAACTCTACAGATTGCTCCAAATATTATTCCGCCAAGTGATCTGCACACAAGCAAGTTGTATCTTATTGGATGAGATAGCCTCCTGTGGAAAGAGCTTCAATGTGTTTTTAATCTTATGAGTTCACTGCCATGTCGCATTGTCGCATGTGCAGTATGCATTGTAGTCGCTCTACCCACCCATGTGGAATACTTGTGCTTTTTGTTTCAAAATACAGGATCACTGTAATGCCATTATACTGTGTAATGTTTTGTACAACGGTTGTTTTCATGTCCATCCTTTCAGTAGCCCAGTACCTTCTGCTTTGGTCGCACTTGTTTGGATGCAACAACGCGGTTTAGGTCAGGGGCGAGCGTTCGAATATCCACCGCCTTGGTGCGGTGTACCTGAAGGCAGAGTCCCTGGGCCTGTCGTTTACACAGTTGCCTGCACCTATCGCTTTAGCCACCTACGGTGATACGTTAGGAGTTCCTGGATGCCTCCAAAAGATTGGCAGACCGCTGGAACATCGCTCTCAACAGCTCAAAGTCGCAGCACTCTACATTTGCGATTAGAAAAGCCACCTGTCCAATCCTTTCGCTGCATAACTCGGTTATACTTCAGATAGGTTCAGCCCAATAAGTGGCTATACTCTTCCACTGGAGGCCTACCTGGTACACATTGGAAAAACTGCTGCAACCGGTCGCCAAAAACTGAGGAAGCTGAACTGGCTCATTCGGCCCAAGTATCAACTAAGCCTACAGAATAAATTGATTTACAAAAAAAAAAAAGATTTACAAGGCTGTAGTGGTGCCGTGTTTTGGTATAGGATACTGCGGCTAAATCCAACCTATATCTCATTCGAAAGATGAAGAACTCTGCCCTTCCTCAGATCGTTAACGCAAATTGGTACGTCCGTAATTATGTCATTTCCAGGAAGCTACATATACCGTCGGTCCAAGCAGAACAACCATCACAGAAGCCAGTATAATGATCTGCACTGTATGATCTTCTCACAAATACCTACATAGGTGGCTCAAGCGATTTCACTCAATTGATCTTTGAGTACACAGACGCCAAAGGACGCAGTACCTTTTTTCGAATCTAATGCAAAATTTTTTTTTTTAATTTGAAAAATACGGCATCACTAAGTAGAGTGTAGGATACAGTTCTCCCTCTAACTCTTTTGAGGCCGTTTCTATAGTATTTAAAGCAGCTAATACTGAATTACTTTTTGCTACACTGAAAATTGGCTAACCGGTCTAAATCATTATTGTCCTTCAATATTTTTATAATTTCGTCCCAGTTTTTAACAATGGATTTGAATCAATAATAAATCGTATTCCACCTGGTTTGACAAAAACTTTTTAAAGTGAATTGAAGGTTTGCATTTTTTCCCGACTTTTTAAATAATTACTAGCTTACAGTAAATGCGCAAAAGTTCTGATAGTTCAGGAATATCATTAAATGATATTTCTACTATAATGTTCAACAGGTGGTTTATACAGTGCATATCGACATTGTTTCAAAATGAAGCGATCATATTTAATCCACGGTCGGTGACTACCATGACGTTGTTCTCGTTAAGTTGGCAATCGAATTCGTGCAACTTCTTTGAAACAGTATTCCATGTATTAGTGCCTGCAAAAATAACTTAAGTTTATGATTGAAGAAGTATTATTAATGCAGAGACATTCATACCTGAAAATGGATTGCCTTCCATTGACTTTACACCTAGCAAATGGCTAATCATCTCTTCTTCGCTTATGTAGTGTATTGTTACTGACACATATGACTGCTTTTAATAGATATCACTCCATACATCAGACGAAATGCTGTAGCCAGTTCCACGTACTTTCTTTATTTCTTCCCTTATTATTTCACTATGATCTGTGTACAGCTGGGACACATTTCGCGACAAAGTCGAAGGGTGAGGTAATATTTTATATTGGCCCGAGACCCGTATTTTTCGCCTACGGTAACAGCAAGTGTGAATAATTTTTTGACTCCAGAATCTTGCAGTATGTAGAATGAACGACAGTTTTTTATTGCCCATTCTGTCGCTGCGTCTACGATTTTTTTTTTTTTGGTTTCGGAATCTACAGCTACTTCCGGGCGGTGTCATTTTTTCTCTTCATTCGCCATAATAAAACACTTATGCTTGACAAGGTTAGGAAGTACAATTTTTGTATCTACAAACCGAGTAGCAGGTTTTGCATGCTACTATTTGTTGTATGTGTTTGTTGTCGGCATCGTTGACCTCAGCAAATATACCTTGCTTCGGCCTCGCTTGTTGTAAAATTGGTATTCACCTAACATCATTTTCAATGAAATATTCTGTTTACAGGTTAAGAAATTATATTATATTTATGGTTTTGGTCGCTGTACCAAAGAAATAAAAAATTCTAATATCGTCGATATGACATACAGTGGGAGTCAAAATTTACCACAAATGATCCGAACGCGAGGCTCCTTTTTTCATTTTTGTGGTTTTCTTTCTACGTTATTCGTTTGAATCTACTATTCCATTTCAACGAAATGAACATGACATAAAAATGTCTGCCATACATTTGATTTACTTACTTCCTTTGGTTTTTGCGCGAAACGAATTGTGAATGCATTCGTGCAAGACTCTAATTTATACTATGAGAAAATATATGTAAACTTGGCAACGCCGGGTAGAAAACCTATTTCTGAATAAAAGGTTTTATAAAAATAATAATGGTAATTGGACCGTAAAGCTCCGTGTATGTCAGTGGTGAACATAAATTCAGTAGTATAATGACAATTCGTTAAACATAGTCACATTAAAACCTAACGACGTTGGGTGTTTGATTGATATGTAATTGAAACATATGAATAATATTGAAAGTATTTTCTTCTTTGTTTGAAGGTTTTATTCATGATACTTTTTTGTGTATATTTTTAGTGCATTTTCAACGGATTGTGCATTCCGATATTAAACCTGGAAACCTTCTCCTCACCGAGTATGGTCATGTGAAAATTGCTGACCTCGGTGTATGTAATGAATTTGTAGGAGAGGATTCTATATTAACTAATACATCAACGTCTGGAACACCAGCCTTTCGATCCCCAGAAACGCTTCATTTAGGCCAGGTTTGTCAATAAATTTAATTTCAAATATATATTATACTAGCCGCCCGCCCCGACTTCGCTTATCCTATGTTCATTTGGAGTATGTAAGGAACAATATGTGAAAAGAAATGTTTCCTCTTTATAATATGAGTATATATATAAATGCATAGTTCAATACTTAAATACTATTTTATCGAAGTAAAAAATGGTTTCAGTGCGATTAATGATCTGACGACCTTTTCGACACCTGTACTTCTACTGTTTTAAAAAGAAGCAGAGCTTTGCGAATTGTAACAACTGACTTCTTTATTGCGCTGATGAAAAGTGAGTTAAAACAATTTTAGAGTACAGAATTTGAGTCTGACTGCAAATTTTAACGAAGGAAATGACGACCAACGGTCGAGGCGGTCCTGACTGTAGTTGAGTAACAATGGCGGGCTGTTCGGCAAAAAGAAAATAACGCTAGCTCGCCAGGTGAAGCTCCATATTATAGTATGTCAATGGCAACGTAGTGTGATTCCCTATTGCTGGTGAATTGCTGAATAGTGCAGACGAAAATGTGGAACTTGGATGGTTCAACTCGTATCCACGTCAGAATCATAGCAGAGTCGGGCCAGCACTGATAAGCGCAATTGAATACCTCCATTTAGTTTAGTTCATGTACAAGCTGAGCAATCAGTGCTGCAGCGCAGAGCTTTGGCACGGTCAAAGATTTGAGCGGCGCCACACGAGACTTTGAACATAGACTCGTCCAAACGATGTCGCCCTTGCAGGAACGGACGTAGATAGAAGACCCGTAATCCTCAGGGCTAGAATCTCAAAAGGCGTGCACTTCATATGACGCCTCGAGTCCATTACATATCGTGGAAATGTCAAATGCCTCACGTCACGTCAAAGCAAAGAAGGTTTTCGCTCCACAGCTTCTATACAGAGATTTTAACTTCACCACACATCACTAACAAAACACAACATGTTCGGTCATTGAGCCCGCCAACAGTTTAACCCAAAGCAGGAAAAATAAACATAACATAAACTGGCTTTACTAACAGTTGAAGTCACCTAACACAACATCTTCGATCATTGGCCTAACAGTCATTTACCATCGTTGATAAAAGTGAAAGTTGATCTAAGTAATTAAAACATTCGTAATAGGAGAAAACTACAATTGGTGAAGCCGACGTGATCCGCTTGGATTACGGATACGCAATAACACTCGACAAAAACGAATCAATACGAGGCAACCGCTAACATGGACGAAGCCGATAGCATAAACGAAGCTGGCAATCCCATTGCCGCACGCAAGTGGATCAAACGATGCTGCTAACAACTATCAGCATAACAACACCGTACAAGGTGTAAGAAAAATGTATTATTTAGCAAAAGAGAAAGCCGCCGGCAAATTTATTCGATCGATATTCCTGAAACAACTCCCATCAACGATAAGCTGTATTCTTCAATTCTCTGATGCTAGTCTTCCCGAGTTAGCAAAGCTAACGGGCACAATGTTGGAAACTGCGCACTTTAGCACCGCTTTGGAAACTTCAATGAGCACATCCAATTCATCTAATTTACCAAAGGAGGCGGTACCGTCTGTAAACAGCAAACCGTTAGGCAATTATAATAAGCGACTTTCTCGGATTGGGAGTGATGTAAAAAAACTAACCGAAATGATTCAGAAGATGAATCAACGTTCTCGAGCTCGCTCTCGTGTGAAAGAGGAAATTCGTTACTGTTATCAACAATTTGGTAACCGTAACATTAACCTGCAAGAACTTTTTCGATAGTATAAACAAATTTAAATTCCTCATTGACTCCGGTTCTGTGGTTTGCGTCCTACTAAGCACCTTGGTCAAAAACGTTGACGAAGATACTAAAAACGAAATCTTTCTTTTCGCAGCAAATGGCTTATTAAAACATAGCAACGATGCCTTCGCGACTCATCCGCGTTGTTGACATAAGAAGCCTTGCAATCAAGATTGACGTTCAACATTTCCAATGTTAACAATGGATGGGAGTTTTCGAATCTACTGCTAGATTCCGACTTTCTTAAACTAAACGCCAGATCGGTACAGACCGCCTAAACTAGTAGACTTATTTCACGTGCTGAATGGCAGAAAGATATTCTCGAACCTGGATTTCGTCAGAGCCTATTATCAATTACCGAGGGCTCAGGAGGATATACCAAAGACACCGGTGACTATGCCATTTTGACTCTATGAGTTTACAGTCATGCCTTTCGGACTTCGAAATGCATCCAAAACCTTCCAAAGTTATGTCGACATAGTTTTCGATTTTGTTTTCGCTTACATAGACGATGTCTTGATAATGTCCGACACACACGAACAACATAAACAACATCTACAAACCGCTCTTTAACAACACCAATTAACTATCAAGGTGAATAAGTGTGCTTATTGGCAACATGAATGTGAATATCTCGGATTCATCATTAACGATCAAGGTTATCAACCACCATAGGACAAAGTACAAGCGATAATCAAGTATCCGAAACCTGAAACTATTCAACAGCTTAGAAGACTTCTAGGTATGATAAATTATAGAGACGATGTGTTCGAGAAGCAGCGCAAATGCAAGCACCACTTAATGACTTCTTGAAATAATCGAAAAAGAACGACAAACGCAAAGTGCGTGGACAACGTCAATGGAGGGAACCCTGGAATTGTGCAAACAGGTACGGATATGGCAGTTCCAACTCAAGATGAACCATCACGTCTTACTATGGATGCTTCTGATACAGGCATTGGTGCATCAGTGGAGTAACACATTGATGGTGTCTGTAAACCTATTGGTTTTTTCTCCAAGAGACTAACACCAGCGCAAACACGGTTCAGCACCTATGACAGGGAGCTTGTTGTTTTTTCGGCACTAAAATTCTTCTAACACCTTCTTAAAGATCGTCAATTTTTAATCAGTACGGATCACGAACCGCTCATTCTGTTTTACAAACCAGAAGCGTGAAACAGACAAGTTCATCACATAAGCTACATAGCACAATTCAACGTCAAAAGTGACGATAACGTTGTCGCCGATGCTTTGTCAAGAATCAGTGAGATCAGCGTGCCATGGATTTTTACGCCAGAGAAGATAGCAGAAGCTCAAACAGATGATAAGGAGCTCCAACAGTTAATTGAAAACAACGACACTTCTCTGAAGCGCCAGAGTATCGTGTGTGACCTTGTACAAGATATAATGTTGTACTGCGGTATCTCAACTGGAGTAGTTCGTCCATTCATAGATTGCGGAAGGCAGCTTTCAACATAGTACACAGTTTACCGCATTCATCTGGTCGAAGCACATATCATATGTTATGCAGAAAAATGCATTTGGCCTGGAATGAAGAAAGACATTCTAGCATGGGCTAGGAACTGTATTCACTGTCAACGGGCTAATATCCATCGACAAAAGAAAACCGAATCATATCGACGTACCAGGTACTAGATTCAGTCATATACATATTGATTTGATTGGATTACCAATGGGTACAGGATTCCGATATTGTCCAACAGTAGTCCACCGTTTCTCCAGATGGCCGGAAGCCATCCCACTATCAGATATGACAGCAGCACTGGATATTCCATCCCGTAACAATAACGTCTAGGGTCGCAATTAACTAGCGTTAACTAAGCTAAGTTAAGTAAGTGGTGACAAAACTAGAACAACGCCATATCATCCCCTTTCTATAAGGCTAGTGGAACGAATGCACTGCACTTTGAAGCTTATAGCAAACGAAAAGTATCTAATTGAAATGTGATGACTAGGTTATCAAAGTATTTATGTGATGAATTTTTAGCCCTCGTAATCACTAAATTTTTATCGAAATTGTGAATTAGGCGTTCACAATAAGCGAAAAGCATCGAATAAGGTCATCAAACACTGTCACTGCGCTGAACGCGCCCAATGGTATCGTCGTTTACGAATTTCGTAAAGAATGTAAATTGTTATTTCTATTTATCTATTTGCTTTCCTACTCCATCAGACTTTCTTTAGACGGCTTGTGCTTTTTCCTTAACACAGCGTGAACCTCAGCCGAGCATAACTTTTTACCATATTTTTCTTCCAGCGCGCTTTATAATTGTTTACAACTACATACGCCTTTCAATCCTCTAATGAATATTTTTTTATATGCTCTTTCCATCAGTTGTTTAACGTAGATGTATTTTTGTAGCTCGTCCCAATGTACACTGGTTGCTATTTCTTCAAATTCCGTCAGCCATTGATTGATGTCGAGTTGACTGGTGCCGGAGAATGACGACAAGCTGTCCTTTACCTTGCAAAAAGTGACCTTATCGTTGTCTAGACTTCTTGATTTTCGTTAAACCATGCTGACGCCACCTTTTCTACTTTCTCCTCCTCCGGATCTTCTAAATTATAGTGCTCTAATAATCTGTATTGTAGTATACATTTCCTACCTACTGTATTCAGATTAAGTTCACTTAACTTCTCCCTGAAGTCAACTACCCTCAGTGCTAAAATTGTCTCAGCGTCCATGGTCAAACGTCTTGACCTTGCTGTGTTTGCGCTTGTCAGTAGCTGTTACTTGATTGTCGCAACTTACAGATTACTACTCCTACTTGCTCTGGATATTATCCGCTCTTCAGTTACGACTCCCTCGCCATTGTCACTTGATTAAGTTGTAACCTGCAGATCACCACACTCTGCGCCCTTTAGTTACAACTAACTCGCAGCCGTCCCTGTGTTTCTCCTCGCTCACTACTGTGTCGTTATTTTCGGACTTCGTTGCTTGCTGCGAGCCGCTGATTGCTGCTCTGCACACCGCACAAGTCTCTGTATGCTACGATTATTTACTGCGCAGAAATTTTAAACTGTTTTTCGCTACTTCGTTCAACTCAAATGCACGAACACACTTCCATGAATTTTTAACTGCTTTTCGCAATTCTACTTTGCGACGTTTTCTTAACTAATGACGTCACTTCGTTAAACTCACACTCACGTACACTTCCACGGATTTTGTATTGTTATTTTTTTTTTTTTTGATTCACCTTGCTTGGCTTGGAGCCCCTGATATTTGTAGGTATAATACAAATGTTTTCTTGTAGTGAATTATCGAATTATATTATTTCTGTAGGTTTAATACTAATGTGTAGATTTCTGCACTTCGAAGTCTTTGTTCGCGAGAGACACACAGCGACTCACTCCTTTGGTTGGCGGCAAACACAGTGTTGAACAATGTAAGACCACCATGCCAACACTCTGCAAACACAGCTTTGCTTAGTTGTAACGGTCCCTATCCTACATATATATGTAAGTTGACACGATGGCATAAGACGACAACAAAGCTATCGTGTCGACCTGAGTCGGCAAGAAGCGAAACGAAGTAGCTGACTCTGTGAGTGGGGTATGTCCGGCGAACCAAATTTAAACCTGACACCGCGCATGCAGCAGCGCCACGGAGGACCAACGTCGGCATTACACCGCACATGCAGCAGCATTGCCGAAGACCAACATCGGCACTATTAAGGCTAACTGCAAACCGAGACTCACACCGCACATGCAGCAACACCGTAGAAGACCAGCGTCGGCATTAACACCAAACCGACCAACGTTGGCATTTAGGACCAATGGCGAACTAAGTCTGACACCGCGCATGCAGCAGCACCGTGGGAGATCGTTATTCTTAGGACTACACTAGCTATAAAATTAGCGGTTGGCGAACGGTTTACTTTAATTCTAAACTCTGACTCGTGGAGGCAAGCCGTTGTGCTGCTCACGAAAATATTAAAATAAAAATAAAATTAAAACTAATTTTGTTTAATTTATATATATATAAATATATATATTAAGAGTTACTGGATTTATAGTGTTTCCAAACTTAACTGTTCTTTTTTTCTGTTTTTATAGTGTTATGCAGTGCACATTCTAGTCATGCGCCAACCTTATCCTATTTTGATTTCCCAAGTTCGACAGAACCTGCGTCATTTTATCCTTCCAACAAAGTCGTGGTCTTCCTTGCCGTCTACGCTCAAAGTAGCATCTATTGGCAAGAGTGACTCTTCTTTTTATTTCCATGCTGGTGTCATTTGTGCTGGTGACTACAGAGCCAAGGTGTATGAAGTCCTTGACTACCTAGAAATTATAGGTACCTGCCGTCATCTGAGTGGCAAGACTCTTAGGTTTAGCAGACTCTCTTTCGTAAGGAGCTGGACACTTTTATTTGTTAGTATAGTGCCCGACAGATGTACTTTCGCTTTCCTTAAGACACTTTACATGATGAAGTTGAAGCCGTCACATGACAGAGAGTAACCTTGTCTGAGGTATGATTTCGAAGGATGTTGAGATGTCAGTTCCTATCTTAAGAGAGCATCTCGTATCAGTCAACGTCATGCTGCAGAGACGCACCAATTTTGCAGGGATTCCAATTCAGTCATGGCTGTATACAGGCAATCTCGTTTGGGGCTGTCAAACGCTGCCTTATAGTCAATAAAGAGGCGATGTGTGTCGACTTGATTTTCCTAGGTTTTTTCAAGAATTTGACGTAGTATTAATATCTGGTCAGTTGTTGATTTGCCAGGTCTGAAGCCGCATTGATAGGAGCCAATTGGCGCTTCCGCAATTGGCTCGAGCTTTTCACCTATTACGCTTGATAGAACTATATGTAATGGAAAGAAGGCTAATTCCACGATAGTTGGTACGAATGGTCGCGTCACCCTTCTTCAGCTGTGCATAAGCTGTGTCTCCAATCATCAGGCATGCTTTCAGCTATCCATATTTTGCAAATGAGCTTGTGCATGATAACAAACTCATTGCCACCGGTTTTAAACAATTCAGCAGGAAAGCCACAAGCACCCGCCGCCTTATTGTTCTTTAGACGCTTTATAGCGACTTTAACCCCATCATAGCTGGTAGGTGGTACTTCAATTTCGTCCTTCACGATTACAGCATCTTCTGCGCTGGTGGTATTTTCGGCATCTTCACCTGCAAATAACTGTGAGAAATGGTCTCTCCATAGACCCTTTGCACATTTGTGAGAAGATTCCCATTATCACGACAGGCCAGAGACGCCGCGGGCTTAAATTCTTGAATCAGTCGCTTGACTCGTTGTGGCCTATGCCACAAGGCATACAGCCTATGCCTTGTGGTTCAGCGGGTGAGTATGGACCCCAAAAGTTAGAATGCGTCACAACCTCTTCTATGTAGCAACCCTGGTAAGAGTTGTTTACTCAATTGCTGTCATCCTGAAGTACCTGTGCAGCGTTGAGTTTCGGACTATGCAATGGGCGTTCGTCATCTTTCTTTTGTTCTAACATGCCTGCAGTTTTACGATGTTGTAGGCCGCAGGATTGCCCCATATTTGAATGGAATAATGCCAAGTGGCTGGCACCGCTTGTGTAGATCAGTCTTTCGTTGGCAATAGAAAGTTTTTGGAACGAAATTCCTCTACGCGGCTTGTGGTAGCAGTGAAATGACAGAAAATTAACAAAAACCGTAAAAACGTTGTTGTTGTATTTTGTTGTATTTTTCCTGCTATTTGGTTTTGATCTTTGTTGTGCTCATGCAGAGAGCGCAAAACCAACCAGAAACAACAACGGTAACGACAGCAAGACAACTGCCCGCAATTTCAAGCGTTCGCGCGTGCGAAGAGAGAGAGAGTTTCATTTCGTTTGTGTGTGTAACCTAAGCAACGCAGATCTCGCATATAAATTGGTATGCATGAAACTGAGACTTGGCTCCTATATTTTATATATATATACGTTATGTGCCTTAATTATGAATTATAATATGCTTCCAAAAATGAAACTGCTCTAATATATATGTTGTTCGATTCGCACAGGCTTTCATATAAATTATAAATTATAATCTAATAGCTAATCTAAGGGAAGGTGAGCTATAAGTTTGCATTTTTGAACATAATATTACTTGGTTAGCAAAGACAAATTTGTTTTTAACAAGGGAAACGAGGTGACGACGTTTTGTTATGAAACATCTTTGGTTTCGACGGAATGATATTTTACATGTGCTCGTGAGTGTTAAACACACTCACACATTGTTTTCCTTATCTTTTTCGCGGGTTTCGTTTATTGATGATAATATGCATTAACATATACAAACTCCACATCAAGCACCTTTACAAATTTTTTTTACTGGTCCAGGCGCTGGTAAAATATTTGTCATTACTCATAATGGAAATTTATAACAGATTTACTGACACAGATGGCTATTGTAATGCTTATATATGCGCTACCACTGGTAAAGATTCTATGTCAATTGGATGGGACCATTCATTCTGCACTTAGAATTTCAATTTTAAAACTATTGCCTCTGTCATCTGAAATATCGCATTTATATAGATCTCTTTTTAGATGTGTACAAGTGTCAATCATCGATGAAATAAGTATGAGCAGCTCAGAGGTTTTAGTGACAATTGACTTAAGTTTAAAATGAATAACCAATAATCATAACGAAGAAGTTGGTATAGATATTATATTTATTGTAGATATGTGGCAGCTACCAAGTACAAACAACACCAATGTATAACTCTATTAGAAGACACATAGTTGGACCCCGTCTTTGGCGAAAAATTTAATTCTAAATTAATTAAAATCGCAGAAACTGTGCTTTGGAGATTAAAATATAAGTTAGTTCTCTACGTGTTGGAACACTGATCCAAAATCCATGAAGAAGAAAACCTTTCATATAAAAAAATTGTCGTACCCGATTGGTTGATATTTTCGAATATTTTGATCACCGGTCCGACCTTATTTTGAAGTTGGTGCAACAGCAATATTGGAAAATTAAGCAAGTTCAAACATTCCGAGGGTAAGTTGGGGAATCAATTGACTTCCCAATTCACCGGCAATTTCATTTTGAATTTTTAAATAAAATTCATTAAAATCCAAGTTTTTGGCAGCAGATACAGTTCTTTCGCAACATCAAATATGATTTTTGTAATTTTGTGCAACGTTTGGGAACACCTATGTCAATGAGTTTTGAAAATATTTTTCACATCGATCATTTTGTAACTCGGCATGCATATTCTTGTTTAAAGGCAACTTAATCCAGCAACTTAATTTTGGTATTTTAAGGCTTTACAACGTGCTGTTTAGACAGATTGTTGTGTTCGCAGCATTTCGAGTTCTTGTTTCCAAATTGCTGCGCTTGCGTTTTATAGGCAGAATAACAATATAAAAAAACACTTACATACAAATAGCAATACGTAATATGTAATACACCAATAATAATAATAATAATAATAATAATAATAATAATAATAATAATAATAATAATAATAATAATAATAATAATAATAATAATAATAATAATAATAATAATAATAATAATAATAATAATAATAATAATAATAATAATAATAATAATAATAATAATAATAATAATAATAATAATAATAATAATAATAATAATAATAATAATAATAATAATAATAATAATAATAATAATAATAATAATAATAATAATAATAATAATAA
Source organism: Cacoxenus indagator (assembly GCA_035041755.1). Lineage (NCBI taxonomy): Eukaryota > Metazoa > Arthropoda > Insecta > Diptera > Drosophilidae > Cacoxenus > Cacoxenus indagator. The sequence continues at coordinate 3,792,441 of JAWNKX010000163.1, read as the reverse complement.
TAATAATAATAATAATAATAATAATAATAATAATAATAATAATAATAATAATAATAATAATAATAATAATAATAATAATAATAATAATAATAATAATAATAATAATAATAATAATAATAATAATAATAATAATAATAATAATAATAATAATAATAATAATAATAATAATAATAATAATAATAATAATAATAATAATAATAATAATAATAATAATAATAATAATAATAATAATAATAATAATAATAATAATAATAATAATAATAATAATAATAATAATAATAATAATAATAATAATAATAATAATAATAATAATAATAATAATAATAATAATAATAATAATAATAATAATAATAATAATAATAATAATAATAATAATAATAATAATAATAATAATAATAATAATAATAATAATAATAATAATAATAATAATAATAATAATAATAATAATAATAATAATAATAATAATAATAATAATAATAATAATAATAATAATAATAATAATAATAATAATAATAATAATAATAATAATAATAATAATAATAATAATAATAATAATAATAATAATAATAATAATAATAATAATAATAATAATAATAATAATAATAATAATAATAATAATAATAATAATAATAATAATAATAATAATAATAATAATAATAATAATAATAATAATAATAATAATAATAATAATAATAATAATAATAATAATAATAATAATAATAATAATAATAATAATAATAATAATAATAATAATAATAATAATAATAATAATAATAATAATAATAATAATAATAATAATAATAATAATAATAATAATAATAATAATAATAATAATAATAATAATAATAATAATAATAATAATAATAATAATAATAATAATAATAATAATAATAATAATAATAATAATAATAATAATAATAATAATAATAATAATAATAATAATAATAATAATAATAATAATAATAATAATAATAATAATAATAATAATAATAATAATAATAATAATAATAATAATAATAATAATAATAATAATAATAATAATAATAATAATAATAATAATAGGTCGTACCGGGGTGATAAACACCGATTCTCAGCCAGCCAGTGGAACACGCGACACCAGGCCTAAGCCTGTTAACGGTTGTAGGGTCCGATGATCCGAAACCAGTGGAGCGGTATTCCTGTCAAAGAAAGCGGACACTGAGAGCAGAGAAGATCTTTTGTACCTTAGGGAGGGTGACAAACCTAGTTTGTGCAGATGGTGACCATGCCTTTGAAAGGCATGCCAAATTTTATTTGATTGTTCAGAGTACTAATTGCTGCTGACCTTCTAACGGAAACATGTAAAGGAGTGAATCCAATGATCGACTCCATGGCAGCAGGTTCATGTGGCCCCGGTCATGGCGTGGCACGCAAGCCGCTGGAGGCTGTTGCATTGCCGTATGGTTGTTGCCTGAGACATATTAGGCCACCATATGTGACGATGTGTCTGACTACCATGGTGTATAATCAGTAGATCAGTTTTAGAGGTAGATCCCATGTTCTACCATGTACCGCTTACGAGTCCACATGACTCTGGTGGCTTCGTTGAGTACTGTTTTAAGATGGCCATTCCAATTCCGATTTGAAGGGCGGAGCACGTTACGTCCCGGTATAATAATGGCTAAGTCATCTGCGTATCCTATGATCATAACCTCATATCCAAGTGAGCTCAACTTGTCTAAAAGATTGTAAATAACGAACGACCAGAGTAGCGGGAAGAGAATTCCGCCTTGTAGACAACCCTTAATTACTATTATGCAAACGTTGGTATTGCCCAACGAGGACGATATTTCCCGTTATTTGATTTCTGTGAAGAGGAATTGTTTTTTCAAGCTTTTGCCTGATATGGAGCTAGACTAATCGCTCCATATTCTTTAAGTCTGTATGATTTGGGTAGTTCCATAGGCCGATTGCCTTGGTTGGGGATAAAAATGACTGTCACCTTCCTTCACGACTGTGATATGAATACCAAGGTGGACTTCTAAAGAGTCCAATTAGTGGTAGGATGATTATGTCAATGCAATTCTGCAGCAGAGGTGGAAAAATACCATCAACGCCCGCTGTCTGATAGGGCTTGAATAAGGAGGTAGCCCAGCCTAGCTTGTCTGCGTCAAATATGACGCCAGAAAGACTGCTAGCGCGAAGTCCCGAAATCCATCAATAAGGGGTGCGCATCGAATTTTTAACAAACCTATACCATTCGATTAGGCCTTGGCTAACACTTCTTGCAGACGGGCTGCTTCGGAAAGCGTTCGCAATTCTTCAGAGTGCCTCCGCCATGTTAAGCGCTTGGTCCGTCTAATGTGTATGTCATAGTCGGTGAGCGCGACATTATATTCGCTCCACTGACCGAAGCATTTAGCTCTGTTGAATAGTTTCCGTACTATCTGCCTTTTGGTTGAGAGTATTTCATTCCACCACGGTACCTTTCGTCTGCTACGGTGGTGCATTTTGTGTTGCTCTGCTTAAAATAGTCTATGAGCACCTGATTAAGTTCTTGAGCAGCTTCGTCTAGCTCGTCGTCTATGAGGAGCTAATGCTGTGAACAAGAATGCTGGCTTTAACGCTCATTAATTTAAGATAAAGGTTCCAGTCCGACTTACTTGGGGGATAGATTGGAGACCGGAGTTGTGAGCTATCGAGGATGTCGAATCGGATTTGCATGTGATCCGACAGCGAAGCTTTCTCAGAGACGTGCCTTGTAAATTCCAAAAATTGGCGATATAATTAATCGTCAGGCCAAAAAGTATATGGATGGGTTGAAAAAAATCCAAATTTATTTGCCAGGTGCCTTTTAAAGCGACGCAGAACGGGAGAAGGTAGGATGTCAAGGCGGCCGAGAAGATCGAATCCTCTCGACATCTCTACCAGATCCTTTAAATCCCTAATTTGTTCCTTCCCACTTACTATATAAGTTGAAGAATAAAATAACTAAAGAAATAACAAACAAAATATAATTAAAATTTACTAACTAAATTATTTCAGTTACCACAAACAAATTTGGATCAGATTTAAGAAAACGTGGTAACATATTCAACGTACAGAACCTTCTCCACGGCTGGTTAACTCGCACTTAGCTGTCAATTTTTTTTCTATAGTTTGAATTTGTTACTATGGTCAACGAATTTTAGCATATTTTAAAAATTAAAAGTTTTATAAGTTTGTAGTACTTGATCAGTCAAACTTAATGCGGAATGGGAGATCTAGGGCATGTAGCATTGTCATGCGTCACGTTTGCAGTCTGTTATGCAACTGGTTGATTGTTAGTTGGTTGAAATGGTTCTCCAACCTAATGCGGTGCCTATTGCTGTATTTGACGATTTCGTCTTTGATGGGATCTTGATGTCTTGATGGATAACAGAATTCCCTACATACCACTATGATCCTAAGATCCTTAGCAGTAGTTTAGAATTTAGCTAGTTTCAGTTTAGCTTCAAGTTTGACCTATCTTTACCAAGTTTTGATATAACACACCACTTTTGTAAATTTGCCTCTTTCTTTACCCAAATCATCCAGCCTTAATACAATATCGTAACAGTGTACCGGTGTACACATCTGTTAGGACTATAGACGCGATAATAGTTTTGCATGCGAAAGCCCAAGAACACATATATATAATATATTCGTGTGTTCATATAAAAACATGTGTCTACTATACAAAGGTAACGCGCATATACATATATTTATAGGTTAAGGAAAGGAATCATATTACAGTAAAAAGCAGCTAAAATAAAAGTATTCAGGAATCTTTATTGAGAAATCATCTGTTAAACATCTTGACTGGCAAAACCTATGCTAAAGCCTTTGTTTTGTTGTTTTTGATGTTAAGTTAGTATCCTTTATTTAAGAAATAGAATCGTTGAAAATACTAATGAATACTGAATACTTGTAATCAGCTCTTAGCTAAGTAAGGGTATAGTACTCTTTAGAGAGTTCATACATTATCTCTCAGTCTTAAGTTATGTCCTTGTTTCCTAAGATATGATCTATGTAAACTAGGAATATGTTAACATGTACAATAGCTGTAAGAAAGTAATGAAATAAACAGTCTTAATTCGTAGGGCTAGCAAGGGCCTTATACTGCTGTATATTGCTTTTGGGCGCTTAACTTGAAGCATATTATTAAATAGATTTGGACAAAACACATCATCAGCTCTAAAATTAAATAATTATACTCATATAAAAATATTTTCTTCTTTAAATATCTCCAGAACTTTTATTGCGGAAAAGCAGCAGATATTTGGGCATTAGGTGGAACTTTGTACTCATTGGTGTACGGAAACGTTCCGTTCCAAGCTAACTCGATTCCGTTGCTTTACCAAAAGATCCAAAGTGATGAGCTTCTATTTCCTTCCACTCCGAAAATAAGCAATGAACTTAAAAATTGCATAGAACTTATGTTAATAAAAGACGGAACAAAGAGGATTACTATGCCCCAGCTCAAGGTAAGTAAATAAATATATATATATTTTTTCTAGTTTTCAGCTTGAATATAATAATTTTCAACTCTAGGAACACAACTGGGTAACAACATTCGGCAAATATCCTTTACCAACGGAGGACGAAAACTGCCGCCTTGTTCAAGTAACAGAAGATGATATCCAATCGGTTGTACGAAGTATACCAAAATTGGATACTTTGATATTGATTAAAACAATGCTTAAAAATCATTCATTCGGAAACCCTTTTAATAAAGGCGCCAATGCAACACAACATAGTGGCTCTCGTCTAGAACGGTTCATACGGGCTGGAAGATCGAATTCTGCCCCCGGTTACTATAATTTTTCTAATGACAGGTATTGTATGAATATTTTTCAATTAAAATATTATATAAAAAAGGGAGACGTTAACTCCAGTTAACTCAGAGTTTACATACTCTTCACACAAGCAGTGAAAAAATATCGATACGTACTACTAGATTTCAATACACTCCAATATGACATAAATGTGTTCAATTAAGCTAATTATTTAAGACTTCTTCGGCCGCTAGTTGTTGCCCATAGTGGCGATGCTCTCTTAGGCCATGTGCCTCTTGACGTACATTATAAGTTTTCGTGATCCCGCCAAGCAAAGAGCGAAACTGACATTAGCCATATTTCTCGCCCCTTTGAACGGAGACGCTTCATGCAGCTCAAAATTTGCAGTGGTAAATAGGACCAACTATCGAGTGAGTATCACGTCAGAAAAGAGTCCAATTATTTCACGAATAGGTGTTACAGATGAAAAAATTGCTGCACTTATAATATAGGAGTTGAGGTTGAGTCAGTTATTGGCTATGATTATAAGTATTCTAAATACAATTGCACTAGTCTCACGAAGTCCACGAGAAATACACAGTCTATGAACATATCAGCAAGCGTACAACTAGTTAAAGACGTCAAAAGTTTTAAACATGATGGATTTACGGATGAATCCATATCCAGGTCTGGCATCAAGGTGATAGTTGCCAAAGAGACGCACAGCATTTAAAGAGTTTGCTGTCACTTTCGGAAGCTGAACCAGATTCAACTAAGAATCTGCTTTCTCTTACCATTAGTCGACGTCGTAACTAATGTACTGCACGCTGGCAAGACTTTTGTTTTAATGTACCCAGAAATTATCTTTAACCCCATACCAATTGAAGAATTAAACAGAAAATATATAGGGTTTGTTACAAAAGAAGACCTGTATGTATTCAACAAAGTGCCGTTCAGTTTCTGCAACTAGCCAGCTGGTATTGCACATTTTGTAAGCTGTGTAGTCCAGATGCCAAAACTTATCGTTCAAGGTATATTAATGACATTATAATCTACACGTGGACTCTCGACCAATGCATCCCCAAATAAAGATGATTTTTAAAGAAGCTGCTAAATATACTTTGCGAGAATATACTATAATATTTTGCCTTCAAGCTTTTGTGCATTTGTTATTATTAATAGGAAAGAAATTTGTGTTTTCTGTATTTATTACTGAGTAAGGGAGTGAAGAATAACAGAACAACGCATTGGTAAACGAAAAAAAACATATAATATGGTAAACAAGAATGGTGTACATTATTTACAACTTGGATCACAGACAGAACAAACTCAGTCAGTTGTTTTCAAATATTTTCGCCAACTCACACTATCTGTAACTCTAAGGCCTATGTTCGAAAAAGGTTTCTATACAGGTATATCCCCAAAACGAATAATTTTGATTGGTCCAAAAGGCAAATGTCAGACCAGCCCCACTACAGATTTTGAAATTACGATCCCTGTCACTCAATCCAGCAGAACTTGAGAGTTTGAAGTGGTGCAGCCAACTTTAGAGAATCAACCTTAAGCTTCGCGTAACAAAAGCTTGCGGCAGTTTGCTGGGTCCAGCCTGCTGTGGAGAACGCAAATAGTAATGCAACGCTTGTAGACATCTACATATGTGCCCCCAATTAACCTGATGTCGCAGAAAATTCTCGTGCAGATTTTTAACGGATGCGGCCAATCTTAGTTTTGGCTGTCTGCAACGTTTTAAACACCTTGTGAAGTACGCGGCAATCCAGTCCGAATGGACTTAGCCTGTTCCTTTGAATGCAAAGCATTAACCTTAATTATCACTGGCCTACTGTCGCCGATATTCTGGATATTGCCTTTTCGAAGGATATTGAGCCAAACAAAATCAGCATGCGGAACTATGTGGAACTGTGATCGAATTATTGTTCTGTTTCATTTCTGATTAATATGGTGGGTAAAGGATTCCAAGGAGAAAAATTTTTATTTCGAAGAAGGCAAAATTGATGAGCAGGAGATTTTGGAACGGTTATGGTCTTCAATTCGTTGATAATTTGAACAGTTTTTATCAATTTTTCGAACTCAACTCTCCCTTAGTAACAAAGAAAACCGCATACATTGAAAAAAAAAAAATGGAAAGGAGAATTAGCATATTCTTGATTTTCGAGTATCTTTGTCTTGTTTTTTCTCTTATGTATAGTTTTTTTCCCAATTTTTGTGATTAATGACGGCTTTGTATATCAAATTTATAGATACATATCTCATAACCAGTTACGATGCGCTCCTTGACTCAGGTATTATTACGCGATTAAGCACGTTTAAATAGACTTCTTCACTGTAGATTTTTGGAAGAGCAAGTCAAGCAACGTCGCACCGAGTGGACTCCCAAGAAATATCCGGGTCTCTCGCTAATAATAATAATAATAATAATAATAATAATAATAATAATAATAATAATAATAATAATAATAATAATAATAATAATAATAATAATAATAAAATAATAATAATAATAATAATAATAATAATAATAATAATAATAATAAAAATAAAATCTCGCGTGCAACTAAGTGCGCGTGTTAGAAGTGAAACTTCAATAGGACTGAATGAGATACAACTAATAAATAAACGAAACCTCCTAGAGAACCAAAATTACAAAGGAAAGTCTAATAATGATGATAAAGAGTATAATACTATTAACTATAATAATAACAATAATAATACAAACAATAATTATACTAACAATAAACTCAAAACTCCTAATAGAGCTTCCAACAATTGCGGTCACTCTATTATACACAGTGTTCTTCGTTTTATTTTGTATCAAAAAAGTCAAGTAAAGAATTAAAATAAATTAAATAAGGAAATTCCTTTTGCTAAAACCTCAGTTAAAAAATAAAATTAAAAATAAGAACGGGTAAAATTAAGCGACATCCTTAGGTTCGCCGCGCTGCGGCCAATGCATTAAAAATGGTAAAAATTCAGAATCTCAGCGACGTTTCGGTTGTTAGCAATTCTAACAGAGATGACTCAAATCTATCTGACTCCGAGTTGCGGCGGAGTCGCAAGCGCCTTACCTGAAATGTGCTCGTTCGTTGATTTGCAGAGTCAACTTTTGACTGGCGCTGCCCCGGTGCCAGCTGTTTTTTTATCACGGTTCCGATTTGTACCACAATTGCGACTCCTTGTGCTCCTGTGTGCTGGCAGACGGCTGCGTCAACAAGACCACCCAGTCCACTTTCCCGTCATGGTAGGGTAAAGAAGGGGAAAAGGGGTCAGCCCAAACCGTGGAATCTTCTATTTTTCTGAAAAGTCCTGACACATCATCAAATCGCTTAGCTCTGCTATCTGACGCTGGGAATGAGGATGAGATCACTGAAAACTTACCGAAGCCGAGAAAATGGTCCTTGACGCTGATGCTTTGCTTGAGGGAATTGATACTTAAACCACTTGCAGGACTAGAAAACCACCCCCTATCAACATTGATAATGTGAGCAATGCTTACCTTTTGGAACAGGAGCTGGCTCTGGTCTCCGGACCAAGCAGTTTCTCGCTTAAAGTTATGAGAAATGATACTGTAAGGGTCTATACTGACGATTCCGAATCGTATCGTATTCTGGTTCGTTACCTAAAATGGCGTAACATAAAACACTACACATACCAGCTTAAGAAGGATAAAGCTTACAGGGTAGTTGTTCGCAACCTGGCCAGCACCACCCCCACACTGTTATCAAGGAAGCCTTTTACACCAAAGGCCACAATATCACCGGTGTGTTTATTACCAACCCCCACAAGTTAATCACCTAGGTTAATGGAGCAGACTCTGAAAAGATGGTACCAAACAACTTCTTCTTCATCAACCTTGCCAAAGCGCCTAACAATAAGGAGGCTCTGATCCAGAATATAGGCAGGCAACGTGTCCTGGTGGAAATTCCAAAAAAAGAACCTGACTGTCATTCAGTGCTATAGATGCTTTGGATTTGGGCACACCAAAAATTACTCCCTGTGACAGTTGATTTGTGGAAAATGTGGGCAAAACCATATCAACACCCAAACCTGCATAAATTGCGGTGAGAAACATGCTGCTTCAAGTAAAAACTACCGAGTTTTCAAAAATAAATTAAACAGCCTAAAACCCAATGTATCAATTTCGGCGCATGACAACAACAGGGAAGATTCTATGAGAAGAGTGAGTTACGTCCCGGCGGCAATGGTCAAGGGAGACACCTCATATGTAGACAGACTACGTGCTGGTTTGCATATAACTAATCCTCCGAAGAGATCTTGAAATATTAACAACAGAGCTGTGCATCTACAGCAATCGCCACATAACCCTGACAGCATTAGCAGGTTATAGGCTGCAATAATAGCCCTCACAGCTAAAGTTGACACAATTACATTAATGTTTAATGAACTGAAGGAGAGCAATCAGTGCCTCAAACAATTATGCCTCAATTTCGTCAATGCCCTTAAATGATGCCCCGTCCACTCAGCCTTGCATTTTGGAATGCTCATGTAATTTCTGGGCATGTTGAGGAGCTTAAGTATTTCCTTACCGCCCATAACATTGATGTGTTGCTCTTCACTGAGACATGGCTGCAAACGGAAGTCCAGATCTTTATACCTGGCTACAACATTCACAAGGCAGACCATCTCAGCAACAGGCGTAGAGGAGGAGCAGCTGTGCTTATTAAGCAAGAAATCTGCTATTCTTTATAAGAGCCAGTGAGAACAGCGAAATTACAGATGGCCACCATTTAAATTTCAACCAGTAGGGGCGAGTTAGTAGTCTCTGCATTATATCTACCTCCGCATCTTAATTGGTCAACTGTAGACTTCGAAGATCTTTTAAGCAATATAGGAAGAATGTTTCTCATAGGTGGAGACTTAAACGATTCTAGGATAACTTTAGAGCGGATACAAGGGGTAGCTGCTTACAGAAATTTGAGCAAAACTCAACAGCTCAATTCCTGGCAACTGGTCAAGCGACCCATTTTCCGTACGCCAAAAGACACACATCCATCGCTATTGATTTTTTCATTTATAATGGGCTGCGTTCGGACGAGTTGTCTATCAGGACTGAGTATCAACTCTCCTCTAATCATTTTCCCCTTGTGGTTGATTTTGATTCCGCTCCGAAGATCAAAACAATAAAAGGACGACTGCTGCCACCTGGAAGTGACTTAGATTCATTTCGCCGATATCTGTATGAATCTCTAAATTTAAACTTGGAAATCCTGATGCCCGAAGACATTGAAGACGCGCACTCGATCTTTCTAAATAAGCCACTCAGATGCTCTCATTGCCGCCCCCTTAAATCCACCACATGGCTCAAGAGTGCGTTCTGGACTTCCCTCAGCTATTAAAGCACTGCTGCTTATTAAGAGGAGACTTAGGGGACAGTTTTGTCGCACCCGCGACCCTATTGTGGACAGGGTTTTTCGTAGAGTGTTGAATAGAGCCAAAAAGCTGCTAACGCTCCATAAACAGGAAGAAAATTAGAAGTTTTTGTCAAATGTCTCCCCCGACGACCCCACAAAGCACTCCTTGTCGAAGCTGGCGAGAAGGTATAAACAACAGGTAACCCCAAAATTTCCAATCAAGAAGGCTGACGGATCCTGGGCTAGATCTTTAAGCGAGCGAGCCGAGGCTTTCGCCGAGGAATTGGAAGCTCGATTTCAACTAATTGATACCAGCTCAAAACTCAGGGTTCGCCAGATCCATATGAGACTTGAAAGCGGCGGCCAACTATGCCTCCCGGTTGCTCCCATTACAGCCGAGGAAGTCTCAGCACATATTAAAGGGTTCAACATAAAAAAGGCTCCAGGTGAAGATAACTTACACTTACAACAACTTTGCACTTAAGGCAATGCCGCTAAAAGCTGTGCTATTTCTGGTCCTCATTTTTAACTCAGTGCTGAGATTGGGATATGTGCCGAAACCGTGGAAGAAGGCGAGAAATTTCATGATTCACTAGACCGGCAAAAGACCTTACACCTTAGATTACTACAGGCCAATTAGCCTGCTACCTACTGTAGCAAAATTGTTTGAACGCTGTTTGCTGACGCGGATTCTGGACTTAAAAAAGGTAAAGCAAATAGTTCCATCCTTTCAATTTGGCTTTCGTAAGTCCCACGGAACTCCAGATCAGCTGAATAGGATGGTTAACTTTATTCTCGAAGGATTTGAGGCTAAGGAGTACGTGGTGGTAGCGTATCTTGACATAAAGCAAGCTTTCGACCGAGTTTGGAACGACGTGCTGATCAGTAAGCTCAAGAATCTCTTGCCGCCTCAACTATGGTTAATCGTGCGCACCTACCTTCAAAACAGGACGTTCTCAGTGGTACTGGATGGTGTGGAGTCTAGCATCAAGGCTATTTGCTCAGGTGTCCCACAGAGTAGCATTTTGGGGCCTATACTCTATACCCTGTTCACGCACGACATGCCCACTGGGTCAGAAATACCAATGAAGGATCCTCTGGATCTGATCTGTTTGCAGGTGTATGGCATAGCCGCGAGGTCAAACATCACGAAGGTGAGAGTACTGCGGGCCAAGACATTTCGTATGCTTACTGGTGACCCTTGGTTCATGCGAACGGCGGACCTTGAAAATGAATTAAAAATACCGAAAATTGGCTATGTGATAAATCGTCAGGCCAAAAAATATGTAGAGTTTGAAAAATAATCCAAATAAACTAGCAAGGCGCCTTCTAAAACGTCACAGAATGGGAGGAGTTAGGGCGGCGAGACGGCTGAGAAGATCGCACCCTGCCGACCTCCGTAATAGATCCTTTTAATACCCTATACTATATCTCCACTTATTATTTAAGTTGTTTTGTTAATTTTTTGTATATACAATTTAATTGAAGTTGTTCTAATAATAACAGAAAAATTAAATATAAAAAAAAAACAAAAACAATAACAATAACAATAATCTACCGAAGCTAACTGCCAAGAGAACCAAACAACTATCGAAGCTAACTTCCAATAGAAGCAAAGAACAAGAGAAAATTAAAACAGCAAAATACATCCCCACCGTCTCGAGGTCTAAATTCGACTGAATTGTGCGCTTGCCGCTGGATTGATTATATTTATTTTGACACAGCCGTGCGGCCGAAGCTATGGTTGATTCTTCTTTGGTGTCGCGACAGTCGCAAATTTAGTGCATACTCGAGTAGACCGGACCTCGTGTTTCGTGACTCATGAGCGAGCCGACATTCTAACAACTGCGAGCACAGCACAGCATGTCTCTGTTTTTCATTTCTCGTTTTATTTCCCTTTTTTCTGTCTTTCCATCGCTGAGCAGCGCGCACACATCAAAAAAATGCGTACGTCTGCAGTGTATTCCTTCTCTGTTTCTCTTACATATTTTTCTTTTCCATATCCGTCGTAGAAGTAGTCACGGCAACGAAATATTGTAACTTTTTACTACCAATACTCCCTTAGAAGTTTCACTTTAATAATAATAATAATAATTAATAATAATAATAATAATAATAATAATAATAATAATAATAATAATAATAATAATAATAATAATAATAATTAATAATAATAATAATTATAATGTACACTGAACTTATTTTTTCTTCCTAATCTACAGGAAACAAATGCACATGCTTCCGACCCTCTCCGAGAAAACACCAAGGCCGAAGAACGTGGAACTGTAACTATATTCTCTTGCTGCGCGTTTTGTTTTGAAGTTACCGTTTCTTAATTATTTCACCAAACATATTTTGTATTTAAATAGTTTATGAAATAAAAATAAATTCTTGTGAACACATGCAATATTGTACCACATTATTTTCGTTATTGGATATACTTGTATAGTGATATCCCTTATTCAAAGAGAGGCCGTTAAATATACATCATTACAATACCGTCTCATAAGTGATATCATGAATGACAATAGTATGAATGACAATAGAGTTATACCATATGTTTGATAGCATTCCTTTCTTTTGCTGACGTTGCAACAATAACGAAGCTTTAAGACAATAACTACAACCATGTAATAAACTCGTAAGTATATAGGTGAAGCCACCGACGCCAAACCAAGCCAAATATCTTTATTTCGCTGCATTTAAACACAAGGTGACTTTCTGCGAAACATGGACTCAACAACATTACGCCTTAGAAGGACGTTAGGTGGGAGTCTCTTCAGCCGCCGTCGCATCACCCCAAATGTGAGGGCTCTAGCTAGATATATTGTTGTAGGCATTGGTACCCCAGATTAGTATAGCATAACGCCAAAGAAAAGCCACTACTTTTCTGTAGATTGAGATTCAACGAATAGCCGTAGTAAGGAGTTAAGCTTACCTAACTTTGCATAGCAGCAAACGAAGATGTTTCTGATATGGGCTGACCACGTGGAACGATTGTAGGATTTCATATACACAAATTCTTAACAGGTAAGGTAATTTTAAGTTCGATTGAACCGTTGAACTTACTGATGTACTAGTTAATACGATGGTCTAATTATTACTGGAAGTGCAGTCATAAAATATGCTTCCTTAATATCTAAACAGTTTATGTTATTTTCAAAATAGAAAAAGACAACCTGCATACGCTTATCATTTCTTTGACAGTGCCTCCAATATGAAATTCTTTGTGTTGTGTTATTTTAAATAAAAATGCATACATACGCAGTACCAACAAATTTTTAGCATAAACCTATGGATTCGACGCAGAATGGGAGGAGTTATTGTGGCGAGACGGCTGAGAAGTTCGCACCCTACCGTCCTCTTTGTAGACATCTACATATGTGCCCCCAAGGAACCTGATGTCGCAGAAAATTCTCGTGCAGATTTTTAACGGATGCGGCCATAATTTTGGCTGTCTGCAACGTTTTAAACACCTTGTGAAGTACGCGGCAATTCAGTCCGAATAGACTTAGTCTGTTCCTTTGAATGCAAAGCATTAACCTTTATTATCACTGGCCTACTGTCGCCGATATTCTGGATATTGCCTTTTCGAAGGATATTGAGCCAAACAAAATCAGCATGCGGAACTATGTGGAACTGTGATCGAATTATTGTTCTGTTTCATTTCTGATTAATATGGTGGATAAAGGATTCCACGGAGAAAAATTTTTATTTCGAAGAAAGCAAAATTGATGAGCAGGAGATTTTGGAACAGTTATGGTCTTCAATTCGTTGATAATTTGAACAGTTTTTATCAATTTTTCGAACTCAACTCTCCCTTAGTAACAAATAAAACCGCATACATTGCAAAAAAAAGGAAAGGAGAATTAGCATCTTCTTGATTTTCGAGTATCTTTGTCTTATTTTTTCTTTTATGTATAGTTTTTTCCCCAATTTTTGTGATTAATGACGGCTTTGTATATCAAATTTATAGATACATATCTCATAACCAGGTACGATGCGCTCCTTGACTCAGGTATTATTACGCGATTAAGCACGTTTAAATAGACTTCTTCACTGTAGATTTTTGGAAGAGCAAGTCAAGCAACGTCGCACCGAGTGGACTCCCAAGAAATATCCGGGTCTCTCGCTACATCTTTCATCGGTCCATCGTTTCAGAACTTCAATAGCTTTACCCCCCCCCCCCCACCACCCAACAAAAAATAAAAATAAAATAAAAATTAAGTGCGTTTGTTTAAAACAGCAATTGACTGATTCGAATAAGATTGTAATCCATGTTGACAAAACGCCTGCTGGAGAACATGTGCGTAAATTCAATGCTCCGACAATAGACGAAATGCCTATTGTTATAATCAATTCCAACCTAGGGATATTGTTCGTCATAAGAGAAAAGATGTACTTTTTCCTCGCACTCCAACGGTTTCAACAGATATGACGTTTCACTATAAGGGATTGCAAGTCTCAGGGACATTGGTTACAAGTACTATCTTCATACAGACTGCTTCTCACATGGAGTTCTAGGATCGGCAAAATTTGTACACCATGTATTGAGAAACTTAATATACACCTATCCCCGGATTTACATGGTACTCTTTTTACACGCTTTCACTTTAACACGGTTTCAAAAAAGAACATGTTAAAAACAAAACAAAACAAAAAACACACTTTTTAAACATGTAAGCATGTACAATGGACAAGTTGAAGACTGATCAGATATAGTAAAACGCATTGCATTCAAATCCATACAGGCAATTGTAATTGTGTGAAAATAATATCACAACACATTCATATAAGTTGGCACTACATACACTTTTAACAGCATAAACTTTCGTCTCATTGCGCTATTTACAAAATAAAAATTTGATAAACTTTACTTTGGAAGAAAATGCCAGAAAAGACCTACTTGTATGTGTCAAAGGCTCAAAAACCCCTCTAGAGGCTAAAGAAGCTAAAACTAAACGAATAAAATTTATAATATGCATTTTTTTATCAATAACGTTTAGGAAATTATATACAAGAAGACATTATAATTAGGACATAATAGTAATAGTAATAGTAATAGTAATAGTAATAGTAATAGTAATAGTAATAATAATAATAATAATAATAATAATAATAATAATAATAATAATAATAATAATAATAATAATAATAATAATAATAATAATAATAATAATAATAATAATAATAATAATAATAATAATAATAATAATAATAATAATAATAATAAAAATAAAATCTCGCGTGCAACTAAGTGCGCGTGTTAGAAGTGAAACTTCAATAGGACTGAATGAGATACAACTAATAAATAAAGGAAACATCCTAGAGAACCAAAATTACAAAGGAAAGTCTAATAATGATGATAAAGAGTATAATACTATTAACTATAATAATAACAATAATAATACAAACAATTATTATACTAACAATAAACTCAAAACTCCTAATAGAGCTTCCAACAATTGCGGTCACTCTATTATACACAGTGTTCTTCGTTTTATTTTGTATCAAAAAAGTCAAGTGAAGAATTAAAATAAATTAAATAAGGAAATTCCTTTTGCTAAAACCTCAGTTAAAAAATAAAATTAAAAATAAGAACGGGTAAAATTAAGCGACATCCTTAGGTTCGCCGCGCTGCGGCCAATGCATTAAAAATGGTAAAAATTCAGAATCTCAGCGACGTTTCGGTTGTTAGCAATTCTAACAGAGATGACTCAAACCTATCTGACTCCGAGTTGCGGCGGAGTCGCAAGCGCCTTACCTGAAATGTGCTCGTTCGTTGATTTGCAGAGTCAACTTTTGACTGGCGCTGCCCCGGTGCCAGCTGTTTTTTTATCACGGTTCCGATTTGTACCACAATTGCGACTCCTTGTGCTCCTGTGTGCTGGCAGACGGCTGCGTCAACAAGACCACCCAGTCCACTTTCCCGTCATGGTAGGGTAAAGAAGGCGAAAAGGGGTCAGCCCAAACCGTGGAATCTTCTATTTCTCTGAAAAGTCCTGGCACATCATCAAATCGCTTAGCTCTGCTATCTGACGCTGGGAATGAGGATGAGATCACTGAAAACTTACCGAAGCCGAGAAAATTGTCCTTGACGCTGATGCTTTGCTTGAGGGAATTGATACTTAAACCACTTGCAGGACTAGAAAACCACCCCCTATCAACATTGATAATGTGAGCAATGCTTACCTTTTGGAACAGGAGCTGGCTCTGGTCTCCGCACCAAGCAGTTTCTCGCTTAAAGTTATGAGAAATGATACTGTAAGGGTCTATACTGACGATTCCGAATCGTATCGTATTCTGGTTCGTTACCTAAAATGGCGTAACATAAAACACTACACATACCAGCTTAAGGAGGATAAAACTTACAGGGTAGTTGTTCGCAACCTGGCCAGCACCACCCCCCACACTATTATCAAGGAAGCCTTTTATACCAAAGGCCACAATATCACCGGTGTGTTTATTACCAACCCCCACAAGTTAATCACCTAGGTTAATGGAGCAGACTCTGAAAAGATGGTACCAAACAACTTCTTCTTCATCAACCTTGCCAAAGCGCCTAACAATAAGGAGGCTCTGATCCAGAATATAGGTAGGCAACGTGTCCTGGTGGAAATTCCAAAAAAAGAACCTGACTGTCATTCAGTGCTATAGATGCTTTGGATTTGGGCACACCAAAAATTACTCCCTGTGACAGTTGATTTGTGGAAAATGTGGGCAAAACCATATCAACACCCAAACCTGCATAAATTGCGGTGAGAAACATGCTGCTTCAAGTAAAAACTGCCGAGTTTTCAAAAATAAATTAAACAGCCTAAAACCCAATGTATCAATTTCGGCGCATGACAGCAACAGGGAAGATTCTATGAGAAGAGTGAGTTACGTCCCGGCGGCAATGGTCAAGGGAGACACCTCATATGTAGACAGACTACGTGCTGGTTTGCATATAACTAATCCTCCGAAGAGATCTTGAAATATTAACAACAGAGCTGTGCATCTACAGCAATCGCCACATAACCCTGACAGCATTAGCAGGTTATAGGCTGCAATAACAGCCCTCACAGCTAAAGTTGACACAATTACATTAATGTTTAATGAACTCAAGGAGAGCAATCAGTGCCTCAAACAATTATGCCTCAATTTCGTCAATGCCCGTAAATGATGCCCCGTCCACTCAGCCTTGCATTTTGGAATACTCATGTAATTTCTGGGCATGTTGAGGAGCTTAAGTATTTCCTTACCGCCCATAACATTGATGTGTTGCTCTTCACTGAGACATGGCTGCAAACGGTAGTCCAGATCTATATACCTGGCTACAACATTCACAAGGCAGACCATCTCAGCAACAAGCGTAGAGGAGGAGCAGCTGTGCTTATTAAGCAAGAAATCTGCTATTCTTTATAAGAGCCAGTGAGAACAGCGAAATTACAGATGGCCACCATTTAAATTTCAACCAGTAGGGGCGAGTTAGTAGTCTCTGCATTATATCTACCTCCGCATCTTAATTGGTCAACTGTAGACTTCGAAGATCTTTTAAGCAATATAGGAAGAATGTTTCTCATAGGTGGAGACTTAAACGATTCTAGGATAACTTTAGAGCGGATACAAGGGGTAGCTGCTTACAGAAATTTGAGCAAAACTCAACAGCTCAATTCCTGGCAACTGGTCAAGCGACCCATTTTCCGTACGTTAAAAGACACACATCCATCGCTATTGATTTTTTCATTTATAATGGGCTGCGTTCGGACGAGTTGTCTATCAGGACTGAGTATCAACTCTCCTCTGATCATTTTCCCCTTGTGGTTGATTTTGATTCCGCTCCGAAGATCAAAACAATAAAAGGACGACTGCTGCCACCTGGAAGTGACTTAGATGCATTTCGCCGATATCTGTATGAATCTCTAAATTTAAACTTGGAAATCCTGATGCCCGAAGACATTGAAGACGCGCACTCGAAGAATTAAGGGACAGGTTTTTGTCAAATGTCTCCCCCGACGACCCCACAAAGTACTCCTTGTGGAAGCTGAAGAGAAGGTATAAACAACAGGTAACCCCAAAATTTCCAATCAAGAAGGCTGACGGATCCTGGGCTAGATCTTTAAGCGAGGAAGCCGAGGCTTTCGCCAAAGAATTGAAAGCTCGATTTCAACCAACTGATACCAGCTCAAAACTCAGGGTTCGCTAGATCCATATGAGACTTGAAAGCGCCGGCCAATTATGCCTCTCGGTTGCTCCCATTACAGCCGAGGAAGTCTCATCACATATTAAAGAGTTCAACACTAAAAAGGCTCCAGGTTAAGATAACTTACACTTACAACAAATTGTTTGAACACTGTTTGCTAACACGGATCCTGGACTTAAAAAACTTAAAGCAAATAGTTCCTTCCTGGTGGTTAACTTTATACTCGAAGGATTTGCGGCTAAGGAGAACGTGGTGGCAGCGTATCTTGACATAAAGCAGGCTTTCGACCGAGTTTAGCTGCACAGTGAGTTCAAGAATCTCTTGCCGCCTGAACTATGGTTAGTCGTGCGCAGCTACCTTGAGAACAGGACCTTCTCAGTGGTACTGGATGGTATGGAGTTTAGCATCAAGGCTTTATACGCAGGTGTCCCCCAAGTTAGCGTTTTGGGGCCTACACTATATACCATGTTCACGCACGATATGCCCACTGGGTCAGAAATGTCACTGAAAGATCCTCTGGATCTGATCATTGCCACGTTTACAGACGATACGGCCATCCTCGTCAGAAACAAGAGCATTTACGGAGCCACGAAATCACTGCAGCAATACCTGCAAATTTTTGAAAACTGGACACGACGTTGGAACATTTGCATTAACAAAAACAAATGTGCCAATGTGACGTACGCCTTACGGCCGGATTTCACCATTCAGGTTACAAATACCTAGGTGTGTATTTGGATAGGCGGCTAAAGTTCAAGACGCATATTTCAAGTATCACGAAATCCTTAAGGCAGAGGATTGGTAAATTCCATTGGCTTTTAAATACCAGGAATAGATTTTCCTTGGGAAATAAGATGAACATTTACAAAACAACAATTGCTCCTGCTTGGCCATACGGTGTATGGCATAGCAGCGAGATCAAACATCACGAAGGTGAGAGTACTGCGGGCCAAGACATTGCGTATACTTACTGGTGCCCCATGGTTCATGCGAACGGCGGACCTTGTAAACGAATTAAAAATACCGAAAATTGGCTATATGATAAATCGTCAGGCCAAAAAATATGTAGAGTTTGAAAAATCACCCAAATAAACTAGCAAGGCACCTTCTAAAACGTCACAGAATGGGAGGAGTTAGGGCGGCGAGACGGCTGAGAAGATCGCACCCTGCCGACCTCCGTAATAGATCCTTTTAATACGCTATACTATATCTCCACTTATTATTTAAGTTGTTTTGTTAATTTTTTGTATATACAATTTAATTGAAGTTGTTCTAATAATAACAGAAAAATTAAATATAAAAAAGAAACAAAAACAATAACAATAAACTACCGAAGCTAACTGCCAAGAGAACCAAACAACTATCGAAGCTAACTTCCAATAGAAGCAAAGAACAAGAGAAAATTAAAACGGCAAAATACATCCCCACCGTCTCGAGGTCTAAATTCGACTGAATTGTTCGCTTGCCGCTGGATTGATTATATTTATTTTGACACAGCCGTGCGGCCGAAGCTATGGTTGATTCTTCTTTGGTGTCGCGACAATCGGAAATTTTGCGCATACTCGAGTAGACCGGACCTCGTGTGTCATGACTCATGAGCGAGCCGATATTCTAACAACTGCGAGCACAGCACAGCATATCTCTGTTTTTCACTTCTCGTTTTATTTCCCCTTTTTCTTTCTTTCCATCGCTGAGCTGCTGCAGTGTATTCCTTCTCTGTTTCTCTTACATATTTTTCTTCCATATCCGTCGTAGAAGTAGTCACGGCAACGAAATATTGTAACTTTTTACTGCCAATACGCCCTAAGAAGTTTCACTTTAATAATAATAATAATAATTAATAATTATAATAATTATAATAACAATAATAATAATAATAATAATAATCATAATAATAATAATAATAATAATAATAATAATAATAATAATAATAATAATAATAATAATAATAATAATAATAATAATAATAATAATAATAATAATAATAATAATAATAATACTAATAATAATAATAATAATAACAATAATAATAATAATAATAATAATAATAATAATAATAATAATAATACTAATAATAATAATAATAATAACAATAATAATAATAATAATAATAATAATAATAATAATAATAATAATTATAATAATAATAATAATAATAATAATACTAATAATAATAATAATAATAATAATAATAATAATAATACTAATAATAATAATAATAATAATAATAATACTAATAATAATAATAATAATAATAATAATACTAATAATAATAATAATAATAATAATAATAATAATAATAATAATAATAATAATAATAATAATAATAATAATAATAATAATAATAATAATAATAATAATAATAATACTAATAATAATAATAATAATAATAATATTAATAATAATAATCTTAATAATAATAAGAGAATAAGATAAGAATAAGATAATAATGCCTACCGCATCTCACACCGTCGTATGGTATGGCAGGGCTCGCACCCACTAAAACCCCCTCCTCATTAGGCCTATTCACCACTACGGAACAGCGTTCGCATTACTTCAAAGTGGGCCTCTTTCCGTGCTCTGCGCGCCCGTCTAAGGATGTCTGCGTCCAGACCACCCTGTTGTGTCCTTATGTCAAGGTCTTTCTTCTTCAGTCGAAGAATTTCGTTAACAAACACTGCCACTTCTTTCCAGTTCTCTTCAATACTGGTCATTTTGCCGACGATGTTATCGGAGATTCGATTTCGTCTTTCTGCAAATATTTTACAGTGAAAGACTGCGTGTTCTGCGTTTTCTATTTCGGCGTCTGCGTATACAGAACAGGAAGGAGCTAAAATATCCATTTCCTGTTAGCATTTGTGCGATGTAGTAATCTACTTCGCCGTGTTTTTTTGTACCCAGACTTTGATATGAGGTATAAGCCTTTCCGTCCATCTTCCCATGCTCTCCTTAGTCCATCTCTTTTGCCATAATTCAAGAGTCTCCTCTTTGCAATGGTCGACTGTTTGTCTCGTTGCTACCCCTGCTTGACGCAGCTCGTAAATTCTCTTTCGCTCAATGGCTGGCAGATCAATCGGCTTCACCCCAGCGATGACAAGTGCTGCTGCTCCACATACCGTTCGATACGCTCTTATTTTCCTCATCGCGTAGTTTCGTTCTACGAACAGCAATAGGATAGCGTTGTTTAGGTCCATCAGTGGTCTCCGTCTAGATAGAAGTGGTCCGCCTATGTTTGCCATGAGCCTGCTGAGTGATTTGATTGTATCTGCAGCACTGCATCTCGCGTGATGAATTTGCGCCCCAAACGTCAGCATTGTATCAAGCCTGACTCCTAGGTATTTGATCACTTTTTGTATCCTTATGATGGTATCGTTGACTTTCATATCAATTTCCACTAGCATCCGACGTCTAGTGACCAGTAATAGCTCGGTATTTTCAGTAGCCAGCTGAAGGCCTTGTTTGTCAAGCCATTGCTTAACACGTATCATCACCTGGTTGAGCTTGCGTTTAGCATGCTTGGTGTTACGTACCGAGAATACTGCGTCTATGTCATCTGCATATCCTACTAAGAAGGAGTCATCAGACATATCTATGTGGAGGATTTCGTCGTAGCTTATATTCCAGAATTCTGGCCCTAGGATTGATCCTTGAGTTGCTCCTGACGTTATTTTAACACACTACCTTCAAGGTAGCTTTCTATATGCCTCATCAAGTAATTGGGGTTAAGGAATTTTTTTCCAGAGCTTTTATTATGTTTTCCCATTTGACGCTGTTGAATGCGTTCTTTATGTCCAATGTTGCTAGTAGTACGACAGGCCACGAGAAATGATTGCGTTGTTGGGTTTTAAGTGCTACCTGAACGACTTCTTCAATTGCTGCGATTATAGACTTTCCGGGCCTGAAGCCGTGCTGTCTCGAGGAAAGCCCGCCGGCGCTTTCGATCGCTGCAGCTTGATCAGCTTCTCCAGCAACTTACCAGTTGTATTTAGCATACAGAGTGGTCGGTACGTTGATGGCGTTCCTGGGTCTCCTTTGCCTTTGCTGATCAATACCAGTCGCTGTATCTTCCAAGATTCGGGTAATATTCCAATTCGTGTGCCCCTCTTGTACATATTAAGCAATATGTGGGGTCGGCTTGCTGTTATTTCTTTCAAAACTTCCGCCGGAATGTTATCAGTGCCCGGTGCCTTCTTGTTCTTAAGGCTCTTGGCTGCTTTGACTAGTTCGTCTTCGGTGAAGAGCTCTACATGTTCCCCAGTAGTCTGCGGGATTGTGTTTGCTGGTCGAGCCGGATGGGTGGGAAAGAGCGTTTTGACTATGTTGTCCATTTGTTCTTCCTTTATATGAGGGAGTGCGCTGTTAGACATAAGCTTTTTATGACGATTTTATAACCCACACCCCACGGGTAGTAATTTACGTCATTACAGAGAGCTTTCCATTTGTCCCGCTTGGGGGTTTGGATGGCGATATTTAAGCTCTTTTTCTCTGTCTTATACATCTCCCCCTGTAGGGTGGAGTGTCCCCTGCGCCTGCTCTTCTAAGGAGACGTCTTCATCGGATACACTCTTATCTCAGAGCTTTTATCTCCTCTGTCCACCAATATACGTCTTGTCCTTGTCTGCGGGGGTTTCCTGCCTTTGGCATAGCAGCATTACAGGTAGTTTTTAAGGCTTCCACGGTATTACTTACTACACTCTGGGTGCTTCCGTTCTGAGAGACATCGAGTAGGCACCTGTCGATTTCGTTGATAAAGAGGGTCTTTTTCAAGCGGTTTAAGTTCCACCTGCGGTTACTACGTGCGAAATACGTTCTGCATTGAATCTGTTATTCTCTGCTAGGGTGAAAGAGATATATTCATGGTCGCTACCGTTGTACATATCTAAGACTTTCCAGTGCGTAGTCGTATGTGCCAATTTCTCTGAGACCAAAGTAATGTCGGGGATTGTTCCTGCGTTTCCCATTCGCCGAAAAGTCGCAGTTGTACCGACGTTGGCTACTACGAGATCCGCTCTTGCAGCCATTTTAAGGACTCTGCGACCTTTGGAGTTGGTTGAAGGCATGCCCCACTCTACCGCCCTCGAGTTAAAATCTCCAGCTACAACAAGGTTTCCCTGTAATCGCTTAGCTGTTCCTTCAATATCGTCGAGTTTTCTCTGATATGCTTCTATACCATCGCTGGGTGTTATATAGTAGCTGATGCCGTTGTAGTCTCTGATTTTCACATATACGTAGCAGCTTCCTTAACCACTGCTCAGATGGCGTATTTTGCTTGGATCTGCGTTTGCTTGGAGAACTTTCATCTTTGATCTTTCCTGGCACTGGCAACACAGTTCTTGGCCCCAGGGAAGTGATCCAGCTCCTTGAGTTTATCATGTGCACATAAACAGCATCTTGGTGGCTTCGTGCAAGTGTTCATCTTGTGTCCATTCTCTCCGCATCTAATGCACAGGTCACTACGGTCTGGTCCTCTTTTTTTCTTTTTTTTACTTAGACACTGATCTCACATGGGGCAGGCCCAGGTGGCATCAAAATTAACTCAGTCACATAGACTGGGCTCAGCTTGTCTTAATTGCTAATATCTTTGTTGATCATACGATACCAAAGCTAATGTCTACGTACTAAATATTTGGCTACAGATAAAAACATCATCAGCCATTAACATAATCAGCAATCAAGATTAAACTAAAGCTAATTTTAAATTTAGACTATTATTTTTAAATTACATAGACTATTTAAACAAGGAGGAAAAATTTAGGTTACCAGTATAGAAAGTAAGTTATGCATTAATTCAATGATGCCCACAATTTAGTTTTTATAACATAAGAAGATGTGGGAGGAGCAGCACACGCAAAGTGGGTATTGAAAGATTTGCATAAGACATAGAATGGATCATGTTGCAAATAAGAAGCTTTACAAAAGGGAAAAGTAATAGGAGAATAGTTTCTAGTTGGACGTGCTGTTACACTAAAGTTAATCATTCTAAGTAAGAAAGGTGAGTTAATACTACCATAAATGAGGTTATACATAAAAGTTAAACCAATGACCGTTCTACGACTAGACAAGGTGGGGAGGTTGATCAATTTGAGACGACACCGATAAGATGGTAGGCAAGCATTAGAATCCCAGTGCAAGTTTTTGAGAGCAAAAAGTAGAAATTGCTTTTGAACCGACTCAATACGATCAATGTACATCTGATATTGAGGATCCCAGACACAAGACGCATACTCCAGAATAGGTCTTACCAGTGAAGTGTATAGTACTTTAGTAGTATACGGATCATCAAATTCCTTAGACGCGCATATAATATCCAAGGATACCTCTAGCTTTAGAGACCGAAGTGGAAATGTGGGTACCGAAATGCAACTTCGAGTCCATCAAAATACCAAGGTCGTTAAACTGAGAAATATGATCTAAACTATTTGAGTCAATGTAATAAGAATTTGAAATAAGGTCTCTGAGAGAAAAGGACACAACTTTGCATTTATTGGTATTGAGGATTAAATAATTTTTGGAACACCAGCGAGGTAAAGAGTCTATGTCACTCTGAAGGAAAATCCCGTGAGAAGGGTTATTAAGGCGGAAACATAGTTTTACATCATCTGCATACATTAAAATCTGAGAGTGTTTGATGGCGGTAGGTAGATCATTAATAAATATGTTGAAAAGCAAAGACCCCAAATGACTGCCTTGGGGAACACCTGATGTTAACTTTAAAGACTTAGATATTGAAGACTTAAAAAGTACCCTTTGAGTGCGATGATCAAGGTAAGATGCCAGCCATCGGATCAATGAAAAAGGGAAACCAAAAGCTTTGAGTTTGGTTATGAGCAACGCATGCGATGTATCGAAAGCTTTACTGAAGTCGGTGTAGATAACATCAGTTTGGCTACCTACCGAAAAGTTGTGATTGACAATAGAAGTAAATTCCAACAGATTGGTTACCGTTGAACGGTTCTTTACAAAACCATGCTGAGATATACTCAACAATGGGCGAATATAGAACTGTAGATGATCAGTGATAATCTGCTCAAACAACTTAAGAATTGCACACAGTTTGGCAATACCTCTGTAGTTCGATATATCAGACTTACTACCCTTTTTGAATAAGGGAATTAGATTAAG
The DNA here is from genome assembly GCA_035041755.1 of Cacoxenus indagator. Taxonomy (NCBI): domain Eukaryota; kingdom Metazoa; phylum Arthropoda; class Insecta; order Diptera; family Drosophilidae; genus Cacoxenus; species Cacoxenus indagator. The sequence goes on along the minus strand of JAWNKX010000163.1, from coordinate 3,766,972 downwards.
GAATCCATCAATAGGTTCCTCAGTTGTTGCCATAGTGTTCATAGCTCGTAAATGCGCGTGGATCTTGTAAGTAAGCTCAAGCAGGCTGCTGGCAAATCCACACTCAGCACCATTAAGCCCGAATATAGACTGCACGTGCATCTGAAAGTTCAATAAATTATTATCAAATCTGTTAAGCAGTAGTTCCAGGGTCTTATTCTAGATCGCATCTCTTGGTGCGGCGACCGTATTGTTTCCAGCGTGGAGCCTACCAAGCAGGCGTGCAGATGCTAGAACTTTTCTACCTTACTTAGCTCCTCATCCTTACCGACGACAGTGTTAGACATAGCATAGAAGGCCAATCGAAGTAAACGCCGCTAAATCGTGGTAACTGCAGATCGGGCAGGCGAGATTTACGAGCCTGGCGAAGTGTTGCGGTGTGGTCAGCGAAGTGCTTCACTAATAGCTTCATTTAAGTTAGCCAGTTCCTCTGAAATTAGGAATTGCCGATAATTGCCGTTTTACTGAATTAGATTTGGATTTGTGAAAATCGATTTCACTTGATGCCAATGGCTGTTTTCGCGATGCAGAAGACTTTTCAGTCATGTCCAGATCACTGGGCAATGCGCGAAAAGTATTTAAGAAAAACGCAAATTTAACAATAAGCACTAACCGGAGCTACTTTGCAATTTGTATGTCCGAAATCAGTTGTAGGAAACTGTAGGTATGTATAACCATATACTTTTGTATGTAACTGTGACTTTATTTATAACTGTGAATCTTTGTTTAGGCATGTAACTGCGAGATTATGTATCACTGTTTAGGTACGTAACTGCGAGATTATGTATAACTGTGACACTGTTGACATTGTAGTAGCTCAATTTTTTTCTTATCACCGATTTTCACTTAAAACGCCGACAAGGCTCTCGAGCTTTTTCCAAAGCTATTTAGGCAAAAGTTTTTAATCAAAGAAGAAGAAACCGACTTGCCCTTCAACAGCGAACTTAAGCGAGCGAACCATAGGTATGATAGCGAATGATAGCAACAAAATAAGCAAATTGCGCAATAGCGATATGATAACGAGACTAAATCGATGAGAGCAGTGAACAAGGTTAAATGAAGAAACGGAAAATATGTCCATGCTTGCTGTAAAGTAAGCAAGCTTAAAGCTTATGGTATACAGTACATCAAAACCGAGGCTTATTCTAAAGAGTTCTGGGGTCCTAACCCGAATATTGTTGTTGTTGATTTCCAAAGATTTCAAGCACCGCAACTGCCTGTACATATGTTTAAAGAGCTGTATGTATGTTCGTAACAGTAGAAAAGGCGCGCGAACTGCGAGAGATCCGTTGCACCAAGTCGCTGTATGTATAAAACGGTATGTGTGTTTGGGCACCGATCATGCTCAAGTCTGATTATACAGTATAATTTACCGTACTTGCAATGTCATGTGGTAGAATTAACACTATGTTACACGAACATGTACAATAATCACTTCAGTGTTTGATGTTTCATTTTGTTGTTGTTTGCGTTGTTGTTCTTGCCTTTGGCACCGAATTGCGCAGACAGGGTCTATACTGAGGATTCCGAATCGTATCGTATTCTGGTTCGTTACCTAAAAGATCGTAACATTAAACACTACACATACCAGCTTAAGGAGGATAAAGCTTTCAGGGTAGTTGTCCGCAACCTGGCCAGAACCACCCCCCACACTATTATCAAGCAAGCCTTTTATACCAATGTCACCGGAGTGTTTAATGTGGGCAAAACCATATCACCACACAACGTTTGGCTGTAGAGGACCTTTTCTGCATAAATTGCGGTGAGAAACATGCTGCTTGGAGTAAGTACTGCCCAGTTTTCAAAAATAAATTAAACAGCCTAAAACCCAATATCTCAATATCGGCACGTGGCAGCAAGAGGGAAGATTCTCTAAGAAGAGTGAGTTACGTCCCGGCGGCAATGGTCAAGGGAGACACCTCATATGTAGACAGACTACGTGCTGGTTTGCATATAACTAATCCTCCGAAGAGATCTTGAAATATTAACAACAGAGCTGTGCATCTACAGCAATCGCCACATAACCCTGACAGCATTAGCAGTAGGCTGCAATAACAGCCCTCACAGCTAAAGTTGACACAATTACATTAATGTACAAACAATTATGCCTCAATTTCGTGAATGCCCGTAAATGATGCCCCGTCCACTCAGCCATGGATTGTGGAATGCTCATGGAATTTCTGGGCATGTTGAGGAGCTTAAATATTTTCTTACTGCCCATAACATTGATGTGTTGCTCTTCACTGAGACATGGCTGCAAACGGGAGTCCAGATCTTTATACCTGGCTACAACATTCACAAGGCAGACCATCCCAGAAACAGGCGTAGAGGAGGAGCGGCTGTGCTTATTAAGCAAGAAATCTGCTATTCTTTATAAGAGCCAGTGAGAACAGCGAAATTACAGATGGCCACCATTTAAATTTCAACCAGTAGGGGCGAGTTAGTAGTCTCTGCATTATATCTACCTCCGCATCTTAATTGGTCAACTGTAGACTTCGAAGATCTTTTAAGCAATATAGGAAGAATGTTTCTCATAGGTGGAGACTTAAACGATTCTAGGATAACTTTAGAGCGAATACAAGGGGTAGCTGCTTACAGGAAGTTGTGCAAAACTCAACAGCTGAAATCCTGGCAACTGGTCAAGCGACCCATTTCCCGTACGACCAAAGACACACACCCAGCGCTATTTGATTTTTACATTTATAATGGGCTGCGTTCGGACGAGTTGTCTATCAGGACTGATTATCAATTCTCCTCTGATCATCTTCCCCTTGTGGTTGATTTTAATTCCGTTCCGAAGATCAAAACAATAAAAGGACGACTGCTGCCACCTGGAAGTGACTTAGCTGCATTTCGCCGAGATCTGGATGAATCTCTAAATTTAAACTTGGAAATCCTGATGCCCGAAGACATTGAAGACGCGCACTCGATCTTTCTAAATAAGCCACTCAGATGCTCTCATTGTCGCCCCCTTAAATCCAACACATGGCTCAAGAGTGCGTTCTGGACATCCCACAGCTATTGAAGCACTGCTGCTTATTAAGAGGAGATTTAGGAGACAGTTTTGTCGCACCCGCGACCCTATTGTGGGCAGGGTTTTTCGTACAGTGTCGAATAGAGTCAAAAACCTGCTGACGCTCCATAAACAGGAAGAAAGGGACAGGTTTTTGTCAAATGTCTCCCCCGACGACCCCACAAAGTACTCCTTGTGGAAGCTGAAGAGAAGGTATAAACAACAGGTAACCCCAAAATTTCCAATCAAGAAGGCTGACGGATCCTGGGCTAGATCTTTAAGCGAGCAAGCCGAGGCTTTCGCCAAAGAATTGAAAGCTCGATTTCAACCAACTGATACCAGCTCAAAACTCAGGGTTCGCCAGATCCATATGAGACTTGAAAGCGCCGGCCAATTATGCCTCTCGGTTGCTCCCATTACAGCCGAGGAAGTCTCATCACATATTAAAGAGTTCAACACTAAAAAGGCTCCAGGTTAAGATAACTTACACTTACAACAAATTGTTTGAACACTGTTTGCTAACACGGATCCTGGACTTAAAAAACTTAAAGCAAATAGTTCCTTCCTGGTGGTTAACTTTATACTCGAAGGATTTGCGGCTAAGGAGAACGTGGTGGCAGCGTATCTTGACATAAAGCAGGAAAAGTATTTTGTACGCCAGCTTAGATGTCCTGGCCTCAACCCAATTGAAATATTGTGGGCATATTTAAAGACAAAAGTGGCAAAAAGGCAACCAACAACGCGAGCAGCCCTTCAAAGTGCAATACTGGGGAAATGGATGCAAATTTCAAGGCATTACATCTTGCTTAAACTACTTTATTCCCTGAAGCGACGTTTAAAAGCTGTGGTAGATACCAAAGGAACACATACCAAATATTAAATTAGTTTTAGTTTATTTTTTTTTTTCAATTTTCCCTCCATATTCTGTTTTGTCAAAACATTTTCTTGACACTCGAAAATAACAGTTCTGTTGGTCTCTTTTTCTCTCTCTGCTTCTTTCTTAAATCTGTGCTACTTTTCGACATAGATATGTAGAAATTATGTTAATAAATCATAATCAGTAAAAAACAAGTTAAATAACCACATAAGTACTTTGTCCCAAGACTCGAAGTTGAAAAATAGGACTTCTTTATGATGTTAAAACAATTTCTTGACAAGCTGTATGTTATGATTTTGATAATGTTTTCTTCTGTGGGATTTGTGAATACGGTTTTGGGGTTATTATTTTAGAAGATTTTATTTTGATTCTTGTGGTTACCGTTCATGATGTTAGTATGTGTCCTAAGTCGGTGTTTGTAGTTGATACCAGTTAGAGCAACGAGGTGTTGTATTAGGGTCGGTTTAGTGTAGGTGATTGAGTTTGATGTGTCTGTGTGTGTGTATGTTGTTGTTTTTGCAAGTATTTATTATTCTTGCGATGGTCGTTGTGAGTATAGTAGTTTTGTGTGATCAGTGTTGTTGTATGTATCTGTAGATAGGGGTGTCCGTGGAGGTTAGTAGTGTTTTTTACATTTTATATAGGATGTAGTCTCTTTTAGTTTCGATTGTAGGTATGTTAGTTTCGTACAGAATGTTGTTGATATGTGTTGATGGGAATGCTCCTAAAGAAAGCCGGATTGTCGCATTATGCGGGGGTTTTAATTTATTAAGGGTAGATTTTTGCATTTGCCCATATATGACTAGGGCGTAATCAATTTTTAGGATGAATGTGGCTTTGGTTATGTTTAAGTTTAAGAGTGTCTGTGGTTGCAGTTGAATTTTGCAGGCCAACCATTTTATTATATTGAGTTTATGATTTAAGGCAGGTATAAGTGTTTTGATGTGTATGTCCCACTTGTACTTGTTGTTAATGGTTAGGCCGAGGATTTTTACTGTGGAGATTGTCAGAATTTGCATGTTGTTGCATGAAATGTTGCACATGTAGTTGTGTTTACGGCATATATGTGAGTATTGCCATTTTTGTAAGGATTTGGATGCACCCGTGTAGGTCCACCCGCTTTGTATGTTTATTGAAAAATGTGTCCAAGTTGTAGTTGATATTTTTATTTCTATTTAAATTGATAATTAGAAAGAAGTCGTCTGCAAACGCACTGATGTGGATTTCTCTGTGTAAGCTAATTATAGTGGCTAATTTGTCATAGGCTATAAGAAAGAGTATAACGGGTGTTTTTGCGATAGCGCTCTTATGTGCGCTTTGAAGCAGTGTTTGAATTACATCAGTCCAAGCAGCAAAAGTCTTGCTTTGCTCTGATTCGACTGTATCCTACTTTTGAAAATGAGCTGTTACTTCTGCTTATGCTTCAGAAAAAATCGACAGTCGCAGTCAAAGCAGATGCCGAAAGCGAAACTGGCTACTTGCGCAATGATTTGGCAGCCGCCAGTTTTGGAAGTTTTAATTTTGCTTGACTTCGACTTTCGTTAGAATCTCAAATCGAAGCACCATCATTATTACAGGGTGTTACAATACAAAATTTATTCTAAAGTTATTGAGCCGAATAGAAAATGTCAAAAAAAGATAAACTATTGTAGTAATGAAACACGTCTCTTCGGTTTGACCGCCGTATTCAGAATACTACTCTTTTATTTCTTTTCTTATAGTTTAACCCAACATTGCTGTAACATAACATAACTTAACATTGCACTAACATCAGATATACTTATTACTACACTATTAAGAAACAACGTCGCAAGTTTAAAGTTAAGTCATCTAACATATTGTTATTGAAGTGAAAGTTTAGAAAAGACGTTTCGTTTTTTAAAACCCTAGAGGGTTTTTTAAACCCTGATGACATGCTAATAGTTAAGGTGAGATGCCTGTTTGTGTTTCTTGAAAAAAGTTCATAAGCCACCATATGAGCAGGCCAGAAGTAGGTGTTACATATGACTGAAAATGCTTCAGCAGAAACTGATAGCATGAAGGAAGAGCTATCTCTAGGGCTGGCAAAATTGAACTTGCATTCACATTCGAAAGACTACATGTTTTGGAAGAAATATAGCGTACAATATCGTCACATGTTGTGTCCATATCCAATCTGGAATTTAAACCTGTTCCCGAGGCTCCAGCATTCTTCAAATACATGGCGTAGAAGTAGTGGCAGTATTAGTCAGCGAAGAACTCTTAGGAGAAGAGAAAGCGGAAGAGGAGTTAGAGGATTGTGTAGAAGATGAAGCTGTAGTTACAGTAGACGGAATAGTATTAGAGGAAGACGAACTATTAGTAGAGGCTAAGTTAACCGCGACAGATTGTGTAGTAGTAAAGTAGATAAGGGTAGGAGGTAGTGAGGTAGTTGGAGTGGGATGGGAAGGTTGTGTGGGTATAGAAGAAAGTACAGAATAGTAAGTGGTTAAAGATTGCGATGAAGTACAAAGGGGTGGTGGGCAGTGAGAAGTACGTTGAGGAGTGGAAAACTAAATAAGAGACGCTATGATAAAAACAAGATTATGAGGAGAAGGTGGCGGCAGTTGCACTGGATTCGGATGAATAGTCGTATAGAATATATCTTCGGTGAAAATTTGGCTATTGCATCAAAGTCAGAGGCGACCTGACTGAATAATTTGTTCATTTGAACGAATTTGTTGCGTAAACGGATATACATGACCGCGAAGTTATCCTTACCACTAAAACATGTGGGGCATTACCACCTAAAGCCGCCGCGAGCAGACCACTGATCAAACCCGCACATTTCAAAAGGGCAATATTTTCGCATAACCAACAATTTATGCCTCTCAAACTCGTGTTTGATGAGACATGATTGTTGCAACTATTCATGATAAAATTTAATACTAGAAAATAAGTTATAACAAAATTAGGGAAAATAAATATGAAAATATTTGAAATTCTACTATCAAGAAAAAAAAACAGAAAGCTTAAAAAGCTCAACCTAGCTCGCAATGCAATCGAAAAGAAGGATAAATCAATTAATAGCTCACAGTGCGCAAATGCAAGAGTAATAATGAGAGACTATAAAAAAGCAGAGGAAAGTTTAAGAATAAATATAAAACAACTCACCAGTATAGCAAGCGAGATGGCAAAGACAAAACACAGCAAAATATAAACAAAGCAAAAATCACTAGTTATTTAAATTTTTGGAAAAAGTTGATAGGAAATTTAAATCGGAAGCCACAAGGAACACCAAATTGCATCTCATTGACCAAGTATTATAAGTAGCGAGAATATATCGCACTTAGATCAATATACTGTGTGAAAATTATATACAATTAGATAAAAATAAACAGGAAGCACGTAAACAAGTCTGTTAGTAAACACAACCTGTGCCATTTCATTTTTCATTTGACTAGTAGCAAGCTTGACGTAGAAACACAAAAGACATGGATAACGAATGCGGCAGTACTACATTACCACCATGTAAACACTTTATGAAATTTTTAGCAACTCATCATACGAACGTATCCAACAATACGTTGGAAACAATATTGGCGATATGGCGAGTGAGAGTGCAAACACTGTGTGTGCTCCAAAAGTTATAGTCCCTCCTATAACGGTGTTAAAAAGAAATCTACATTTATCCACGAAATGTTAAACAGCCTCCAAATCAAAGAATACGACATTAAAATCATTTCTGTTGGTAAATTAAAATAGATAGAAAAATAGAATAGATAAATTAAAATAGATCAATTGTGAGTTCTATTCTCACGACTCTAAAGACACTAAACCTTACGGTACTCTCTGGCCTTGATAAATATTCAATTGAAGAAGTGAAGAAAATTGTAACGGATTCTGGCTTGAAATGCATACTGTAGGAAAAAAACGGTAAGTGGACTGGACATACTTCTTTATATTGTGTATTTTGAGAATAAATCTGTGACATTACAACAGTTTAAAAAAAGAATATATTTGTATAAACCACGCGAAAGTGCGCTGGGAATTTAAATCAAAGACACTAAATTAATTAATCCAATGTTACAAATATCAATTATTTACACATGGGTCATACCGCTGCAACGTCCAGACATCGTGTGCATTATGTGCTGGATGTCATTATACAAGCACCTGCATAAGTCCATCGAAATTAACATGTGATAATTGAAATGGTGGTCACTCTTCCACTGATCTCTCCTGTCCCTGCAGAATCTCCTATCAAGCGCTTCTTCAAAAACGAATGCCGAAAAGAAAACGCAGCGTAAACCACAGAAATGTAACGACCGGTTTGCTGCCCAACAACGCTACTTATAGTGAAACTTTCCGAGTTTTACTAAGCATAATAATATAGCTTGATAAACTCTTTTAATGTTTTGGCATGGAATGCGCGTGCCATAAAAAACAAGAAACTTGAGCTGTCAGATTTTCTTATCAAGTATAATATACATATTTGCTTAATCTCTGAATCCTGGCTGACACAGAAAAATCGGCTTAAGTTCACCAATTATAGTGTATATAGAATGGATCGCAACAATAGGAGGGGGTGGTGTTGCGATCATTGTTAATAATAAATTCAAACATCGGCAAATTCCCAATATTGAAACTCATATTATTGAAAGTGAATGTGTTGAAGTAAATTTAGACAATAATAATTCGCTTAAATTCATTTCTACTTACTTCTCGGGTAACACTGCAAACTGCTTATGTAACTGATATGACCCGCTAGACCGTGGTCATCAAAAGTCTAAGTTCAAATCTCACCTAATTAAATTTTCACGCATTCCTGATCGGTATCTCATCGCAGGAGACTTTAACTTTAGAAGTGCTAAAGCTAATTTTTAGGGTAATGTTTTGCACAACCTGTATATACTTGGTAATTTCATATTTCTCTCTCCAAGTGACCCTACCACCTAACCAAAATTTGACGCCCTCTACTTTAGACTTGTTGCTTACGAATGTACTGAGTACGCCTAGCACACTTTACGATTTATCATCTGACCATCTTCCTGTAATGCTAACGGTATCTACCAGTATTACCTTTAAACACAAAACCTATTTAATGTTTCCTGGAGTAGTGCTAGTAGCGCTTTAGATGCCTGCTATCTAGTGACTTTCAAATGTTGCCCTAGGATGCCAGTCTTGACTCACCACCTGATAAAGATCAAATTGACAACATGATCAACGCTTTAAATTCCAAAATCGAGGAGGTCACCGAAAAAAGCATTCCTAGGGTACCTATCAACTACCCTAAAATAAAATGTTCTAATAACATTCTTGAACTTACAAAAATACGGAATGTTGTTCACAGACAGTGGTGCAGAACTCGTATACCCATTTTTAAAGCACGACTGGATCACTTTAATCGTTTTATAGAGTTTGAAATCTTTAAATTCAACAATACCAGTTGGAATGCAAATCTCAAGAAACTTGATAACCACTCGTAGCCTTTCTAGAAGGTAACCAAAGCCATTAAAAATAAAACTCAGTTTATACCATGCTTAAGTCAGAAATGAGAGATTTGCCACGATGAACAAAAAACGAATCTACTAAACAAAATTTTTGAAGACAAACACGAATTAACTGAGTCTGTTTCTGGCAGTGCAACTAAAACCGCTGTCGAACATTCTTTACTTCAAATTAATGCGTTATAGCTATTCATAAACCAGGCAAATCACCTGATTCTCCTGAAAGCTAAAGGTCAATCAGTCTGCTATATTGCTTCTCAAAAATTGTTGAAAAAATTCTTAAGAAGAGGCTGTACTTTCATCTTGAAGCAAACTCCATACTTCCGGCTGAGCAATTTGGGTGTAGAGCAAAACTCAGTTGCACCCACTTAAAAGTTGCATTTAAAAGTTTTGTCAAGCTTAACCTTGAAAACAAAAAAATCCGTCGGCTTGCCTTCATTAGACATTCAAGCCGCCTTCGATACCGCTTGTCATGACGGTCTACTACACAAGTTGCATATCATCAACACATCAGGTTATATGACTAAAATTATTCAAAGTTTTCTTGATGACAGATCCTTCATTATTTTTGTTGATGGCGTGTCATCAAAACCCTCGCCTATCATGGCTAGAGTGCCTCAGGATTCAGTGCTTGGTCTAATACTTTATAACATCTACACGTTTGGCATTTCGCATTTCGACAACTCTGTCATTTCAATGTTTGCTGATGATACTGCAGTATACTGTTCAAGTGAAAGTTTTAACTCTATTAAAAACAATCTGCAGACTGATCTTAATAGCTATTATCACAAGTGGAAAATCCAGCTAAACTGTGAAAAAACAAAGTGTATTTTTTTACTAGAAAGCGTAAGGCATGCTCTTTACCCTCCTGAAATTTTCGTCTGGTTAATCAGGACATATGCCGAGAAAATTGTGTCTTTTACCTCGAATTATTTTTAGATACAAAAATGTTATTTAACTTACATATCAACAAAACTATTGACAAAGTAAACAAGATGGTATGCAATCTGTATCCACTAATAAATCGTAAATCAGGCTTGTCCAATCTAAACAAACTGCCAATATATAAATCCATATTTGTACCATCAATCTTATACGGTTCTGTTGTATGGGGGTGCTATGCAGAAACTGTGCAAAAACTGTGCACATAAACAAACTTCAAAAAATTCAAACAAGATCTTAAAAATTATCCTAAATCTGCCTCTTTTTTATTCTACCACCAGCCTTCATCAAAAAGGTAGAACCCTAATGATTAAAGAAAAAACACAATTACTAAATAATAGCTTCCATCCTGTAAATGCCTGTATACTAAACCGCTTTCAATAATTCGTTTTAACAACGCGTTTGTGGTATTGAAGACATTGGCACACTTATTTTTTTGATATTTTAAACGAAAAACAATTTTTGTTTCTACAAATAAGTTTTTGCAAAAAGCTTAAGAATTTTAGCTTAAGTACTGTGTTTGGCGGGACCAGGGAGTTATGGTGTACAAGGTAGATTACAAACAGTGAATACTGATCGCTATAAAATTTGTTATTTGAAATTTGAATATTGCTTGAAGAACGTCCAGAATGGGCAAGAAGACATGGTTTTGTTGAATAATAATGCACCGTCATACACAGCAAAACCGATTAACGACACTTGGATGCGACTTACTAAAGCACCAGCCATCCTCACCGTCCGATTATCACCTTTTTGCACTTTCCGCTTTTATAGACATTTCCGTTAAAAAAGCAAATAATGAATTAATTATTCATCTATTTTTAATTCATTTATTATTCTGTTATTATAAAAAAAACAACTTCAAATAAACTATTTCCAATAATTAACAATACAACTTATATTAGTAAGTGGGAAGGAACAAATTAGGGTTTAAAAGTATCTGGTAGAGAGGTCGACAGGATGCGATCTTCTCAGCCGTCTCGACATCGTACCTCCTCCAGTTCTGCGTTCCGCCTGGCTAATTTATTTGGATGATTTTTTAACCGCTCCGTATACTTTTTGTCCTGAAAATTAATTACATCGCTAATTTTCTAGATTTTTAAGTCGTTCTCAAGGTCCGCCGTCCTCATGAGCTACGGGGCACCAGTAATAATACGCAATGTCTGAGCCTGCAGTACTCTGACCTGCGAAATATTAGGTTTCGCTGCTATGCCACTTGCAAGGCGTATCGCCAAGTAGGAGCAATTATTGCCTTATAGATGAATACTTAATTTTAAAAGAATAATTTATTCCTACTGTTTAAGAGCCAACACTCTGCCCGAGGGATTTCGAAATGTTGTTTGAAATATAAGTTTTAAAAGTTTGCCCCCTATCCAAATCACACCCAGGTATTTACGACTCGAATTGTGTTATAGCAACTGGTTTCGAAGGGAAAAACAGCCGGCCGTAATGCGTCCGTCACATTGCCACATCTGTTTTTGTTAATGCCAATATTCCAGAGTTTAAAATTATGCAGGTATTGTTGCAGAGAGTCCGTGGATTCACAAAAGCATGGCGAGGATGGCCGTATCGTCTACAAGTGTGGATATGATAAAAACTTCTGAGCCCGTGGGTATGTCGTGCGTTAACAGGTTATTTATAGAGTGTTGGTCCCGAAACGCTACCGTGGGGAACACCTGCGCGTATGGCCTTGACGCTAGACTTCACATCCTTTAGTACCACTGAGAAAGTCCTTTTATTAAGGTAGCTCCGCACTCGAAATAAGTTGCCAGCACGTACTCCTTGGCCCAAATCCTTCGAGATTTGAGAATGAAGTTGAAAACCCTCTTCAGCTGTTCTGGAGTTCAATGGGACTTACAAAACCCACATTGAAAAGGAGGAATTTTTTTCTTTACCTTTCTAAAGTCCATCAGCCGTATCAACAGACAGCGTTCAAGCGACATTGCTACAGTGTGCAGTAGGCTGATTGGCCTGTTGAAATCTTAGGAATAAGGGATCTTGCCAACCTTATGAATCATGCAAATTCTCGGCTTCTTCCACTGATTAGGAACACATCCCAGTCTCAACACCGAGTTCAAAATAAGGACCAGAAATATAACAGCTTTAAACGGCATAGCCTTAATTGCAAAGTTGTGCAGACCATTTCCACCTGGAGCCTTTTTAGGGTTTAACCTTTAGTATGTGCAAAGACCTCCTCAGCTGTAATGGAAGCAACTGGCAGGCATAGTTGGCTGGCACTGTCAAGCTTCCATTGGATCTGGCGAACCCTATAATCTGGGCAATTATATAATGGCTGAAATCGAACTTCTAAAACCTCGGCAAAATCCTCGGCCCGCTCCTTTGAAGACCTAGCCCAGGATCCCCCGTCCTTCTTGATTGTAAATTTAAGGGTAACCTGCTGCTTCTACCTACTCGTCAGTTTTCACAAGGTGTGCTTTGCTGGGTCATCGTGGAAGACATTGGAATAACTTTTTAGCAGTCAAAGAAGGAACTTTCTGGTTCTAGTTATTTTTAAATCTACCCCGAAGATCATAACAATAAAAGGATAACTGCTACCACCAGGAACTGACTTAGTTACATTTTGCCGATATTATGAAGAATCTTTAGAATTAAATATAGAAATCTTGGTGCCCAAAGATATTAAAGATGCGCACTCAACTTTCCTAAATAAGGTGCACTCAGCAGCTTTCATATCTGCTCCCTTAAATCCATCATATGGCACATAATTTTAAAGTCTGGACAAGACGATGGAACATTCATCATTATCATTATTATTATTATCATAATATTCGTTATTATCATTAACAAAAACAAGTAGGCCAATGTGACGTACGTCTTACGGCCGGATGTTTGCCCGGTAGTCGCTCTTGCCAACCAGTTACTGGAAGACCATTCGCGTTATTAATACCTGGGTGTGTATTTGGATAGGCGGCTAACATTTAGAACTTATATTTCAAACATTGCAACATCCCTCGGGTTAATTTTTAGATCGGAAAATTTGTTTCTTCTAGAATTAATTAGAATTAGAAGATATTAATCTGTTTGTTGCACTTCCGTAGCAATAAGATAGGGATTCTTGGGACATATTATTTACAGCCTTGAACATAATGCTCCCCCACATAAAAGATAAGCAGCAACAATAAGACTATTTTATGAATATTTAAAATTTCACAAACATCATTCTCTGTAATTAATAACATAGAAATTAGTTAATAAATCATTAAAGTAAGCGAAATCGATGTCAATCACAATATTCCCTGCACCGAATACTACATACAATATATTGGAGTTTCAAATAATGTTCGTGAGCTGATTTGTTGCATTTCAAACCGATTGTTCTAATCAATTTTCATGTGAGGATTTCTTTATACGCCAAATTTAATGTCAGCATGCTGAAATTAGATTAGAGAGTGGTAATATTAAACTATTAGTTTCAATAAACCAAACTTTCTCGGACATACGTATGTATGCACATTCCAAAGTAGTCTAAACGATTTGACTCGTTGTCTTCAGTTTTCGTGGGTAACATTATTTGATGTCAGCCCTTAAGGAGTTTTCCATAAGTAAAATGTTCCTTGCAATACGATTTCTGTACTGAGTAGATTCCGAACGTTTTGATGGGTCCTCCGAAATCCTTTCTTGTGAGTTGTTCCAAATTTCTGTGCCTATCGCGTTGTTACCAGCTACTAAAGATACCGCGGGGCGCGTTGGCATTAGTGGAGAACGTACACAGACTCTATATGGGCAATAAGCATTCCAAGCAAATTTATGTAAGACACACTTTATTTTAAAAGGCACTGTAAACTATGGCTATTGTTATTAATGTTTTTTTAAGCTTTAAGCTTTCCTTTTTAGTTGATAGTAAAATACGATTTATGCAGAATCGCTTGGCTCATTGTTTTGAATATAAATCTACAATGAAAGAGGAACAATGAGCGTGGCGTCTACAAAATCAATTGTCGAAGTAGGTGTTTTGAAATCTCTCGTACTTACTTACTTACATCGTCGAGCTTTCTTAGCAAACGTTCGTTCTCTCGGCACACGATTTCCTGATCTCTCAATATTGTTTCGCGTACAGTAAACAAATGGTTGTTTTCCTGTCTCAATGCCTCATTTTCTTGCATGTACAATCTTACCAGTTCAGCTAACTCAGAGCCGTTCAGTTCAGGTAACCTTTCAAGATCCACTTTCGGCACTGGGGTATTACCCGGCGCAAAATGTTCGGCTAACAGATTCGTCAAATCAACTTCATTACCGTCGATTTCTTTGAATCCTCCATAATTAAGATTCAAAGCTGCTTTCAAGTATTCGTTTTCTTTGCTCAAGGCGTGGATTTCCCGCTTTAGGCTCAATATGAGCGCTTCACGTGGATCCATCATTATAACAGGTTTGGTGCGAATACGTTTTGCCCGAGATGCATACCGAAGAGTGTTAAGTGTTTCAGCGTGATTGTAATGTGAAGGTGATACGCATGCAATCATTATTGTTATACCATTACCAGCTAAGCTATCAGCTAATAGTTTCGTCAACTGGCTATCTCGATACGGAATATGACCAGAACGTTTTTTCGAGTCACTCAGCGCCGCAATACAATAACCTGTTAAGTATAATCAATATTTATTTCCTTATTTATTTATTTATTACAGCTTAAGATTAAAACAAAAGATTAAAAATGATTTTCAATCAACCCTGACCCATCTCCACTATTTGCATTGCTAGACAAATATCGAATAGTAGCGTACAGACGCTCTCGACTTCATTTAAATTTTAGAAATAAATGTATTCAATCCAACTATTCGCATAAAAACAACATTTTATCAATACCTTAGTCTTAAGTTTATATGCTTAATTATTCTCCCTCTATTTATTGATAGAAACATTCTTGCGGCCATATGGCTAAGTAGTACATAAATATATTATACATTTCATAGTTGGGTTTTCTGTCGTTTGATCACCCAAATTGAGCGGTAGAATTAGGTTCCCTTTAATGTAAAAGAACTGATATATAATTATCTCACACACACACATTCTTCACCTATCTATATATAAACAAAAACATTTTTTAGCACAACGTATTGACATGAAAATTACACCAACTTAAACCTATAGTTGTGTAGATGTGCACAGTATAGTTTGTTTAAAAAGTTGATTCTAAGCACGTTAAAATGGCTTTTTTTTTTAAATTGAAATTGAAACAACAAAATAAATTGTACACGCGAGCAGTGTACCAATTTTCTCTTTTTCTCCTTCTTACAATAACAAAATACATGTGCAATATAACAATTCTGTTTCAGTTCATCAAGTGGGAAAATTCACGAGAGAATGTGTGTGATGAGACTGAGTGGTATGGAGAGTGTGCATAAAAGTGAGTGAGTGTGATAAAGACTATGTATAAAGGTTAGTGATTGTGATGGAGAGTGTGAATAAAGGTGAGTGAGTGTGATGAAGACTGTGAATAAAGGTGAGTGAATGTGAAGGAGAGTGTGAGTAAAGGAGTGTGAGTGTAATAGAGAGTATGAGTAAAAAAGAAAGAGCGTAATAGGTATGTGCGTAACTCTGGCTCGCAATATAACAGCTCTTTGTGAAACATTATTTTTTGTTTTTCCGTCTTAGTTGTTTGCAATATGATGATGACGATTTTAAGGACGTTTAACAAAGCAATGTTCTTAAGTAAATAACCTCAACAATAAGTTCGGTAAATCACTGTCGGTATTATCGAATTTCGACCACTGAGCGAAAATTTAGTATATATAAAATCGTTTGTGCACTTCTTTGTTTGAAACGTGCGTTCTCCGGATCTATCACAGCTATCAAACTAACATTTTTACCTTGGGTTCAGTTTGAAGTCTTTTTTATTTGGACCGGGTAGATGCCCTTGGGATGGATATATTTCAATTGTTCAAATTAAGGCCAGCCTATTTTATTTTTTGATCCAAGTTGTAAGTAAAGTACGCGCATTTTGTTTTCCATAGGAAGAAGTTTTTTTGTTATTCCTCTCTCCCTTATTCATTAATAAATACAGACAACACAAATTTGTTTCCCATTAATATTAACAAATGCACAAAGGTTTGATGGAAAACCCCGTTTGCGGGTAAAGCTAGTATACTCATATCATACTGCCTATGTTTAGTAACAGACTTGTTTATGTGCTATCTGTGTATTTTTATCTATTTGTTTATAATTTTTACTCAGTATATTGATCTAAGAGCGATATATTCTCGCTACTTATAATACTTGGTCATTGGGACGCAATTTGGTTTTCCTTCTGGTTTTCGATTTAAATTTCCTATCAATTTTGTCAAAAATTTAAAAAACTATAGTGATTTTTGCTTTCTTTATATTTTGCTGTGTTTTGTTTATGCCATCTCGCTTGCTATACTGCTGAGTTGTTTTATAATTATTCTTAAATTATCCTCTGCTTTTTTACACTCTCTCATTATTACTATTGCATTTGCATTGCATTGTAACCTTTTCAAGCTTTCTGTTTTTTTTTATATATTAGAATTTTAAATATTTTCAAATTTATTTTCCCTGATTTTATTATAACTTATTTTCTAACATTCACATCAATCCATATAAATATTGACGGAGACGACGTAACTATTCAAAAAGAAGCCAAGTACTTAGGATTATATATTGACAGTAAACTAAACTGGAAACACCATATACAAAAAAGCGTGACCATATCAAAATGAGAGCAAGAGAACTGTACTGGCTGCTGAATCCAAATTCAAACATATCACTCGAAAACAAGCTCCTAATCTATAAGACAATTATTAAACCCATTTGGACATATGGAGCCGAAATATGGGGAGTTGCTAAAAATCAAATATAAAGTTAATCCAGAGGTAACAATCTAAAATTATTTGGACCATCACAAAAGCCCAATGGTATATTACCAACACGGACCTTCATCGAGACCAACGAATTACGACAGTATATGAGAAAATAACCAATTTAAGCAGAAAATTCCAAACCAAACTTTCCCAGCATTCGAACGATGGTGTTAATACATTACCAGAAGAAGAACTAACTCCGAAACGAAGGCTAAAAAGGGTGAGACTTTTGGTGGTAATGCCCCACATGTTTTAGTGGCAAGGATAACTTCGCGGTCATGTATATCCGTTTACGCAACAAATTCGTTCAAATGAACAAATTATCCAGTCAGCTCGCCTCTGAGTTTGATGCAATAGCCAAATTTTCACCGAAGATATATTCTATACGACTATTCATCCGAATCCAGTGCAACTGCCGCCACCTTCTCCTCATAATCTTGTGCTTATCATAGCGTCTCTTATTTAGTTTTCCACTCCTTAACGTACTTCTCACTGCCCACCACCCCTTTGTACTTCATCGCAATCTTTAACCACTTACTATTCTGTACTTTCTTCTATACCCACACAACCTTCCCATCCCACTCCAACTACCTCACTACCTCCTACCCTTATCCACTTTACTACTACACAATCTGTCGCGGTTAACTTAGCCTCTACTAATAGTTCGTCTTCCTCTAATACTATTCCGTCTACTGTAACTACAGCTTCATCTTCTACACAATCCTCTAACTCCTTTTCCGCTTTCTCTTCTCCTAAGAGTTCTTCGCAGACTAATACTGCCTTTACGCTTTTACTTAATAATTAAAATATATTTATAACTTACTCTTATATCCCTCCTCCTTCATCGGACTTTATCTATACGTCGTATGTGAACGCTATTCGTCCAGTATCAAATTATCTAAATGACTCTGACATCTTTTTCGTCGTAATTGATTTCAATCTTCACATTACTCACTGGATCCTTTCTAACGACTTCAATACTGCGTTCTCATCAATTTTTAGCGAATTTGTTCTAGCGAATCTCCCTCCTGCAAATATTTACATATCTACATATCACTCTTGATCCGGTGTTTACTAATTCCCATTAAAACTGTTGGCTTGTGAGATCCTCTCCATTGTCAATTCCTGAGGACACCTATCAACCCACTGTTAAGGTGATTGTAAGTCCTAGACACCCTTTGACTGCTTCTAAAATTTCTGGTGCTAAGCCGAGACGAGTTTACAATTTTGAAAATACAAACTTCAGTCGTCTTTATTCCCTAATTGTTTCCACTGACTAGTCAGTGCTAACTTCTTTTTCCGATATTGATACAGCCATACTGTTTTTAACACAACTATGATAGAATATGTTGAAAAATGTGTGCTTTCTCAATACTTCTATATATGCTTTTCAGACAAATATTTTGAACTGAGGACGCATTGGCAGTAAAAATTTACAATATTTCGTCGCCGTGACGGCTACTTCTACGAAGGAGATGGAAGACAAAAATGTGAGAGAAACAATGCAGACGTATAAATTTTTTTTGCGTGCGCGCTGCTCAGCGATGGAAAAAAAGAAGAAGGGGAAAGAAAACGAAAACAGAGATAAGCTGCGCTGTGCTCGCAGTTGTTGGCATGTTGGGTCGCTCGTGAGTCATGTCGCGACAATAGATTCGGCCGCAAAGCTGTGTCAAAATAAAAATAATCAAGCAAGAGGCAAGCGCACGACTCAGTCGAATTGTGACCTCAAGACAGAGAGGATGTATTTTCCTGTTTTAATATCCTCTGTTCTTTGGTTCTATTGGCAGTTGGCTTCGACAGTTCTGTGGTTCTCTTGGCAGTTAGCTTCGGTAGTTTATTGATAGTATAATCATTTTTTGTATTATTATTGTTAGTATTATTATAGTTATTAGTATTATACCCTTTATTATGCTTAGTACAGTCGCAAACCAACTTTCAACGAGGACGGTAGTGATCAAAACAAAACTCTGCTTGATCTCTAATCGAAGTTTGCTTACTCTTCCTTAAATTCTCTGCGCCTCTTTTTTTGGCGCTTATCATCTCACTAGTGTACAACAATAAACTCTTTCTCTATTAGACAAACATAAACAAAACCGGTTTTCGTGTATGGTAGAAGGGCGACAACGGGCGATCCCCCAGATCCCCACCGCAGCAACTGCCTGTCGATGCGTGATAATCACCAACAACATTGCTCTCACCAGGGACCAAATACATGAAAATATCACAAACGGACGAAGTGGAGAAGCAGTTTAAGCTATTGCCGTTTGCAATCAAAAAAATTATTGATTATAATTGCGGAGGCGCAGTTGAATCTTGCAAAAAACTAAGAAGCGTTCTCGTAAAAACAAAAAATGCATTTGTTTTCCAGTTTATTTAATAGATATCCCTGTATATATGTCCGTCGCCCTTAGATGCTCTGAATCGAATTCCATACGCTTGCCTTATCCTCTACCTTACTGTTATCGATATATTACTTAACACTTATCGGTTTCCTGAGGTATTCACAATGTAACAGCTCGGCCATCCTGACAATTCGATCGTCCTCGATCGGCCAAAATAGCCCGGAAATTATTATTTTAAAGTCACATGCATTAAATCAGGTAGAGGAGTAATAAAAGGCTACATTTTAGAATTACATTAGATTATAACAATTATCGCAGTAAACTGCATAACACATTTGTCGGATTAAAAAAAAAATAATGACGTGAAAACAAAAATTAGACTGATACTAAATTAATAACGATGCAAATTGCGCCGAAAAAGCAATGATATAGAAGGCTGAATCCTTCTTAGGGGGAGATCATGCGGGTGTATCCTCTTCAGTCTACGCCTTGTTGGGATACGGGTGAGGGAGGACATAGTATGTAACATAGTATTTAATATCTACATTTAGGTAAGAAAGCTTATATTCCATGAAAAATATTATAATTAATCTGCCCATTTTCGCAATCGACATGCCTCCACAATGCCTTCATATGGAAGTTGAGTGACCTGGCAGTTTTCTATATCTGTAACAACATATCGATCGTTAGGTAACACTTTCTTTATACAATACGGTCCTTGATATTTAGGGACAAATTTTTTATTCGTTCCGATTGTGGTGTCAACGTTACGCATTACTACGAAATCGCCCTCATCGAAATTAGAATGATTTTTAAATTGTCTCCCAAAATAATCTGCGCTTTTCTTTTGGCATAATTCTATTTTATTTGAGGCCCTTCCGCGAATGGACTTTAAATCACGATTCAAATCTACTTTGTTCCTTTCATCTAAATACTCAGTTAATGCATCAGTATCACTCCAAACAATAATTTCGATGGAGTCTGCCCTGTCCCAGAGTGTTCCGAATTATTTATAGCATATTCAACTCTTACCAGAAGTTTATTCCAATCTGAGTGTTGCACTAGTTCTGTAATTTTTGCTAACATTGAGTTTAATGTTCTGTTTACTCTCTAAAATTGTCCATTTGCTTGCGGTGACGCAGTTGCTATTTATATATGTTCTACATTGTTTTCCAATAAAAAGTCGGTGAGGTGGAACAAGTACCCCTATCACTAACTATTCTGCGCGGCCGACTATAATTTTCGAAATACTTGGTGAGACAAACACAAACCTCCTTTGTGCTAGTTATATTGGCCGAAAATAGTTTAACATATTTTGTGAATCCATCAACGACAAACAAAATATGTTTCTTCTTGGATATAACAGACGGGAGTGGTCCAATTTGATCAATATGCAAGGTATCAAATGGAATCGGTTTTTTTTGGTATGCTATGCAAAGTCCGATGGTTTGCATGAGAAAGAACGTTAAATATGGTACACCTTAAGCAATTTTGTATAAAATGATCTACTTTATGAATCATACTCGGAAACCAATAATGCTTCTTCAACTCATTCACACTTTTTCAGTACCAAAATGACATAGTCTTTCGTGCACTGTTCTAATCAAATTAGTCTCCATTTCTGCAGGGATATACATAAGTTGCGAATTGTTTTCGCCCTTTCGATAGACAACACCACCATTTAACACAAAGTTCTTAACAGGCTCTCTTTCTAATTTATCCTTTAATTGTATTATATTCTTATCTCTGTTTTGCGTAATCTGAAGCTGAAAATTTATGTCGTCACTGTCGATGACTGAAAGTCCCTGTTTTCATTTTCCTGAATTACAAGTACTGGTTCATATTGGAATTCCTGGCTCAATGTGGGATATCTGCTTAGCACATCAACGTGTGCCATGTATTTACCACTACGATGTTCTATAACATAGTTATAGTTTTCGAGTTCCAAAACCCACCTGGCAATTCTAGCATTAACACTTTTACGATTTGGCGTCAAAGTTAGAGAGTTATAATCAGTTATAATCTTAAACCGTATGCCTTCCAAATAAATCCTAAATTTATTTAGGGAGTAGATAATTGCCAGGGTTTCCCACTCGAAACTGTGGTATCTCTTTTCGGCTGTTGTTGTCATCTGCGAGAAGTAACAGATAGGGTGAAACTTATTATCGTCCTGTTTTTGTAAAAGTATACCACCAAAACCCTCAGCACTGGCATCGGAATGTAAATCTGAATCTCGATTAGGGTTACATAAAGCTAAAATCGGGGCTGAAACTAATCTCTCACAAAGATACTCAAAAATCTTTCGGCACTTATTATCTACCTCAAATTTTGCTTCAGGCGTTTATAATACTTGCAATGGTTTGACTACTTTTGAGTAAGGAGGAATAAAATGTCTAAAATTCGAGAATAGTCCTAGGCATTTTTGCATTTCAGTGTGATTTTTCGGAAATGGAAGGTGTTTTATGTGTACAATGAGTTCATTATTTTTTTTTTTTTTTTTTACATCGACTTAGTAGGTACGCAATGACCACACACTGATCTCACATGGGGCAGGCCCAGGTGGCATCAAAATTCACCCAGTCACATAGACTGGGCTCAGCTGGTCTTAATTGCTAATATCTTTGGTGATCATGCGATACCAAAGCTAATGTCTACGTACTAAATATGTGGCTACAGATAAAAACATCATCAGCCATTAAAATAATCAGCATGCAAGATTAAACTAAAGCTAATATTAAATTTAGAATTCAATACCTACAATAACATAGACTATTTAAACAAGGAGGAAAAATTTAGGTTAACAATATAGAAAATAAGTGATGCATTAATTCAATGATGCCAACAATTTAGTTTTTATAACATAAGAAGAGGTGGGAGGAGCAGCACACGCAAAGTGGGTATTAAAAGATTTGCATAAGACATAGAATGGATCATGTTGCAAATAAGAAGCTCTACAAAAGGGAAGAATAATAGGAGAATAGTTTCTAGTTGGACGTGCGGGTACACTAAAGTTAATCATTCTAAGTAAGAAAGGTGAGTTAATACTACCATAAATGAGGTTATACATAAAAGTTACACCAATGACCGTTCTACGACTAGACAAGGTAGGGAGGTTGATCAATTTGAGACGACACCGATAAGATGGTAGGCAAGCATTAGGATCCCAGTGCAAGTTTTTGAGAGCAAAAAGTAGAAATTGCTTTTGCACCGACTCAATACGATCAATATACATCTGATATTGAGGATCCCAGACACAAGACGCATACTCCAGAATAGGTCTTACTAGTGAAGTGTATAGTACTTTGGTAGTATACGGATCATCAAATTCCTTAGACCAGCGTTAATATAGCCAAGGATACTTCTAGCTTTAGAGACCGAAGTGGAAATGTGGGTACCGAAATGCAACTTCGGGTCCATCAAAATACCAAGGTCGTTAAACTGGGAAATATGATCTAAACTATTTGAGTCAATGTAATAAGAATTTGAAAAAAGGGCTCCGCGAGAAAAGGACATAACTTTGCATTTATTGGTATTGAGGATTAAATAGTTTTTGGAACACCAACGAGATAAAGAGTCAATGTCACTCTGAAGGAAAATCCCGTGAGAAGGGTTATTAAGGCGGAAACATAGTTTTACATCATCTGCGTACATTAAAATCTGAGAGTGTTTGATGACGGTAGGTAGATCATTAATAAATATGTTGAAAAGCAAAGGCCCCAAATGACTGCCTTGGGGAACACCTGATGTTACCTTTAAAGACTTAGATATTGAAGACTTAAAAAGTACCCTTTGAGAGCGATGATCAAGGTAAGATGCCAGCCAACGGATCAATGGAGAAGGGAAACCAAAAGCTTTGAGTTTGGTTATGAGCAACTCATGCGATACAGTATCGAAAGCTTTACTGAAGTCGGTGTAGATAACATCAGTTTGGCTACCTACCGAAAAGTTGTGATTGACAATAGAAGTAAATTCCAACAGATTGGTTACCGTTGAACGGTTCTTTACAAAACCATGCTGAGACATACTCAACAATGGGCGAATATAAAACTGTAATTGATCAGTTATAATCTGCTCAAACAACTTAGGAATTGCACACAGCTTGGCAATACCTCTGTAGTTCGATATATCTGACTTACTACCCTTTTTGAATAAGGGAAATATATAGGATTCTTTCCAACAACTTGGCATAGATGAAGTAATAAGGGATAAATTAAATAAGGTATAAAGGGGAATATATAAGTTGTTAGCACAGCTTTTTAAGATACAACTAGGAATATTATCCGGACCAGGAGAAAAAGAAGGTTTAACCAATTTTAGATATCGTAAAATAATACTGCCGTCAATAAACGGCATATTGAAGTGATTAAATTCATCAATTTTGTAAGGGTAAGGAGAACTATTTACAGAGGCACTATTAGAGTAGATGCCCTGGAAAAATTTAGCAGAAAGGTTCGCAATCCCATCATCAGAGCTACTTGCAACTCCATCAAATTCCATACTAGTTGGAAATAACTCTGATTTGTTTTTGATTTTGATGAATTTAAAAAAATTTTTGGGATCTCGTTTAATATTTACTTTTACTTTGCACAAATATCTACTATAGCAAGATTGATTAAAAATGTTGAATTTACTACGAGCCGCGGCATAACTCGCATAATCAGTTGCGGAACAAGAGCGTTTAAATTTTTTAAATAACCGATTTCTAATATTTTTTAGACGGACCAAATTTATACAAAACCAAGGCGGTCGCTTAGAATCATCGGTAACATGTACTTGAGGCACACATTTATTGATATAATCCAGCATAGTCGTGTTGAAAAACCGCACGGCAGTATCAATATCAGAAGAAGAACTTAATATTGACCAATCCGTGGAAGCAAGCAATGAGTTGAGACGATTGAAATTAGTATGTTTAAAATTAAAAGCTTGTCTTGGCTTAGCACAAGTTGAGTCAGATGCAGACAGAAGTTGGTTAAGAGTTAGTGTCACCTCAAGAGTGGGGTGATAGGTATCTTCTGGAATTGACAATGGAGAGGATCTCGACAGTGAGGTATTTTCATGGCAGTTAGTAAACACTAGGTCTAGCATACGATGTTTGATGTTGGAAATGTGGTTTATTTGCTGGAGAGAGAGATCCAGCAATAAATCAACGAACTCGCTGCCAACAGAAGGAAGAACGATATTGGAGTCACTAAAAGGAATCCAATTAATAGAGGGAAGATTAAAATCACCCAAAACAAGCAAAATATCAGCGTCTTTAATGAGCTTTAATACATTCTGGATAGCCTTCGCTTGATCCAAGTAGACTGAGTCAGAAGATGAAGGAGGAATATATGAACAAGTAATAAAAATGTTATGATTAGAGAATGAAATTTTGACGCAGATAAATTCAATGTTTTCAGTATCGTCAAGAGAGACCAGTTCTGACGAAAAAGATGAAAGAACAGAGATTAAGACTCCTCCACCTACGCGGCCATAACGATCTTTACGAAACGTAGAGTAAGAGTTATTGAAAATTTCAGAGTTGAGAACATCAGGGCGAAGCCAAGTCTCAACGAAAACGATAATGTCAGAACTGAAAGAAAAACTTCTAAGATAAAACGAAGAAAGTTTAGAATTTAGCCCTCTAACATTTTGAAAATGTAGACTTAGTTTTTTGGAGATTTTGAAGAAGCAGAGGATGAAGCTGAAGTAGTGACTGGTAAGGTAACCTGCAAAGCCCTAGATTTTTTTCTAGGAATGAACTCGTGGACCACCATATGGGCAGGCCAGAATGTAGGGTCACAAATGACAGAAAATACTTCCATGGAAACTGAAAGTTTGAAAGAAGAGCCTTCTCTAGGGCTAGCAAAATTAAATTTGTGAATATTAATATTTGAAAGGTTGCATGATTTTGATGAAATATAACGTGCAACGTCCTTACAGGTTGTCTCCTTATCCAACCTGGAAACAAAAACATGTTTACGAGGATCCAGCACCTTCAAAATACATGGCACTGAAGTAGAAGCAGTATTGGACTGCGAAGAACTCTTAGGGGGAGACAAGGTACGGGAGGAGTTAGAAACTTTAGTAGAAGATGAAGCAGAAGTTACAGTAGTAGGACAGGGAGTAGAGCAAGATGAACAATTAGTGGAGGGAAAGTTGAAAGCTACAGTTGAAGTGGTAGTAGAGGCGAAATTGGTAGAAGTAGCTACTGGAATTGGAGCGGGATGGGATGATTGGTTAGATATTGAAGAAAGTACAGAACAATAAGTTAAAGGTTGGGAAGAAGGGGAACAAGTTGGAGAAGTTGAAGCTGAAGTCACAGTAGTAAGACATGGAATAGAGGAAGTCGAACAAGTAGTGGAGGGAAGGTTAAAGGCGATAGATGAAGAAGTAGTAGATGGGATAGTGGTTGACGGAGCTACCGGAATTTGAGCGGGATGGGACGATGGGGTGGATATGGAAGAAAGTACAGAAGAGTGACTGGGTAAAGGTTGGGAAGAAGAAGAATAAGTTGGAGAAGTTGAAGCTGAAATCACAGAAGTAGGACAAGGAATCGAGGAAGACGAGCAAGTAGTGGATGGAAAGTTCAAAGCGACAGATGAAGAAATAGTAGAGGGCATAATGGTTGAAGGAGCTAAAGGAATTGGAGTAGGATGGGGCGGTTGGGTAGAAGTAGAATAAAGTACATAAGAGTAAGTGGGTAAAAGTTGGGAAGAAGTAGAACAAGTTGGTGGGGAATCAGAAGAAGGGGGTTGAGGAGACGAAAAAGAAATAAGTGGCGCTGTGGTAGACGCAAGATTATGAGGGGATAATGGCGGCAGTTGTACTGCACTAGCCGTTGGAGTCAAGTCGAAAGAGTACTCCAAAAACATTTTTGACCCAGCATCAAACTCTGAGGCTAGCTCAGTGAATAGTTTCTTAAGTTTTTGGTATTTAATTCGCATACGGTGGTACATCAATGAGAAGTCCCCCTGGCGATTGAAGCAGGTGGGGCATGACCACCTGATGCCACCACATGCAGGTTTAGACGTACCGTAAAGTCGATCATAGTCGCGACCAGTCAACCCAGCGCACTTAAGGTGGGCGATATTATCGCACATCCAACAAGAGACATCTCTAAACTTATCACTATTAAAGTTGTCCTTGTTGGAGCAAGCCCGATTACAGCAACTCATTTTGCGCGAAGTATAGAAACGAGATATTAAATAAAATAAAAGCAAAACAAGATAAATAAGATAGGAAAAAAAAATTTTTTTTTTTTTTAATAAAATAAAAATAAGTGACAAAGAAGTAAATTAAAAAAAAATAAATAAATAAATAAATAAATGAGAAAAAAAAAATTATAATAATAATAATAAAATAAAAGAGAGAAAAAAAAAATATAAAAAAATAAAAAATTAAAAGAAAATAAAAAATAAAAAAAATTTTTTTTTTTGGGTATAAATTTATAAAAGCTTAAAATTTATGAATATATCAAATAAACAATAAGTAAGTAAAATAATAACAATAAAATAAACTTGAGAGTGAAAAATTTTTTTTTAAATTTATTTTTAAAATTTATTTGTTATTATCAACACACTGTGCAAAAAAAAGCACAACGACATAAGCCCGAATTTTGAGGCTCTCAGCTAGACAGAGATAGAATTGCAAAGAGAAAAGTGAGGTGAATAATAATATTTTTCCAGAGAAAAAAGAGGAAATACAGTTATTTAAAAATAATAACTACTGTATAGAGAGCAAGAAGGAAATAGAATAAGACTAAAATAACAAAAACTATTTTAAAGGGAGAGCAAAGCAGGAAAAAAAAAGAGATTGAACTCAATACACAGGAAAGGCAAATTTAAGCGTTGTACTTGCCAAAAATAATTAAACATTGATAAGTACAAAATTTATAGGGGTGAAATGAGCCATACACCAAAAATAAGTTCACCCACAAATTCACCCAACACCGGAAAGAAAACAAACATTAGCAACGATAAACGACAATAGACAAATTAACCGCCAAATGCTAATCAAATGCGGAGCAGATTCAAAACACATCTGTTAAGCACAAGCAACCACGAGAGAGTTGACTATTATTTGGACTTATTCCGCGTTTACTAACTGTATACCCTAGGAACTCGATACTCGTGTAACAAAAATGGCATTTGCTCAATTTAATTTCTAATCGATATTCCGCTAAAAGTCTTAACACTTTACTTAGCAGCTTAAAGTGTTTTCAATTGTTTTACATCCTATGGCGATATCATCAATGTACACTACAACGTTACCCTCGCGTATTAGTGGCTGTAAAACAACATTTATGAAACGCTGGAACACTGCTGGTGCATTTCGCAATCCAAATGGCATTCCAACGTATTCGTACTGACCACTAGGCGCAACAAAAGATGTATATTGCATGGAGTTTTCTGCCACTTTAATTTGGTGAAATCCGCTTTTTAGGTATAGTAATGAAAAATAGGCATCTTTCATCTTTATTTCATAATTGTGGTCAATAGCTGGTATGTTTGCTATATCCAAGGAATTTGGTTCTATTAACTCTAGTAAATTTTTGCGATAATGATTATTAGTTTTGGGTCTATGTTATAACATTCCATTTCAAAAGTTTCTATTTTACAAATGAGTGGTATTTCTAAATCAATTTCGGAAGTATCACAATTTCGGTACTTGTCCCTATAAGATGACTTAGGGTTTCACTCTCATTGCAGTTAAATTTAGATATTCAATATTTCTGAAGTTTTACTAATCACTAAATTTTCGCAATTGCCAATTTCATCAGGCTCAGTATCGCTTTCTTTTTTTTCTTTCTGGATTGTGTCGGAATCCACTATAGTCTTCACAATAATTGTCCCTTTGAGCTTGTTGCACAAATTACAAACACACCTGTTTTGTTGAATAGTGCAATTAGTTAACGAAACTTTATTTAATTAATTTCCGATTTCCTTAACAAAAGGTAATCCTAAACCATAGGTGGATAGAAAATTACGGCCTAGCAACATTTCAGTTGACAAATAATTGTTGGGAACAATATAAAATAAAACAGTTTTCTCAATATTATGAAATGTTGCAACAAGATAAATTTTATCATACCACTGACACCATAAAATGCCGTCGGAAATAGTTCGTTACTGAGGTTCTTGTAGGGCACTGCCGATAGTTGCTAAATATTAATTACGCTGCCAGTATCAAATAAAGCAGACATATACTTCGGATTAGATTTATGCGTTTTATCAGTGTAAAAATATAATCCTAACTTATTTATTATCGGTACAAGGATCCGCCAGTCACCACTCCTCTGTTCGTCCTTCTCTGCATGGTCGCTGTTCACCAAGCCCGTAAATTTTATCGAGGTTGAAGGTTGCTGAAAATCTTTTACCATACGCTGAAGTGATCCACAACGGAAATAGGACCCCTTGACACGTTTTGGCTCAGTGCACGACGAAGCTTAGTGGCCATATGTCGCACAGTTGAAGCAGCGAGTTTTAATTTTATCAGCTGATATTGAAGTACTTGCAAGCCTAGCCACAGAAACTTCGGACTTAATACGTATCTACCATATCTACCATATCTACCCGACAACTTTTTGAGCTGGTCTATGTCAATGATGCATTGTACTGTTATTGCCTCCTCAACGTTGGCACGTGAAGCTATTTCCTGCAGTTGGAGTATATACCCCATTATCGAAGTTCTCCTTGGTATATAAGTTAACACGAGCAACCGCTCAAGCTGCCTAAACGGCTTATTTTATGCTGACACTGATATTTCATCAGTAATAACTTTCTGTGCGACTGTAAATTTGTGTAAAGTGCCGACCTAAGCGTCTGCGTCTCATCCGGCTATCAACGATAGCCCATGCAATTGATATCCAGATAAAATTGAAGTTGCCAGCTAAACAAAGGCTGAACAGGGACTTAAGCTAAGTGAAGTCATTTTTAAGTTTAGTTTATTTTCGGAGTTCAGACTCAACAGTCGACGGTTAATAAATTCAAATTAATTAAAAATAAAAGGAATCTTTTTATTTTACTGGCGCCCAACGGCATATAAATATTTTATTTGAAAAAGTCATAAGGACAAAAAATTTTTTCTTGTAAAGCGAACAAAAAGTTTAACCTAGTAAATTTTGAAAAAAGTCATAAGGATAAAAATTTTTTTTTTAACTTTGTAAAAAAAATTCCGATGTATAAAATAACATTTTTCTACTAACTCCTGTGAAATCCTTTTGATAAAACCCACGAAGAAGGCAATATTCAGCAACAACAAAACTGAACAAACATCAGCAACAAAATTTTCAAAAAGGTCATACTGCCTCAAGGAAAACTCTTTAACATATCCAACAAAGGTGGCAATCCAACAACAAAATTATTCAACGAAGGGTCACAGCACAGTACCTGACAACAACATCCATATTCATAGTTAAAAAATCCAAAATGTAAGTAGAGTGCCAAAAAAATTTTTCTGTATTGTAATTTAAATGTAAACTTTCATATAAGTTTGAAATCTTATAGAAAACGTACTTTCGCAAATCTTTGCAAGAGAAAAATTAAAATTTTATTTAAAAAGTCGCTTTTGTCAATCTGTCAAAAATTTAATTTAGATTGCGTAAACTTTCATGCAAATTTTTAATTTTATTTTGAAATTTTGTTTGGAAATAAACCTTTATAAAGTTTTAAAACAAAATTGAAATCATAACTGTTGTGTTATTTGAGTTGTTGGAATTTGAAATTTTAAGAAAAACAAACCGTGTCAAGTGTATTAGACAGGTTTCAGACAGTAAAAAAAAATTCAGAAGGAATAAACCGCGAAGAAAATTGGTGGTCGGGCATTAACGCAAATTCGAAAATGAGTTTACACGCTGATCAATTGAAGGCATTGGTAGAGGGTGCTATTGCTTCCGCTCTTGCAGCGCAGAAAGAAAATTTTGACCAAAAATTGTCGAGCATTACTCAAAGGTTGGATGGCATTAATGTCACAGCTCCCGCCATCGAAACATACACGGAAATAACTGTAAATCCTGCAGTTAGTTTCGATGAACCCTTAGATATAGTAAAGTCTTTACCAGACTTGGACGGTAAACAGGAGAATTATGTTTCATGGCGGCAAGCCGCGCACACCGCCTACAAAATTTTTGAAAAATACGAAGGTAGCAGCAAACATTACCAGGCTGTTGCTATCATCAGGAACAAGGTAAAAGGTCCAGCTGACGCAGTGCTAGCGTCTTTTAACACTGTCTTAAATTTTAAAGCCATAATTAGTCGCCTAGATTTTACTTATTCAGATAAACGACCAATTTATTTGATAGAGCAGGAAATGTCTACCCTTCGTCAGGGCAATATGACACTTCTACAGTATTTCGATGAAGTAGAGCGTAAGCTAACTCTATTAACTAACAAAACAATTATGACTTATGATAGAGATACAGCAGCTTCACTTAACGAAAAATATAGGCTGGACGCATTGCGCGTTTTCATCTCCGGTACCAAAAAACCGCTATGTGAAGTGCTCTTTTCCGCACGTCCAAGTGACTTACACTCTGCTCTGGCCCTCGCTCAGGAGGTAGAGTCTAATCATCAACGATATTTGTTTACAAGTAATTTTGCTAAAAGCTTAGAAGACAAAGCGCAAAAACCCGACGCTAAACAACAGTTTAAAGGAAGGGATAATAGGGAAAAAAATCACATAGGTGATAATTATCAGGCCAAAAACCCTCACTTTAGCAAACCACAAGGCTCTAATAATAAACCTTCATCTAAACTGGATACTGTTCAACCAATGGATGTTGATCCTTCGCTTCGGTTCACACAGCGAACACAGAATTATTCCGGCATTAATTCCCAATACCGAAATAGCCCAGGTCATGTACAAGGGCAAACCCAAAAAAGGCCACTTAACGACTCAGCTCGGTTCCCAGGACCCAAACATCAAAGAATTAACCATTTATCGAATAATGACCCTCACTCCGATCAGGAAGACAACGAATATCAGATAATGGCAAATTCAGAGGTAGTAGAAATCGACGATGAATTGTCCTGCACGGACCAGATTAATTTTTTATGCAAAACTCCCTGCTACCGTTCATAGAAAGGGACATAGCAGGGAGGACAATAAAAATACTCATCGATACAGGGTCCTCCAAAAATTATATTAAGCCCTTAAAAGGGCTGGAAAATATTACTACGGTCGACAGCCCATTTGTGGTAAAATCAATTCACGGCTTTACATGCATAAACAAAAAATGCACAATCAATTTGTTTGACACAAATAGTACATTTTTTATACTCCCATCTCTTTCAACTTTTGACGCTATTGTAGGCCTAGATCTGCTCACGCGGATTAGTGCAGTACTAGATTTTAGACGGAAAAAAATTTTAACCAATAATGGTTCTGAGGAAGTAAAATTCTTAAAATGTGTCAATGTAAACTTCACTAATGTGGAGGACATTGAAGTACCACAAAAGATTCGTATAAAGTTCCAAGCAATGATTAAAAGGTTAATAGGAGTATTTTCAGATGCCAATGAGGCACTCCCCTACAATACCAATATTGTCGCCACTATTCGCACCGAAAGTGATGACCTAGTATATTCCAAGCTATACCCTTACCCTATGGGCGTAGCGGATTTCGTAAACAACGAAATACGCGATTTACTTAAAAATAATATAATACGGCCATCTAGGTCCCCTTACAACAACCCCATCTGGGTTGTAGATAAGAAGGGTACAGACATTCACGGAAATAGGAAAAAACGCCTTGTCATAGACTTTAAGAAACTTAACCAAAAAACTATAGACGATAAGTATCCTATTCCAAACGTGTCAGTCATCCTTTCAAATCTAGGAAAAGCTAGATTCTTTACAACCCTGGATCTCCGCTCAGGGTTTCATCAGATAACCCTCGCGGAACGAGACAGGAAAAAAACCGCCTTTTCTGTTGTAAGTGGGAAATACGAGTTTTGCAGACTTCCCTTCGGGTTAAAGAATGCCCCGAGCATTTTTCAACGAGCTATTGATGATGTTCTGAGGCAGCATATAGGAAAATTTATTTATGTTTACGTCGATGACGTCATCATTTTTTCCGAAAGTGAGGAGGAACATGTAGAACACATTGAATGGGTCCTCAATAAGCTGTACGAAGCCAACATGCGAGTTTCTCGCGAAAAATCACACTTTTTTAAAGAAACTGTCGAATATTTGGGTTTCGTGGTATCTAGGGGTGGGATAAAAACTAGCCCCTGTAAAGTAGATGCAATCCGCAACTACTCAGAGCCCTCAACTGTCTTCAATGTCAGATCATTTTTGGGGCTAGCAAGCTATTACCGCTGCTTTATCAAAAATTTCGCTTCAATAGCAAAGCCGTTAACAGACATTTTGAAAGGGGAAAACGGAAAACGGTCTCTTATTGATGAAGTAAAACAAGTAGTCAAGCCAAACGTTGTAAATGCCATATTTTGCGATCTACCGATATTAGCCTATATCCAACACGAATTAGTCCAATGTTTCCCAGCCACCAAGTTTTACCACTGCAAAAACAGGGTGTTGGACATCATCGACAAAAATGAACAAAGGGAAATAATTATTGCCGAACATAACCGCGCTCACAGAGCAGCTCAAGAAAATGTAAAGCAAGTACTTTGCGACTATTACTTCCCAAAAATGGCAAAACTGGCCAACGAAATTGTCACAAATTGTAGAGTATGCAATAAAGCCAAGTATGATAGGCACCCTCGAAAACAAGAACTTGGCGTTACCCCGATTCCCACTTACGCGGGCCAAATGTTGCATATCGACATATTTTCAACTGATAGAAAGTACTTCCTCACGTGCCTAGATAAGTTCTCAAAGTTCGCTGTGGTCCAACACATTTCATCTCGGACAATTGTCGACGTTAAAGCCCCAATCACGTACTTAATGAACATATTTCCAAATGTAAAAACGGTTTATTGCGATAACGAAGCCTCTTTCAACTCAGAGACAATTACCTCTCTGCTTAAAAACCACTTCGATGTTGATGTTGCAAACGCACCCCCCCTTCATAGCTTTTAGAAATTGCTAGGTGCTTGAAATTAGAAAAAAAGATTGAGGATACAGTTGAACTCATCCTGTTGGCCACTGTCGAATACAATCGAACCATCCATTCAGTGACCAATAGACAACCCATCGAGGTTATTTACGATTCGCAACCCGAAATCAAAAACGCAATTATTGACAGGTTAATGAAAACTCAACAAACACAATTAGACAAAAATAATCCTTCTAGGCAAAATAGAGTTTTTGATGTAGGGGAACGCGTATTAGTCAAAACAAACAGAAGATTGGGTAATAAATTAACTCCCTTGTTCGTCGAGGAAAAAGTTGAAGCGGATTTGGGAAATACGGTTCTCATTAAAGGGAGGGTGGTCCATAAGGACAATCTGCGATGAGTTACCAACTTCAATACCGCCTTCTTAGAACCACTTTTTCTATTTTTAATCTTCTTATTAGTCGAAGGCAACCCTTAAAGTACTTTTTCTTATTAATTTTTAGGATTTGGATAACGGATACTTCTCATTCAACCAGTAAATGCCAAATTGATGGACTATTCGAATTCCAACTACATTCCCATTCAGGATGGAAGTGCGATTATTTGGAAAGACTTTAATTATTTAGCACACTGTACCAATCTTACCATGTTTTCCGAAATAGCTGAGGAAACCGATGGGCTTTCAACTCATTTTCCTACATCGCATATGAAAATGCTCTTAAAATCTGATGTTACGCGTATAAAAACGCTTTTGGCAACCCTAAACGTTCATCACCGGCACTCCAGGAGCATAAACCTTTTGGGTATCGCTCTTAAGGTTATTGCAGGGACTCCAGATTTTGATGATTTCGAAGAATTGAAGTTTCAACAACACGAACTCGTAACCTCACAAAACCAGCAAATTTCTGTGAATACTAAAGTACAGGAACAGATTAATAATCTGACCGATACTGTCAATCTCATTATTAAAAATACAAAAGCTCAACAGATTGATACTAGCCATCTTTATGAGACATTGCTCGCTAGAAATAGAATAATCATATCAGAAATAGAAACTTTAATTTCAGCAGTTACTCTTGCAAAGATAGGCGTAATAAACACTTTGATTTTAGATTCAAATGATGTGAAAAATATTACCAACTGGCACTCTACTAATGTAACTATAAATGATTTAATGGAAGTATCATATATTAAAGTTCTTTTAGATTACGATTATTTACATTTTTTAATAAAATTTCCTATTCCAAATTTAGTTTGTAAAAAAATCATTCTATATCCTGTTCAGAATAATGGAACTATAATTTATCTCGGAAAGGACAACACTGTGGCCGAGTGTGGCCAGGAATCATTTGCAATTAGGAATTGCAGAGAGACGCTTACGTCGACATTTTGCCAGAAATCACCGAATTTAACATGCGCACAGCAACTTCACTCTGGCAACGTAGCTCATTGTAGCACTCGCCCTAATGACCTTGGCTCATTGACATTAGTTGATGAAGGCATTATTATCATAAATGATGACGTTGCTATTATTGAGACTCAAGAAGGCTCAACGCAAACTGTCTCTGGGACTTTTTTACTCACCTTCGAAAACAAAATTCTAATAAATGGGTCGCTCTTCAAAAACCATAATGGTATGCTAAAAAATTACCGAATTCAGCCACAGCCGCGGTTCTCAATATAACTAACCACCAAGAAATACTGAGCCTTCTTTATCTTCGAAGGTTAAGCGTGGAGAATCTGAACTACATTGAAGAAATAAGTAAAGGGGTTACAACAAGACCTATAATCTCTAGCCTCAGTACAATTATCATTTTAATAAGTTGCTACGCCTCCTTTAAACTATACCAGAAGAAATTAAATAAACGTAAGCAACTCGATCTCCAAAATGTCATCAATAGTCTTAGGATGCCCAGGGACGGACAGTACTTAGAAGGGGAGGAGTTAACACGAGCAACCGCTCAAGCTGCCTAAACGGCTTATTTTATGCTGACACTGATATTTCATCAGTAATAACTTTCTGTGCGACTGTAAATTTGTGTAAAGTGCCGACCTAAGCGTCTGCGTCTCATCCGGCTATCAACGATAGCCCATGCAATTGATATCCAGATAAAATTGAAGTTGCAAGCTAAACAAAGGCTGAACAGGGACTTAAGCTAAGTGAAGTCATTTTTAAGTTTAGTTTATTTTCGGAGTTCAGACTCAACAGTCGACGGTTAATAAATTCAAATTAATTAAAAATAAAAGGAATCTTTTTATTTTACTTATACACGGTCGATTGTAGCAACAATATGATTTCAGACACTGAGTAAAGCAAAAGTTTCCAAAAATTTGGCTTTGAACTCGTTATAGCTCGTGGACCGATTAACACTCAAAAACAATGCAGCTTCTGTAGCTGGTTTCATCAGTCGGCGTTTGCACTTTAGCTTAAAGCTATCACTGTTGTCCACCGCATCACAAATACGTTCAAATTCGGCTATCCATCTGTTTGCGTTATTGGTCTCTGCATAGGTAAACGGAATAACTGCATCCAACACTTCGGTGGCGTCGCTCTTCAGTCTGTACTCTTTTTCCATTAATTTCGCTAGTAATGCTTTTTTTCGCTATTCTGACCTCTGCTTCTAATTCCCGTTCGTCTCTTTTCAAATTCCCGATATGAAGGTCACGTAGGTCCCTACATAGCTTTGGCTGCTGAGAGTATCCAGCCTCACGAACCACTGCTGCTTTCTCCGGAATTGTTTTATTGTTTTCAAGTGAATGCTCGCTCCTCGTGTCACCGACGACAATGTTCAAATTATTGTCTGCTGCTATTTTAGATAATTGACGAAAAGTTACGTTGGGGGCGAAGTCAATTTGATGATCAGTTAGCACCACCGCTACTTCGTGTTTATTCATTTCTTCTGCGACGAAGTACAAAGAGGAGAGAAAAATTTTCGCTTATCTCACTGGATACACCAAGTCAGTAGTCAAGTAGCTAATCCCACTTTTGACGTTGTTGGGTAGGCTCTCTTAATACTTTTTTCCAGTTTATTTAATCGATCCCTGTACATATGTCCGTCGACCTTAGATGCTCTTAATCGAATGCCATACGCTTGCCTCATCCTCTACCTTAATGTTATCAATATATTACTTAACACTAATCGGTTTCCTGAGGTATTCACAATGTAACACATTACAAGCCAACAAACTTATGAAAATGGAACTATTCGCAACTGGAATAACTGTAACGGTATCTGAACATTTGTTTTTGAATCACAGCAAAGACGTTATCCATTTCAACGACTTGAGAGAAATTCCAGAAGAAGAAATCAAGAGCGAATATATAAGCCAAAGCGTATGCAAAGTGAAAAAAATAATGAGAAAGAGTGAAGGCAAACTCATCGAAACCGGTTTGCATATCTTGACATTCTCCTCTGTTACTCTCCCCGAATATGTCAAGATTGGCAACGAGACAACAAACATTCGCCCTTACATCCCCACTCCGATGCGCTGCAACAATTGCCTTCGATTTGGCCACACTTAAAAGTTCTGCAGAAATCACAACGTGAGCGCAAAGTGCGGTAAAGAGGAACACACTAACAAAGACCTCAACGAAGAGTGCAAACACAACACAAACTGCATTAAATGCACCGATTATAACCTCCCCAGCAACACACTCTCATCCATTGACAAGAAATGTCCCGTTTATTTAAAACAACGAAAAAAGACATCAAAATTAAACACAAAGTGGACAACAAAACTGCATACGAAATTTACAACCGCACTCATAAACCTAATCAATCTAGCTACGCGGAAACTATAACGACGACGTCTGTAACGACCTCACCGTCACCAAGTCCAGCACTTCTTTGGCATTTAAGCTAAGTAATAAATTGAATACTAACAAATCTAAATTACAAATTCTCCTATGCAATACACTAAAAAGAACAATCAGACAACTAAAAAGCAACTCTAAAAAAGGTAAACCAAACTACAATAAAACCGAACCTGAAATAGAAACTTACGACAGTTCTGCCGTAATGGACTAAAGTGCAACATATCATAACCATTTTCGTCTCCGCCTGACGGGTGGTAGGAGCCACCAGTTTACTGTTGATCAAACAGTTGGGTAAACTGGTGGCTTTTACCACCGGTTAGGCGGCGGCACAACTTTAAAGAAATCCCGCAGTTCAGAATAGTAAATCATCATATCCACAAACCCTATCAACCACCAACGATATCTTATTTCTATTATAATGAACCTTAAAATTCTCCAATGGAAGATTAAAGGCTATTCAAATAACTACAATGAACTGCTGCTATTAATCAAACAATTCTCTCCCCAAATTATATCATTGTAAGAAACACATATCCAACACGACAACTCCCATTTTCCAACATCTATAAACTTCACAATACTACGTAACAGATCAGGTAATTCTTTTGGTGGCACAGCGTTACTCATCCACGACTCTATACAATATAAAACAATTGACCTAGGTAATCGCCTAGAATCATTAGCCGCAGAAATCAAGTCGCACAAGGCATTCTGCATTAGTCCAGTTTATATCCCACCCACCAAAGCATTGTCCAAACAAATGCTTCAAGATACTTTTTTTCACTACAACAGCAACATGCTCGTAACGGGGGACTTTAACATCTGGCACGCCACATGGGGTTCACCCATCAACAACAAAAGAGGTAACACCCTCGCAAGGTTATTAATTCAAAATAATTTTGTTACCTTAAACAATCAACTACCTACTCATTTTTCTACCCACCACACATTCACCCACATCGACATCTCCATTTGTACTCCCGGTCTTTGCCCCCACACCACATGGGTACGAACTAACTACCTCTGACGTAGTGATCACTTTTCCATCATCTTAAATATGTTCAAAACTACTGCCCCGCGGCTACCTCCTCATGTACACTTAATTGTTAAAGGGCCAAAAGCCAAAAAGAAACAAAAGGGCTGGGACAAAAAATACCTATTGCACTAGAAATTAACAAAGAAACAGCAAATTTGAACAAAATTATCTTACAGAGTGCTCACAAATCCATTCCCAAAACATCTACCCACCAGCTACCTCGTAATATCCCATTATGGAATAAAACCCTTTCTATCCTTCGGACAGAAAAAAGCAGAGCTTGGAATAATCTAAAGTAAAACATCACTCAAGCCAATATCATACACCTTAAAAACAAATGCCAGATTCAGACGGGAATTAAAAATAGCAATACGTGAAGCTAACTACCAGTTCACATCCAGTATCAATCCAAACACGTCCTCTAAAAAAATTTGGCACAACATTAGAAGTTTCTGTGGGCTGAACGCAGTGAAAACCATTCATGCTATCACTTGTCTGAACACCACATATAACACCTCCGATCACTATGCAATCGCCAATGCGTTTACCCAACACTGGTCTGACGCCTCTAACAACTGGAATTTCTCACATAACTTCGGGATTTTCAAAAACATATGTCTCTCAAATGAAACTAATCTTAAGTACACCCCAACAGCAACAGCTAAACAGATTGAAACCGACATTTTATCAATCGAACTCCTAAAGGCCATCCCCTCATTAAAAGGTCATACCCCAGGTCACCGACATAATTTCGATACTCTAGGATAAACACATTCAACTGTCCTCGTCTCTAAACTATAGAATAACCAACCATTTCAATAATATGTTTAACAACTATATTCCACAACAATACAAAACAAGCTTAATTATTCCAGTTTTAAAACCAAATAGTAATAAAACAGACACAAACTCTTACCGCCCTATTTCACTCAATCTCTGCTTCTCCAAAGTATTGGACAAAATAATCTCCAGACACATTTGGTGGTTCATATGAACACAACAACCTGTCTCTCAAAAAACCAATTTGGTTTCAAAAAGAACAAATCAGTTGCCAACTGTCTTCTATACGTAGACAATCTGAGTAGCTAATTCCATAGCGCAAAAAACACCACATTTCAATTGTCTCCCTTGATTTCTCAAAGGCCTTTGACCGTATTGGAATTCACGCAGTTATCGACCAACTAAAGAAATGGAAGATTGAGCCTTACATCTTAAATTACATAAGATTAACCGCAAAATAAAAGTTAGGGTCGGAAATCAACTATCAAATACACTACCATTGTATAATGGCGTGCCTCAGGGCTCACCACTATCAGTCATAGTTTTCCTCATAGCATACCACAAACTTAACGAAACCATAGAAAGGCACAAAAACATTTACCACTGCAGTTAAGCAGACGACTTCCAAATTTTAATAAATTTCAAAAAAAATTATGCTAACCTTGAAATGGGTCAGCTGTTTGAAGATATCCAAACGTGGGGAGACTATGCAGGGGCAAAGTTATCCTTAGAAAAGTGCAAGCACTTACACATATGTAGAAAACACCACTGTAACAGTAATCTATCAACCAACAATATACTAATCCCTACTGTTCAGACGCTAAGGATCTTAGGCGTCACCTTCAACAAAACACAGCCCAAGATTCAACTCTAACTCGTCCACACTTATTTCAATCACTAAAGCCCTCATTATGGCCAAAGTTGATAATGGTCTATTCCTTTATGGTTATGCACCCAAATCCCTACTGAACAAAATTAAAGTAATAATCAATGCAGCAATAAGATCCGCACTAGGCGCACTAAAGACCACACCCATCCAGAACCTAATATTGGAATCCGGCATTGAACCATTAGAGTTAAGGCGAACTCATATGACCGGCAAACTATTTATAGTTCTGCAAAATCCCAGTGACAACCCATTTTACAAGCACCTCAAGCCTAAGTCAACTTTATAAAGTCAACTTACCAACACAATATCTTTATCTATACCGATGGCTCATGGCATGGCATGGCATGACTCATGGCATATAACAACTTATGGGATATGCAGAGATAACGAACCAATCAAATATGGGCTCCTACCACCTTGCTCATCCGTTCTATCCGCCGAAATCATAGCCATACTCGAAGCAATTAGTCTCATCAAAAACAATAAGGGTATATACATCATCATCTCCGATTCCTTATCCGAACTTAACGCCATCGCCAACACTAACAACCAGGACTTATACCCTACTCTTATCAGGTCACTTTTGATTCAATTCAACCAAAAATAAAACTTTTGTGGGCCCCAGGGCATAGTTATATTAAAGATAACGAAGCCGCAGACACTGCAGCCCAATTCGCTCGAATTCTGCCTTTATTATATACCCCCAATTATAACAAAAATGATATAAACAATCTCCTTAAACAGAATCTATTATCCAGTCATGAATGTCTGCTCAATCGAACCACACAATGGTACCAGTCACATCCGACAACAGATTCTTCACTTACATGTTTTTTGAGAAATTCCTCAACACCCCGAACTAACCAAATCGAATCGGTAAAGCTACGCCTAGGACATACTACACTCACACACCAACACTATATAGACAGGTCCATGCCGAATAATTGCCCGATGTGTACTAAACCACTAAACGAATATTGAGACTTTAAGTTCTTATATATTTACCATAAGATATAAATCATAAGATCTCACATGAATTTCATAAAATCACACATATTTTATTTGTAATCTTAATCTAACCTGTAAATAATTAATATAACCCAATGTAAATAATAACACGCACTACTCTCCCCCACAAGCATTTTGTAGCCGAAGGCCAAAGTAGACAGTGCTACGTATTCCATTCCTTTGTATAATGCTTAGTATTAGACTTTCTCTTTGTAATTTTGTCTCTTTTCTCTAGGCAGCTTCTTTATTTGTTGGTTGTACACTATATACTGTGTCCCACTGAGGCCTATTGAAGTTTCATTTCTAGCACGCGCACTTAGTTGCACGCTAGATTTTTTTGTTACTATAGTTACTTATGTAAAGTCAAATTCAATATTAATCAAGATCCTAAACAGTTCTTTAAATTCAGAGTCAGTCAGAGTTATTTCCAACTTCTGTGAAATTCATGGGAGTTGTAAGTAGTTCTGAAGAGGGGATAGGGAACCTATTCGCAAAATTTTGCACTCTACCCCTATAAAATTGATGAATGCAGTCATTTTAGTTTGCCTATAATTGACAATGGCGCTATGCGTTATTTAAAATTGATCAAACCTAAAAATTTGTGTTGAAAGTTTATATCTTCCTCTTTGCACTTTATTCAATTCCCTCAACATTTCATCATTTGGAAGGAATCTTATATAATTCCGCTATTCAGAAAGGGCAGTAACTCTAACATCTCAAACTATAGGGGTATTGCTTGTTTGAGCAAATTATTAAGGATCAGTTATGGTACTCCATTTACCCACTATTAAACCCATCTCAGCATGGTTTTGTGAAGAACCGTTCAACTGTATCTAATCTGTTGCAATTTGTGTCTGTCGTTAACCGCAACTTCAGAGTTGGTAGTCAAAAGAGTTATATTTACACTAATTTCAGCAAAACATTTCGACAGAGTATGGCATACTTTGCTCTTAACCAAACTCAAAGAGTTTGGTTTTCGTCTTTTCTAAATTTGATGGCTAGCATCTTACCTTAATTGTTGAACTCAACGGGTATTTCTCAAGTCTTAAATTTCAAAGTCTATTATTGTAACGCTCCCTCAAGGCAGTCATTTAGGACCTTTACTTTTTAATATATTTAACAACGATTTACCTACTGTTAATAAACACTTTTTTCTACTTGGTTATGTTATACCTCATACATAACTCCAATAAATGTAAAGCTATATCATTTTTCCGAGGAACTTTAAGTTCAAATTCATATTATATCAATGGAAACAGGTGGGAACACGTTTCTCAATTAGCCTCGCCATATTTAGAGTTTCTTACTTACAGCACAATCCGTTCTATGTCTTATGTATGAATTATACATACCTTTATAAATTGAAATATGTACATAAAGTGAAAATTTGTGGATTGTCGGATTGGTGGATTCGCAAATCATACATATATAAAGTTATAATAAGGTCAGAGTATATATACAAAGAAGTACCGCATTTCTTTCTCGCTCTCGTTAACGGCGTGAGCTGTTCAGTACATATTCTCATAATCACTTTGCTATTTAAGTCTCTCAGCTGCTGCTATCAATACCGTTCCCCCGCTCTCGTGATAACCCAAATAACAAATTATGTACGTTTGCAGTAATTAACGGCTCCGAGCGGTTTCGTTTTCACCAGTTGTTTGATTTCACAGCTGCTTGGTTGGATCTTATTACCGTTATGATTCACAAGCTTAAATATGTATATTCACATGTGTAAATAAAATTCAGCGTAGACAAGTGCTTAAGAAACCATTCATATACACACTGGTCTTACTTATACCAGTGGGAAATTTAATCTAGTTTTTATCTTATTTTTTATATTGCTTCGCTTGCACATATTTTTTGCACATATATAAAGACGCTTCGCTCAACTGTTATTATAAATTTTTTTTAATTGATTTCGATTCCAATTTTTTTCCATTATTTATTTTGATTGTGCATTAAGCGCAACATTACTTCGCCATAGATTTGTGTTACTCTTGTGCCAAACGGCTGTTATATTAACCAATTTGAGTTTGTCGCGAATAAACGTAAAATACCTATAAAAAGTCGTGGCAATCACAACCAGTCAAGCGCTGATTGGGTATTCAGCGCGGCTGTAGCGCGGCTTAGACGCCATTACTAGTCGACTAGTCGTCTCCTTTCGCTTTCCGAATTTGACAATGCAAAGATGCCTGTTGAACGCTGTTCCACGACTGCGCGCAGCACGCAAAAACAAAATCATCCATCAAAAACCAGAATGAGCGTACCCCACGCTCAAACAGCTGTCCGCATAAATAACAACAACGAATACCTTGGCACATCAACAAGCTGTTCAAACAACAGCACCAACATCAACGACTCTCACCAAGCCTCACTTCCCGCTAATTTCGAGAGAGCGCGTTCTTGCTCTCTCGCTATACATCAAACAGCTACACACTCACAAAGTGAAAACAATAACGAATCATCAATCCAAACAAACGCAACCTCTCGCTCTACCGCTCAACTAACTGTCAGCTGTTCCATTGCAGCAGGTAATATGCAGCCTCTGCACAATGCGCTTCACCAACGACGCCACTCTCCTCTTTCCGACCGACAACATCAACAACAACCACAACGCAGACATCAGCTGCTATCTCACTCATTACAACAACCACCACGTCAACTTACTCAGCTACAATGCCAATTTGCTCCCTCTCATCGGCAACAACACTAATCAGAGAAAAGACATCAAACACGCAAGTACAAACTTCAACCAATCAAAACCCACAAGAGTCAAAAATAAAACGCAACCGTAGTAAGCTCTCTTCCAACAACACTTGTTCTAATGCGCCAAATCGATCTCGACCATCTACTAAAATTCACAAACCACCACCAATATACGTACAGGACGTAGAACAAATTAACGTACTAAACAAAG
The DNA here is from genome assembly GCA_035041755.1 of Cacoxenus indagator. Lineage (NCBI taxonomy): Eukaryota > Metazoa > Arthropoda > Insecta > Diptera > Drosophilidae > Cacoxenus > Cacoxenus indagator. The sequence goes on along the minus strand of JAWNKX010000163.1, from coordinate 3,723,007 downwards.
CTATTGGCTGCTCAAATCAAAATTATCATTAGAAAACAAAATACTGATTTGCAAAGCCATCATAAGACCAATCTGGACGTACGGAGCACAAATTTGGGGAACGGCCAAAAAATCAAATATAGACATAATACAAAGACAACAATCAAAAATCATTCGTATGATCACCAAGGCTGGGTGGTATATAACTAACGATGATCTACATCGTGATCTTAATATTCCAACAGTGACAGAGGTGATTACAAAAATAAGTCGCATCTACCAGACAAAGCTTACCTCACTCAAATGTTGGTGTCAACCTACTACCAATACAGGAACTTCAATGCAGACGCAGGTTACAGAGGACAAGGCCAGTGGATCTGGTAGAATAAATTCGAAGCTAGATACAACACATATATCAATACCTTTTTTGTATTTTATATTTTTATTTCATTTATGTTTAATTTACTTTATTTTGTTCTATAATTGTGTTAATTTAATTTAAATGTATATTATTTTTGTTACTATTTTGGTTTTTTCCACTACATCTTTACAAAAATGAAAAACTTTTGTGATTTGCTCACATAAATTAGCTATAACCCTAATATAACGTCTAAACTATGTACTAATAGTCTTAATAAAAAGTAAAGACATATGTTCACGACATATGAGGAAAAAAAAATAATTACTAACAATATAAAGCGTATAAAAAAGTCGATTGAAGGCTATTTCGTTTAACGCGCCTGAAATCGAATGCCGCATGGAAATTGTGAATAAATACATTGACGACGCATTGCGTCTTCATACTGACATAGACAGCATGAATTCGGATGAGTCATCTAAGTTAGATCTTGAAGATGTGTGCGTCACCACGAAGGCATTACTCATGTCATTATCGGAGCGTCCTAATCAGCAAACTCGTGCAGAATCAACGTTGCATGAAGCATTATTTCATTACAGATAATTGCCAAAGTTAATTACTTGGACTATAAACGTTTTAGAGGGATGTTCGACAGTCTTGTATCACAGTGATCAAGGATTATCTAATGTTGAAAAATTTAGTCTCTTGCTTTCATGTTTAGAGAAGGATGCATTGGGCACTGTTAGGGCAGTAACTGAAGCTATTGATACAAAAGCATTGTCAGCTCTCGATCGCGTATATAATAACAAACGTTTTTTTATCAAGTCCGTCTGCTTCATCTCTTTCATGGGTCCCTGTTGTCTATAGGGGATAATTATCATTCATATAGTCGTGTCAAAGGTAGACTCGGAGACACGATCTAAATGGGTAGAAGCTTTAAATTACCAGAATCTCCCACTATGGAAGGACTGTATACTAAAACGTCACTGCCCGTTTCGCAGGCAAGACATGTTCAAAATGTGTTTTTTGTAGGGGAAAAGACCACTTTATACAAGCGTGTAAATCATTTTCCGCTATTTCTCTCGAAAATGGTTTTTAATTCGCAAAAAGCTTTCCGTTGTGCATAAATTGTTTGCGCAAAGGACATGGTGTATCTTTGTACAAATTAAAGCATTGCATCATAACACTTTGCTACATCGCTATGCCCCTGAAAACGAGATAGTAAACAGCAGAGAGTCCCAAACATTGGCAGGAGTACCTCAAGCGTTGGCGGTGTAGTCGCTAAATAGTGTCTTGACACCCGAAAGTGATGCTGTGATGCTAGCCACTGCGCTGGTCAAAGTCAAAGATCAGCAAGGTCAGCACCAGTACGCCAGAGTTCTCTTGGACACCAGATCGCAAATGAACTTCATCACTGAAGATCTAGCCAAGAACCTACAATTGAAGAAGTACCGTAAGAACGTGAATCTATTGGTGATTGGAAATTCAGCCTTATCAGCTCATAACGTCGTACATACATCAGTTTCGTAGCGCGCTTAAATTCGTTCGAGTTAGACCCAGAATTTACAGTCTTAAAAGCAATCACATCACACCAACCGATAGATCACTTCCACCAGCCAAATGGAATATTCCCAACGATATCGTACTCGCCGACCCAGCAGTCAACAAACCATAGAAAGTAGATTTCCTACTTGACGCAGATGTTTTCTTCGATCTGCCGAAGGACAGTCGAATCAAGCAAACTGGTCAATCTCCGACGTTGCAGAATACAGAGTTTGTGTGGGTAATATTTGGACGCTATAAATCTACACAAAAAGCCCAACATTTAATGATAAGTATATGTCAGAACACTTGTCCTCTTGATACCATAGTTCGCAAATTCTGGGAGCTAGAAAGTATTCCAAACACAACCTATGCAGAAATGTACACCCCAGAACTAATGCTTTGCGAGAAATCATTTATTGAAAATATTGTCAGATTAACCTCGGGGCGGTTTAGCGTGCCCTTTAAATCAAGCCCAAAAACATTAGGCTCATCGTTTTAAACTGCCGGAAGAAGATTCTTCTCACTAGAAAGACGAATGTGCAAACAACCTGAAATTCATATTTAGATATGTACATATAAAATTCATATTCATATTTCATTTTATGAAAGAATATATCGATCTAGATTACATAACAGCTACCGATAACTCTATCCCGAGAGAGTCGCATTATTTTATTGCAGACCACAAAGCTCTACTAAAACCTCTACTCTACGACTAAAGTAAGAGTTGTCTTCGATGCATCAAGTCTAACAACGTCCCAAGTATCCCTTAATGATATTCTAATGGTGGGCCCAACCATTCAACCATGTCTATATGCCACACTCTTAAGATTCCGGTTTCGCAAATATGCGGTAACCGCTGAAATAACAGAAATGTACCGTCAAGTCGAACTTAACGAGAAAGACCGCAATTTAAAATTGATCATTTGTAGGGAGCACCCTACAGATCCATTAAAAATTTATCGCCTTAATCTTACGGAAGTCACTAACGGAACAGTTCCATTTTTGGCATTTCGATGTCTCAAACATATTCGCGACCTTTACTCTGAATCACACCCTCGTGGTTCTTCCTCATGTGCAAATGACTTTTGCGTTGATGACTTGCTATCTTGAAGAATTGCAACTACTGCGTCATGAGTTAACCGAAATCTTCGATGTATCGGTTTTCTGTCGCCAAATGGGCAGCGAATTTTGAGTTCAACACTGATCAACACTCAGAAGGGTTAGTTTCTATAGGAGACCACGAAGAAACAAAGGCGTTGGGCCTGACTTGGAACACGAAGGAAGTTATTTTTAAATACGACATGCCAAAAATGTGTCAGGAGTTTGTCGCAACTAAACGATCGATTTTGGCCTTCACCGCCTATTTGTTCGATACGTTAGCCCTGCTTTGTCCTATTATCAAAAGGGCGAATATATTAATCCAAGATATCTGATTGCTCAAATTAGATTGGGATGACCCCACTACAAAACGACTTTGTCGGGAGTGGGAATCCATATTGGTCTCCTTCCAGAAAATCGACTCAGTGTGTATACCACGACAAATTAGGATATCCAAACAATAATCTTGCCAAATTCATGGATTCGCCGATGCATCTACACGAGCATATGGATGTTGTTTATATGTTCGGAAGGAGCAACCCCATGGTGTACTAGTACGTCTGCTCACTGCCAAATCACGAGTTGCACCATGCAAAACGAAAACTGTGCCTAGATTGAAATTATGCGCTGCACACCTACTAGCCGAACTCTGGAGCGAAATGTCCCAAATAATCGATTTCCAAGTCGAGAGCGTCGTCTTCTGGTCAGATTCGGAAGTGGTTTTACACTGGATACAGACTCACCCATCCAAAATCAATATTTTCGTAGCTCATCGTGTTGCAGATATTCAGGACATCACTGCGAACTGTTTGTGGTGTCATGTACCAACAAAGGAATTGTAATTTGGTATCCCGGGGATGCACATTAACTGAATTGAGCAGTTCATTTTGGTACAATGGCCCAAGTTTTTTATACCAGGACAGCAAATCTTGGCCACTAAACAAACATATTCAATTAACTGATGAGCAAATCACGCTTGAAAAGAAAAAGGGTATCAACGTTTTAATCGCGGCCGAAGTCGTATTAAATCCTATTCCCAAAATCATTGAACATTCTTCATCATATCTGCAAGTCTTACGGGTTTTAGCCAATATACCTCGCTCGTGTCATCATCGTCTGAACTCGGTTCTGCATTCTTAACTATAAATCAAATTGTGCAGCATGAGGCATTCGCAAACGAGATAAAAAAGTTCGAAAAAACTATAGCTTTTCCACCTTTATAGCACTAAGTCCATGTGGGCGGTCGTTTATAGCAAGGAACTTTACCCCACAATGCAAAATTTCTATTGTTGATGCCACAACAGTGCAAACTCATCACTCTTTACCTTCAACATTTGCATCGTACTAATTGCCACGCAGGGTCACGGGCATTAGTATTCTCCTTCATTCGTTCTCCAGGCGTTGCAAACATTGTTTCAGGTACAAACCCGAACTATTGTCCCAAATAATGGGACATTTACCCGCTGATCGATTACACGGCCATAGACTGCTCGAAATAAGCGGAGTGGATTTGTTTGGCCCCGTAAGCGTATCATTAGGGATACGCGGCAAGCAGCCAGTAAAAATATACATAGCTGTATTCGTTTGTTTTGCATCTAAGGCAGTTCACCTATAGCTAGTGAAAGACTTAACTTCTAACACTTCCATTTTATGCTTATCCAGGTTCATCGGACGCCGTGGTCCAGTTCGCAAAATTTATTGTGACAACGCGACTAATTTTGTTGTAGCTTCTCTCCTGCTGCGTGAATTCATGATGCAACTGATCAACAACATGGATGCCCTAGCAACCTATGCTGCAGCTCACAACTTCGACTTCGTGTTAATCCCACCGAGAGCGCCCTATTTCGGAGGTTTGTGGGAAGCGGCCGTGAAGTCAGCATTTGCTTCTCATCGACAACGCCTTATTAAGGGAAGACGAAAAACAAACAGCTTATAGCCTATTTACAGTGCAGCTGAACCATTGAATCGAATCTTGGTGTTCACACTGCCGATTCCAACTCAGCTGTTTATTGTTTTGGTTATACGCACGTTGATAAATTGTGAGAATTGAAAAAATTGAAAAATTGCTGTTTGTAGGAAAAATAGATATTTTAGAAACATTTTTAATGTGTACGGAAGTGTTTTAGGACTTAATTGGACTCATTTTTATAAAAAAACTTCAAATTTCAATTTTTAATTATCTTTGTTTTTTGGCATGATCAGCTGTGTATTGTTTTGGCACACAAAAACAAGAAGAAGACTGTTGAGAATGGCATTTTCTGACCAAAAATTTTTCAGCACTGTCAGAAATCGAATCCGTACTGAACTCGCGGCTGATCATAGCGGCTACGAGCAATCCAAACGACAGTCTTGCAATCACGCCGACACAAATGATAATCAGAACAAAGCTAGCAACGTTGCCGCCCGCATTCGTTCAACCAACGCCAACCGACAAACAGATCTAATTAAAACGTTGGCAAATTGTCTCGGCGATCAAACTGAGCTTTTGGAAGTATTGGTTCCGCGATTATCTTCTCAGCCTTCATCATCGCTACTAGTGGAACAAAAGCAGACCGAGTCTCAAAGAAGGCGCAGTCATAGTCTTACGCAAAGACAACGTGCCACCCCAGCAATGGATACTCGGCTTGGTCATCAAAAGAGTACATGGCTCAGACGGCAAGGTCCGCGTGGCGGAAATTATAACGAGGACAGAAATCCTTAAGCGTGCCACCCATCCGTTTTTGTGAGGTATTATTTTTTGCAACTTCGAAAGTGTTCTGATTAGTATGCTACGCAAAATGACTGTTTAGAGGAAGCACCGATTTGCCACGTTAGTTTGTAAAAATAATTAAACAAAGCGAAAGTAATTTTAATATATTTATTTTATGTTTTACGTGTCGGAGTGGTTGTTTAAGAGTGTTGTAAGGACTACGAAAAAATAGCGAAAAATAAGTGTTGACATACCGTGCAACATACGTCAACATTAGTGTAGGCAGCAATGATCGCGCTGACACTAGATGGAGCTACAGTCACTGCTGGTGCGCCTACAACAAATGGCTCTACTCCCGACATTTTCCACCCGTTGGAGATACTGTTTTCCAACCGATGTGGTCCTAAGGGGCAGAGCACAAAAGTGAACGGTAGCCCAATATGGCGAAATGATAGTTGTTGAGAAGGATGAGGAGCGCGAAGGCTACAGCGGAAAGACAGAACGCGAGCGAAGATTAGACGACGATGATGATGCGAGAGCAAGTTAGGCCTTGCCATTCTCTCACTTGCTCTCCTTGGTCTCAAACTATTCAGTCTCAATAGGTGTGATCATCAGGGGTAGAACAGCAAGCTTGGTGACAGCTCTCCTCACTGGCCCAGCAGAAGTTCGATCGATAGCCACTCTGGGTATGCCGTCTTCGCCTGGTATGGTTGTTTCCACTCGGCCAAAGCACCATTTCAAAGATGCAAATTTTCATCCTTCAGAAGCACCATAGAACCCGGTTTGAGAATAGTGTTAGGTTTGTGCCACTTGCACCGTTTTTTTGCACCGACAAAGTTCGTTCCATTGTCCGTCCAGATCACACGCGGCTTGCCTCTAATGCTTATGAAACGCCTCAGTGCTGCAATGAAAGACGGAGTTGAAAGATCTTGAACAACTTCTGGATGAATCGCCTTGATGTTAAAGCAGACGAAAATGGCTATACATCATTTAACAGGCGCTTTATTTCGCGCTTCAGGCTTAGGCCGAAAGGGGCCGTAGTAATCGATTCCTGTTGTGTGAAATGCTCGATTCGGTTGAACTCGATCCGCGGGCAACCTGCCCATGATATGCTCCGCATATCGTGGCTTTATGCGAAAACATCTTAAGCATATGTTGATTACGCCAGCCACAGTCCTTAGACCAATTGGCCAATATGGTTGACGCACTGATGCGAGAAGGCTTCTTGGTCCAGCGTGTAGAAACTTGTGATGGTAATGAATGATAATCGCATTTGTTACCGGATGCCCTTTTGGCAATAGAATTGGATGTCGAGCGTCATAATCCAGGTGCGCATTCTGCAGACGACCGTCAACCTTGATCAATCCATACTGGTCGATGAATGGGCATAAGGAAAGCAAGTTGCTTTTTGATGATAATGGCTTATTTTTAGAGAGCGTAGCATGATCAGTACTGAAAGTAACTTCCTGAATTCGGTTTAGCCTTTGACGCCGTTGACGAATGACCGGGTCTACCCCTTGTCCTCCCCCTTCACAATTCAATGCAAAAAATATGTGTGGTGTGTGGGTGGCTTTGCACTCACGACCTTTTGATGTAAAACATATTCAGTATGTAACTGAATAAATGAATATGTATATCTATATTAATAAAAATGTAAATGCTAAATATTTGTGCACTAGGATCTCCGAAAGTTCTTCACCGATTACGGTGAAATGTTTACATAACGTTTCTATTCGAATAGGAGAACAACAATTAAATTTGTTATTTTTAACATCGCGTCATCGCATAATCGTCCTTGTGTAGCATTCGAGCGTTGTGGCGAAGTTGTGAAACGAAAACAAAGTATGTCACTGTTGTTATCTAATTTATACAGAAAGAGGGTGTGTGATATACTACCTGTGTTTACTTCCTTGTGAACTACATTTAATTTTCTTTTTCAAAACTATTTCCATACATTGCATTGCATAATATTGTTTGTTTGTTTATTAAAATAATCCCTCGAAGAAGGTCCAATACAAGTCATATTACTTGGAGAGCGGTCAGAATGCGAGAAGCAATTGTAAATTGTAAAGAAAGGGCTAAAGCGAACGAGCGAAGCAGACAAATAATGGATGAGCAGAGCGGCGTGCGGAACGACTTGAGAATGCATCGTTGCGAGTACGACGAAGGGATTCTACAGAGTACCAAACGACTCCGTGGTCAGCAATCACTTGATTACAATCGCCTATCAATCCGGTATAACTCAGATGATGATTACAGTTTGAGCCGGCATGTTTCCATCGGCACTATGTATAAAGTGGTTCTAAAATTTAATGGAGAAACGGTAAAATTAAACTACCTCAACTTGAGCCACTACAATGCGTGGTACGCTAGCAAGTATATAAATAACAAAAACGCGTGCCCTTCTTCTTGCCGTTGTTTTCGGTCAAACGATTGTTCCATCAGTATCAATAAAATACTTCGTTGTTGTTGTGTTTACAACTGCCGTCTTGCTTTGAGTATCTATGCTTAACTCAAACGTTTTCCCTCTCAGTAACAACACATGCTTTTGTTGTTGGTGTTTTGACAGAATATCATTTTTGTTTTCATTTCTCTGCTTCAATCAAACGATTGCCCTCTCAGCAAAAAATACTTGTTGTTTCTTTCACAGCTAACGACTTCGTTTTCGTTTCAGACCTTTGGCTCAACGCTCGCATGCTACACGAAGAACGATGATTCAATAACAAGATGAGGCTATGACGGGCATGTAAAATTTCATTCTACCGAAACCAAAGGTGTTTCACATCAATAAAGCGGGAATATAATCATGGCCATGAGACAGTTTGAAATTGCTTGTTGAACCACACCCAAGGTTTCAACGAGCTCCTTTTGAGTTTGGTATGAATCTTGGTCCAATAACGCCTCAAACTCATCGTCTTCAAACTTTAGTGGCTTTCCACCACGGTCTTTGTGGCTGGTGTTAAAATCGCCACTTTTAAAACGTCGGAACCATTACTTACTTATTTTTAATAATGAATTATGTTTCCCATATGCTTCCAACAGCAATCAGGTGCACTTTTCTTCAAATGAAAACAAAAAAGCAGCACATCCCGCAAATAGCGTTTTGTGGGTAAGAAATAGTGACGCTTTAACATAAATGGGGTGGCCAGATCGGTCTATGTGATTAAATGTTAGTTATGCCAATTTTTGTGCATCCTTCAAAACTTATTTGTACACTTAATATTTAAATAAATATACTCAAGAATTGATTTAATCTTACCCAACACCATCAAACTTTTATTGATATTGTTCGCTTCTTCTAGAGTCTTGCCCTCACTCAGCGTCTTTTTAGTAAGTTCGCTGCCTGCTAAATCGACGAAGTTGATTTTTCCGCGCTTGCAAAGAAATACGCCACCATCAGTTTGCTGCTCAGAAACAATGTGTACGGTTAAAATTGTGTGGGACCGGGAGGAATGCTCGTTCATAACATGGGCGCCGACTGAGCGGTTACGCATACCTAGAATATAAAAAAAATACACTTTAGTATTGGTTCCTTCTATAACCAAGTTTTCAAGTCTTAGTCTGTAGTAGAGTGTTACTTTAAATATTATAAGTTGTTGAGTAAATGTTGAAGAAGATTTTAATTGAATGACATTAAGAAAATTATTCGAGTCTCTTAATAATATAAAAGCATACCTTCTTCCAGTACAGCTAACAAATCGTCCAGTTCCTCACAGTCAACGGTGAAAAGATTTTCTACAAAGAAACTGCCAGACTTCTTCGACCACCGAACTGACAGTGACTTTCGAGTTCTGGCGGGATTAAGTAAGTCAATTACCTGTGAAATGTAACAGATACAAGGTAACGATAAAAGCTTTCAATGAAATTCATTCAAGTTTAATACAAATGAGCATGTGCTGGCTGCATGGGCGTATAACAACTGTTGTTCATAAAACATGTATCGTAACATAAAATAAAACTACATTGCGAACTTTTTTCCTCAAAATTTGGAAGAACTACGAAGAAGTATGACAATACTGTTGTGAGTTCCGTAAAACAATGAGCAATTACCCGTTCGTTATAAATTTCCGTAAAAGATGCTTTCAACACATAGTTAACGCCTTTGCGATGTTTAATCAATTGGAAGAGATATATGAACGAACGGAAGATGAGTCCATGTCGTGGGTCCTTTAAATTCGGTTTACCAATAAACTGTTTAAAATGAGAAATAATAATTTGTAATACCTCGCTTGCGCCTACGCGTAGTTTTAATTACCAGATCTGGTGGTCCCGTCAAAGTATGTGTTTTGCCTGATCCAGTTTGTCCATAGCAAAAGGCCGTACAACTAAAGCCTTCGACTGCCATTTCAGTAATACGTTTTATGCCAGAATAATTAATTATATCCTCTTGCGTTGCACCAGGCTCAAATACAACATTGTATGAAAGCACGCGGACGCTACCTCGAACAATGTGTGATCGTTTATTTGCAGAGTCATTGCCTTCAATCTTCCAAAGACTTGTGAAATCTTAATAACATTTCTTTCATACTTAGAAAACTTACAATAATTTGTCCATTTCCAGGGAACTGTAAAATAAAACCATGGCGATCTCCTTTTTCTTTTTCATTAAGAGGACGTACTCTCACTACAACATTGATGTTATCTTCTGGCGTTGATGGTTTACTGTCTCTAGATTTTGAAGCCACTATCTCCATATTGTCGGCACTTCCGATTCTGAAATGAGTAAACTTTTGATTAAGTTAATTTGCGCAATTTTGTTAAACAAATTTGAACAGTTAATTTCACTTAATCCTGACAAGGTGCTCTATTTGAACAGGTAGCGATATAAGAAATGTTGTGTTTGCACTAGTTTTAACAGGTAGCGATATTAGACAAAATATGTTTCTATTTAGGTATTCTATCGAAGGAGGTATTTAATTTGTCCGTGTGCTGCAAGTGAGCTTATAAAATATTATATTTAACTTACAAGAATACAAAAAATGTAAGAGAGGGAGAAAAACTGCGTAAGCCATCGTTAACCACAGCATGTGAAATAATTAGATGCATGTCCGATAGCTATGATTTAATAAAAACATGATTGCTAGGCTATCATTCAGCCAACTGATCCGCGAAAGTGCTGCGCTTAAAATTTTTAAAAAATACAGAAACTAGTTCTTTATTTATAGACTTCGGGAAAACCTACAAGAAGTCTTTAGTATGAACATACCATGGTAAATTATACTAAAAGTGTGTGTGAGAAAGCTGAAGATTTTGCTCGGCACTAACATACAGTTTTCCAGCCCAACGTATATGTGCAAGCAACTGTCGAAGACGAAGTTCTCAACTTCCTGGACTCTCCTTGCCAAATGAGCCTCCAAATCCAAATTCGCCTGCGGAAGTCCAATCCGAAATTAATCTGAACAAGCAAAAGAAACCACCAATAATTGGTACAGTGGACGGCTTTAGGATTAAAACCCTCCCAACCAACTGCACTCGGTATCTAACTTATATCACTAACGCAATAGATTACTACTGCCTACCTTCATACCGCCCAATTAGCCTGCTGGTAACTTTCTCCAAAGTATTTCAAAAAAATATTTTAAGGAGAATGTTAGCAGTTTTGGAAAAATTTGCCATTTTTTCCATAACATTAGTTTGGGTTTAGAAGAGGACATGGAACATCCGAGCAGGGCCACCGACTTGTTAATATAATAGCATATGCATTCGAGAGCATGCGGTACTGTACTATAGCATTCCTTGACCTACAACCGCGTTTTTCAGGGTTCGGCACCAGGGTCTATTATTCAAAATCAAGAAATTGCTTCCTGCACTATACTTCCTGATTTTAAAGTCCTAGCTTAGCAATCACCACTTCTATGTACAGCATCAAACCTCATGATCTATCCTATCCATCAATGCTCTTGTTCCGCAGGGAAGTGTATTGGGAGTGCTTTATACTATATTCACCGAATATATACCCGTCTCATATGATGTAAATGGGGCGACATTTGCTGATGACACGTCGACCATAACAACAAGCTAATTCTCTGCAGAAGCCTCACAATATCTTCACGTGCAGTTAGGTATGATTGCAGAATGGTTAATCAAATGAACATCAATTCAACTTTTAGATATCCCCGCTAATCAGGTTGGCCTTGAGAAGAGGAAACTGCCCACAAGTGAGCCTTAATGGTACTGTAATCCCACAGTATGAATCTCTAAAGTCTCAGAAGGCCAAGAAGAACCAACTCGCCTTTAAAACAAGAACAATGTATTGAGTCTGGAGTCAAACTAACAGGTAAGTCTAAAAAACATGAGATGCTAAAACCGGTGTGCACATATGCATTTAAACTTTGGAGCACTGCCAGCAATTTCAATATAGAATTACTTTGACAGGTATCAAAATAACACACATTGTCACTACTTCTTGGTATGTGACAAATTACCTTATCCATAAAAACTTTAACACATCTTTTGTTAGGGACGAAATAGGCAAAATCACAACAAAAAAAAACATATAAATAGGTTACATAATCATATTAATGAGTTAGCCATTAAACTATTTGACAACAATGAGACTCTCAAGACGCTGAAGAGATGTCATGTTCTGGACTTACCTTGTAGATTTTAATTGGGCTAAAAATGTGAAATAGTTCGTAAAATATAAAAAAATATAGTGATCTTATTTTGCACTGATAGCTTGTACATTCTATTGATATCGGTCTTGAAAGTGAGTCTCCTCTCCAGGTAGACACCCAGATATTTACACCCCAACTGGTGGTCTAACAGCTGACACTGAAGATAGACTGCCGGACAGTCAGCGTTTTGTTCGCTAAGAAAGAGCTGAAGTACAGTACCCCAGCTTTAATTGTTGATTCCACCCCATCCAAGACAACAAGTCTTGTCAGTCAAATAGCATCGCACTAAGAAGAAAGGGAAGATACATTTGAGTTTGTTGGTTTGTCAGCCCGCATCGGAAATTTTATTTCTTTAAGGGTTGAGTATTCGTCTGAGTACTTGGCCTAGAAATATCTACACGTGATATATGATGGGCTATGGTTTGCGGAAATACATTGCAAAGTTTCCATTTGAGTCCTTTATGCCAAACCATGTCAAAAGTTTTTTGCACGTCCACAAAGTGTTTAATAAAAAATTTTTTATGGTCAATGTCGTTTAGAATTTTGTGCGTAACTCTGTGCAATTAATGTATTTTTGAGTGACTGCGTTCTAGTAGTGGCAAGAGTCTACTTCTTAATATCTTCTCGAAAACTTTTGAAAGCAAAGGGAGCGGACTGATTAGTCTATTAGACCAATGAGTCTACTCTGCTAGTCACTCTGAAAGCTACTCTTTTTTTGGGACAAAAAAAATCTCTCGTGCAACTAAGTGCGAGTGCTAGAAGTGAAACTTCTATAGGACTTAGTGAGACACAGTATATAGTATACAACTAATAAATAAACGAAGCTGCCTAGAGAAAAGAACCAAACTTACAAGGAGAAAGTCTAATACTAAGAATACGGAAGAATATAATACTAATAACTATAATAATACTAACAATAATACAAACAATAATTCTACTAGCAATAAACAATCGAAGACAACTGCTAAGGGAACCAAAGAACTATTGAAGCTAACTGCCAATAGAACCAAAGAACAAGAAAAAATTAAAACAGCAAAATACATTCCCTCCGTCTTGAGGTCACAATTCGACTCAGTAGTGCGCTTGTCGCTTGCTTGATTATATTTATTTTGACACAGCCTTGCGGCCGAAGCTAGCGTTAATTCTTCTTTGGTGTCGCGACAGTCGCTAATTTTTTTTGCCATGCTAACAACTGCGAGCACAGCACAGCTTATCTCTGTTTTTCATTTATCGTTTTATTTCCTCTTTTTCTTTCTTTTCATCGCTGAGCAGGGCGCACACAACAAAAAAAATGTGTCTGGCTGCGGTGTATTCCTCCTCTGTTTCTCTTACATATTTTTCTTCCATCTCTGTCATAGAACCCGCCATCACGACGCCGAAATATTGTACATTTTTACTGCCAATGTCCCCTTAGAAGTTTCACTTCAAAAAAATATAAACCGGCACCTCTGAATTATTAGATGGTTTTTTTATCTCTTTTTTTTATATCTTTTATAATCTCGCAGAGTGATAGTTGTAGAGCCATTTTGGTTTATTATTTTCTTTTATTTTCTTTATTTAACTCTTAAGAGTTACGCTTTTATTTAATAAATGCTCTTATTCTGATCAATTGAATTTTTATTATTTTTATTTTTATTTTTTTTTATCGACTTAGTAGGTACTCAATGACCACACACTGATCTCACATGGGGCAGGCCTAGGTGGCATCAAAATTCACCCAGTCACATGGACTGGGCTCAGCTGGTCTTAATTGCTAATATCTTTGGTGATCATGCGATACCAAAGCTAATGCCTACGTACTAAATATTTGGCTACAGATAAAAACATCATCAGCCATTAACATAATCAGCATTCAAGATTAAACTAAAGCTAATATTAAATTTAGAATTCAATACCTACAATAACATAGATTATTTATATTTAAACAAGGAGGAAAAATTTAGGTTACCAGTATAGAAAATAAGTTATGCATTAATTCAATGATGCCAACAATTTAGTTTTTATAACATAAGAAGAGGTGGGAGGAGCAGCACACGCAAAGTGGGTATTAAAAGATTTGCATAAGACATAGAATGGATCATGTTGCAAATAAGAAGCTCTACAAAAGGGAAGAGTAATAGGAGAATAGTTTCTAGTTGGACGTGCTGGTACACTAAAGTTAATCATTCTAAGTAAGAAATGTGAGATAATACTACCATAAATGATGTTATACATAAAAGTTAAACCAATGACCGTTCTAAGACTAGACATAGTAGGGAGGTTGATCAATTTGAGACGACACCGATAAGATGGTACGCAAGCATTAGGATCCCAGTGGAAGTTTTTGGGAGCAAAAATTAGAAATTGGTTTTGAACCGACTCAATACGATCAATATACATCTGATATTGAGGATCCCAGACACAAGACGCATACTCCAGAATAGGTCTTACCAGTGAAGTTAGTAGTATACGGATCATCAAATTCCTTAGACCAATCGTTTAATATAGCCAAGGACACCTCTAGCTTTAGAGACCGAAGTGGAAAGGTGGGTACCGAAATGCAACTTCGAGTCCATCAAAATACCAAATTCGTTAAACTGGGAAATACGATCTAAACTATTTAAGTCAATGTAATAAGAATTTGAAATAAGGGCTCCGCGAGAAATGGACATAACTTTGCATTTATTGGTATTGAGGATTAAATAGTTTTTGGAACACCAACGAGATATGTCACTCTGAAGGAAAATCCCGTGAGAAGGGTTATTAAGGCGGAAACATAGTTTTACATCATCTGCGTACATTAAAATCTGAGAGTGTTTGATAACGGTAGGTAGATCATTAATAAATATGTTGAAAAGCAAAGGCCCCAAAAAAGTACCCTTTGAGTGCGTTGATCAAGGTAAGATGCCAGCCATCGGATCAATGGAGAAGGGAAACCAAAAGCTTTGAGTTTGGTTATAGGCAACGCATGCGATACAGTATCGAAAGCTTTACTGAAGTCGGTGTAGATAACATCAGTTTGGCTACCTACCGAAAAGTTGTGATTGACAATAGAAGTAAATTCCAACAGATTGGTTACCGTTGAACGGTTCTTTAAAAAACCATGCTGAGATATACTCAACAATGGGCGAATATAGAACTGTAGATGATCAGTGATAATCTGCTCAAACAACTTAGGAATTGCGCACAGTTTGGCAATACCCTTGTAGTTCGATATATCTGACTTACTTCCCTTTTTGAATATAGGATTCTTTCCAACCACTTGGCATAGACGAAGTAATAAGGGATAAATTAAATAAGGTATAAAGGGGAATATATAAGTTGTCAGCACAGCTTTGTGAATGGCTGTGGTATTCTAGAAGCTTCGGAAAAATGTATATATATAATATGTCGCGAAATGTTTGTACGTATAGTACAGTTTTCATGGACAGTTTCAATGGGCGCGTTCAGCAATGGTCATCGCTGACCTCTTTTGCTGCTTTTCGCTTATTGCGAATGCCTAATTCACAATTTCGTTGAAAATTTTGTGAGCGAAGGCTAAAAATTCATCAGAAAAATTCTTTGTTAACCAAGTCTTCAGATTTCAATCAGATGTATTTCGTTTGTAAACAAAGTAATAAAGACGCAACTTTTAAGAAAATAATTTGTGTGTTGTTATTAGTTGCTTCGAAAGTGTAATGTAATTTTATTTATTTATTTAATTTTTCTTTTTTTGGCCAGTCCTTTCTATAATGCGTGAGGCTTCTATGCCGCGCATTTCCTAACGCCGTAATTTTATAAATCTAGCGACACTGCGTTCAGCGGAGACAAATCAGTAATCGGTTAGCAAGTCAGAGAAAAAAGTCAGAGATGACTTCTGCTGAACTTGCCCAATGTTACTTGAGTAACTTTTGCCGATTTGTATGTAACTTTAGTTTCATTCTTATGTACATTTGTTTAGCTTCAGTTATTTCTTTCGTTCGGTGCCGACTGGGCCTTATGTCTGTCTATTCTTTAGACGTTCAGACGTTTTAACAGAAAGAGTAACGGTTTGTGCTTTTAAGAACTTATTATATTTTATAATAAAGATTTGAGACAATTTTAATGATGTTACTTGTTAGCTCTTCGGAGTCTACAGAGAGACTAGAGTGAATCGTACTTGTTAAATGAGAGTGAGTTATAGGTTCAATTTGGGAAAAGTGAGAGTGAGTGTGTTATAAATGAATGAGTATGGAGGGAGCGGTAAGTATGGACGTAACCCGCATGACAAAATTAAAGGTTGTTAAATTTACTACAAACATAACCAACACCTCCTCAGTCACTACAATTAAGACTGAGGTTATGTGTTATGAAACACAAAGCGCCCCGCCCCGAACGCCCAGTCCGTTACGTTGAAAAGTTGTATCCGAGAGAAGACGGTGTGGTATGGGCGTACTACCAGAAACACATATCAACGGTCTGCAAACCGGTTATTCCGACTATATATTGGGCGCTACGACAAATAGATTCGTGCCTTCACTAGGGAGCGAGTAGGAAGTAGGATGGAGTGATCGTACATAAAAAAGCAAGAATTAAGTTAAGAAATAAAGACTAATTTAACAACCATTTTCAAAAATTTTCAAAATAAATTAATGTTTTATTGTATGGGCCAAGTGTTGTACTTTTCAATCATCGTCATCATTTCCGCGATCTGACTACTCTAAGTGGCGCGAAAACGTATTGCTCCCCAACGAGATTCCTAATCGCAGGCACCGGGCAATGGCAGATTCTTTGCAGCAGGACTTCTCATTCAGCTGCAAATTTCAAAACTCATTCGGAAGACCTACACATACCGTTTCTTCTCATTGATATTCAAGGATGAACCCAGCTTGAAGGAACCACTCACCATAGATGACATCCGGGGTGGCGTGCAATTGCTTGTAAAGGGCATCCAGAAAATTTATTTTGCTGAGGAACTAAAATTCCTACGCTCTAAAGGGCAGTTCTCAGCGAAGAGCAAAATCCTATCACTCTATCCTATCAATGACCAGAAGTTTTTGCATGGAGGCCCACAGAGTTTGCTCGCTGACATCAGGCTGAATTTCTGTCCTATTGGAGTACTCAAAACCGTGGGAGGTATAATCAGCAAATGCAACCGCTGTTTTCGATTGAAGCCGTACATTGCTGAACACATCATTGCTCCTCTACCAGCAGAACGCGTTTAGCCCGGTCGACCATTTTGCGAAACGGCCGTCGACTTATGTGGACCAATTTATTTTAAGGCAGATGTAAGAAACAGCCGCCTATAAAGCCGCCTATAAAGTGTTATATTTTTATTTTCATTTGCTTCGCTACCAGAGTTGTACACTGGGAGGTTGTGGGGTACCTTTCTACTACTTCATTTACCGCTGCTTTAAAGAGATTTATTTGCCTAAGGGTCAAGCCCAGCACAGTTTGGTCCGATAATGCAACGAATTTCTTTGGAGCAAAGCGCAAACTTGACGACTTGTGGTAACTGTTTTAAAGTGATCTCCACCGCAAGCATCTCACTGAGGAATGCACAAGCATTGGAGCTTTATACCGCCCTCATTTTGGTGGGCTATGGGAATCGGCCGTAAAAGCGGCTAAGCATCACTTTTATCGCGTCGTCGGCAAACATCTACTGACGTTGGACGAACTGCGTAGGCTAGTCTGTGGAGTCTCTGCTATATTGAATTCACGGCCTCTATGTCCAATTACTGAAAATCAGATGATCCTCACACGAGGTCCCTTTCCAATTAGAGCGGCATTCGCTACAATAGACGAACCTGACGTGGCGCACCTCAATTTCGACCGTCTTGACCGTTGGCAGCGAGTCTAGCAGCTGCAGCAAGCTTTCTTGGAAAAATTGAGTTCCAGCTACCTGTCATGCTGCAAGAGCTTACGAAGTGCCGATGAAAGCGGCGCCAAATCTGGAGCCAGACTTTATGGTCCTGTTAAAAGACGACAATCTATCCCCACTCAGGTGGCAACTTGGCCGAGTTGAGAGTGCAATCAGAGGTGAAGACGGCGCCTTTCGATTGGCAATCATCTGCACTGCTGGAGGCATGGTCAAGAGAGCAGTCACTAAGATTGCCGTTCTGCCTATAGACGCTACATCAGTTGAATATTCGCAGGTATGTTCGCAGCAAAACTCCACTTGATCCTCTCCTATTTGCTTTAAGCATTAAATGTAAAATCTATCACAGCTATTTTATTATAGCTGTGATATATTAAACCCTGTCTCTTATATTCTTTTTTTACGTTCTTTCGTTCTTTTTACGTTCTTTTTTACGTTTTTGCTTACGCAGCGCTTATCTGCTTATCTAACTTGAATCTTTTCTTTCGTTCATCATAAAGAAGTCACGCTGTCAAAATTACTCCCACGCGTTTTATTTTTTACTAGACCTTTTAATATATATATATATATATATATATATATGAATATATAACAATATTCTCTTGTAGTTCGATTTTGCCTGCAATATTGATGGTTGGCCCAAAATTTTTGCGTTTACGATTGACTAAGTAAATCCAGTGTTTATCGCCATTGAGTATTCGATACAACAAAACTTGTTCTTGTTTGTTTGACAAGCCAAATTTTCATGGTGTTATAGTCTTCGGGCATACAGACAGACAGATAAACATCCATTTTTATATACATAGATAGTGATATTTTATCCACTAGATTTAAACGCTAAATGGATTTTGATTGAAATCGCTACAGTAAGGAGTCCGATTTTTTTTTCTGTCGATATGCTAATTTTATTTAAAAGGATATATAATTAAAGTAAATAAATTAAAAAATTTAAAACAATTCACTAAGCTTGGTTTACTTTTCTTCTAATGTGAAATATATCAGGCGTACATGCATCAGAGTTAATCATGAGTTCAGTTTGTATGTGAAACCTTCTGCCCGTAACAGAAATCCGCCTCTTTTTGGTTTCAATATCCAAGAAAATTTCAAGGTCCCCAATCTTTCCGAACAAATTTTCCATATCTTTCTCTGGGTAATACAAAAATCGACATCTTATTATTTTCTGTGAGAATGTAAAACAGTTTAATAATCTTTGAATCCGAAACTCTATTTGTCGTATAATGTATTTCACTATCACTTCCGTCATTGAGTGAACATCGAATACGGTATCAAGCTGGTAAAAATAAGCACAGTTGTAAATATGCGCTGACCAATTCTGCAGAAAATCTTTGAATAGTGCACAGCATAATTCGGACGAAGTAAAGTTCCAATTTCTTATCACTTTATTTTGGTTATCGGCAAGGGAATTTATGGTTTTGTGATAGGACTCAAGGATATCGTAAGTGTACTCTTGAACCTTATCCACCACTTCAGAAAACTTTGTATGAAATAATTCCATTTCCGCAAAATAATTAGTAAGCAACGATTTCACCTTCAAAGTCTGTGGCAATGGAATTTTACGCAGCTTTAATAGAAAAGATTTACTTGTTGCTTTTGTTACTTCAGCGAACTGGTGAGCTTCTCTTGCAAATTCTGTCGAACCTCGAGCAACACTTTCCAAGAAATTTGACAAACCATTTACTTTATTTATTTGATTATCATAACATTCACTGTTCGTAGTTTCATTTGATGTATTCAAATTTGTATATTTCATGTAAAAGTTATATACAAATTTTTCCAACTGCATTTGCAAATTCCTTTTGGATTGGTCTGCTGACCGAGTTGATTCATAAAATTCTATAGTAATATAATCTCTTTTTTTGGGTTTCGACAATTCGTTTATATTTTTAAGTATCCGTATATAACCAACAACGTTAGTTAATACACAACTCAAAAGATAGAATCTTATGAAACAAAACAGCATAATAAATATATCGTTTCAAGAATTGGTGGTATTGTGTGATCTTCGCGGTCTTCAACTGCAAACTAAATAAATGAAATAGTCAGACAGAAATATAGATATCACAAATAAGGGAATACAGTGCACTCGGATAACGTAAACACCCTAAAATATGAATGCCCCAAACGTTTTCTTTACATTCATTATTCATTATTATTATTCATTTTTCCCAAACCTGAATATTTTCAACATGAATACTCAATACTACAATATTTAAAAACTTCCAACAATATTTTAGGCACATGTCATATTTTTCGTTTTTGATTAAGCAATATAACAAGTGCTTGAGGTTCATCACATGTGACCATTCGTTCAGAAGTGGAATGAAAATATTTTGTTGTGAAACACTTTTGGGCAGAATTTTGCATAGCGTAACGCTCGCATACAATCTACCGTCGTAAACATATTACGATCAGTAAAAGGTAGCATACATTTTCAAGTATTGATTACAAAGTTAAGTCAGTTAAATGAAATATTTTTATTTATTTTGTTAAAAAATATGGTTATTAGTACTATTGTAGTAGTACTAGCAGTCCCTCAGAAAGTAAAGTAAATTGTACATAGCACAATTAAATAGAAAGACGTTAGTTAAATTAACAACATGAAAAAAACAAACCTTAACAACTTCGTTGGCTATATATTTTGAACCTTTTTTTTTTAAATTTTAAAAAGCTACATGTATTTCGACAACCACGCTACCTACCGGACCCAAACGTTAATCTAACCAATTAAGAACCACTCAAACAGAAAACAACAAATTTCCCAAAGCTCCCAAAGCATCTGTATAACAGAATTTTATATATGAAAAGGATTATAAAATAAAACAAATTTTAATTAGTTCACGTTACCCCGAGCGCACTGTACTTCTGTTTATATGTTCTCTTTTGGACACGACTATAATATTTAAAGTTTCATTTTAGGCTAAATACATATAGACTTAAAGACTATTGAATTTTTACGCCAAAGTGCCAAATTAAAACAAATTAAATATATATATAACATTTTTCTAAAAATATCTACAAAATCTTTGACTTCAGCAAATCTCTTCTTACATTTTCCAAATAGAGAATGGCATTTTAACTTAGTCATGTAGTTTGTAACACTGAGAAATCAGAGCCCTATGAATATAACTAAATAGAACGTTTGTTTAGAATATATAATATCTTATTAAACTAAAATCGGAGCATCTGTATGAAGGCCCGCCAGCGCGATCGTGGCACGGGGCCACTTAAACAATGTCATATTCCATTACTAATTGAATCAATTGTACTTTTAGTTGATGATAAAATTTTGTTAATAGTATAAGCCGTTGGCGTATTATTAAAAAAAAAGAAAGTATAACACTCTTAAGAAAATCTGCTAACATGCACTGGGCTCCAAATGTCCACCTTCCATCCTATCGATGCCGCCAACTACCTACGTTGGCCAGTCTTAGAACTACTCTCGGTGTGATGTTTCTATATAATTTAATTGTTGGTAGTATCTATTCTCCTTTTTTGCTTGGTAGCATAAACTTTAACGTTCCTTCTCGGGTTACTAGAGGTTATTCTCCAGTTTCTATCGGTTTCTGTAGAACTATTTATCTGCTGCATGATCCATTTCGCGTCTTATGTCAATCATAAAACTTGCACTATATCCTAATATGCATCTCTAAATCTTCTGATAGTTTCAAATCTATCCTATTATCTTACTCAACACATAGTAAATAATGTTCTCTTCAATAAACTCACAGTTCTCACACGTCGTCTTAATTAGCGTCGTTGAATTAATGTTAGCTTTACTTGTTTAATTCTTTATTGTTATGGTATGTAATGAACTCTAAGTTGAATCTTAACTTTAGTTCATCTTGCATGCCTATTTGTTAGAGGCTGATGAGGTTCTTATCTGTAGCCAAATATGTAGTTCGTGGACATTACCTTTGGTATAGCATGTTCACCACAGATGTTAACAATTAGGACCAGCTGAGCCCTGTCTAGTATGTAACTTGGTGAATTTTGATTCCACTTGGGCTTGCCCCATGTGAGATCAGTGTGTGATGATCGTACCTGCTAAGTCAATGAAAAAAAAAACGCTGTATGTATAGTACCTATAGAATGCGAAACCGATGGAGCGATTTTGTGAAATTTTCACAGAAACTCTGTTTGTAAAGTAATAGAGTGAAATAGGAATAACGCAATTAACTTACTTCATTAGTTGCCTCAGAAATGTTTGTCTTTTACTAGATCTACCACCGTATCACGTAGAAATAAGTGAACTCCACAGCAGTTACGTGGTAATAGATCGCGACGACATTACATGTCGATTTGAATTTTGCTATATTTAAATACAATTACAGTTTCGTTCAAAGTAAAATTATCGGGAAAATGGAAAAGTTGAGAGGGCATTGCGGTTACTTAATTAAAATACCGACATTGCATCCACTACCTGATCCATTGTTGTCATTGCTTACGGGCGACTCATCTGATTACTTCTCCTGAGTCTCAGCTGTACAGAAAGTCTAATCTCTGATTAATTGTTAGTTGCTAGCTTTAAGCAATATTATCAATGTTAATACTTATAAATGGCGAATAAAGCCAATTGTTAAATGATAATCATTTCTTCTGGGAGCAACGCGCCGAGTACCAGCTAGTCATACCAAAAAGAAACTACAAAACACAAAGTACCAGCTAGTCATACCAAAAAGAAACTACAACACACAAACTCGGCGGAATGAAAACAAAAAGAAGTAAACATTCAATATCGATATAAGCAGGTGCATGATGTGAATGGTGATAAGACTACGGCAAAACCGAACGTTTTTTTAAGTCTTATTTATTTTGTAATTCAAAACTTGTACATATAAGAGGATATGCTAAAAGGTTTCTGAGCTGATGCAAAAGTTTTTTGTGCAAATAAAAATTCCCTTTCTAAGTATTAATGATTTCTTCATTTCTCACAATTATCTTACCTCAGAGACAGGTTTTGATGTTAGAAAGAAAATGATACTCTGGGTTTTCCTCATTAGAAGTGTTCACCCTTCTCAAAGAAGTCAATGAGTCCCAAAACACATTTTTCATAACTACCTAAGTCAGACTTCTTCTACTTATTTAATAAGAATTAATCAAATTTGTACAACCAAAAAGTTTGTGTTGCTACATACATACTGATCGAATAGTTACACACAATCGCCGCGTGTCTACGCATATACTATTCGAATATATGCAAACATACTCGCATACCTTACGAGTACATATAAATATTCCCCGCGCGTATTTATTTGCATATTTATACATACGCGGTGATTAAAATGGGTTCGTCTCTTTCTACCCCCATTCATGATTAATCATTAATACGCGAACTCAAGAGAAATGGGAAAAAAACTTGTATTTAAACAAGCTGCACATGTGGTCCCCAATAACATAATTTCTATGCGTTTTTGGGGTTCCGTACGTTTGAGTGAAAACGGAACCATTATAGGATCACTCGTGCGTGTGTTTGACCCACTTTTACAGCTAATTTGGTCCGAACGTAGTGGACCGAATAATTTAGGCAATGCAAGGCTTATTGCAAGGGCCTCTTTTTAAAAAAATAGTTTTAAAGTTGTTTCAGTAAATACATGAACATTTACCATATTTACCATTTCTGACCAAGAAGTTGATATCCAGGAACAATGGCAGGATTCTAGTTACCGAATATAGTTTATTGCTGTTATTATGATCCCAACTTCAAATTTAGTGCTGCAGACTGGTAGATACCTAAAATCATACAACTAGCCTATCCTTTGTTCCTGAAGCATCAAAAAAGAGAGTTGCTTATTGGCGCATCATTACATTTTTTATCTGATTTACCTTTTGCACCTAATCTTCCTGTTCTTCAGAAAACCAAGCTCGGTTAGGTTGCGTCTGGTTGTATTTCTTATGTTGCGCAAAGATGCTCTACTCTTGCAGTTTTTAACAAAGAAGCTAAAGTTAAATGTCTATCATCATCTAGCAAAGTTATTGCACTCAATCCACAAGTGGATTCATGGATTCTTGCGCTTTGGAGGGCGTCTCCAAACTTCATTGTGGGACTTCGAAGCCAGGCATCCCCTCATGCTGCCTATCAACATCCAATTATGATAGCTCAATAGCTATTTTGAATATTATCATCACAAATTATTGAATGCCGTGCCTCAGAGCCTTTTATCTTCATTGTGTCAGAGGTTTTTGCCTTTAGGAGGACAACCGCTAATTGGAAGCATAATTAACAGATATCTAAGGATTTTCGAATTCCACCGAAGATTGTGCAACAAAGAATTGGAAATATTTCAAGAGCGTGTGTTTATTTTACTCATACATTTGCCATCACTGGAATCGACAGGCAGCAGTTAAGGCTACTAAGCAACTTTTCCAACACTTGGACTGTCCATTTTGCCTTTTTATGGCCCTCGAGAGACTATCATCCCTCCAACAATAGACCGAGTGGAAAAATCTTCACGAGACCCTAAGATCATCGGCAGAAGCAGTAATTGGAGTGAAGCGCAGCAGGAAATCGGAATGGATCTCGCACGTAACATGGAATTTAATCAGCCAGAGAAACCACCTAAAAACAACATCATCCTTCTCGGCGATTACAAGCTAGCCTGTAGAGAAGTAAGAAAATCAGCGAGAAGAGACAAGCAACTGATCCGTGAAAATTTTGCATGTCAACCAGTGAAAACAACATTGGAGCACTGCACTGACTAACCATGCTGATCACCGGTCGATCGATCAAAGCAAATCAGTCTGTGAGAGATGAATGCTGCACTCTACATACAGGGGAAACAGAGCAACCACAACGATGGAAGGAGCACTTCGAGGATATCAGCCAGGCGCCATCAATACCTCAAGGAACCTGGACCTAAAACATAACAGCATCAAGCAGCAGCCCACTAAGAAACTCCACCTTAGCCCCAATATCAGAGTAATCAGCAACGCCATCAAGAAACTGAAGGCCAACAAAGCAGCAGGGGAAGACGGCCTCCCCGCCAAACTACTCCAACTAGACCCCAACTGGATAGCCGAATTCTTCACCCACTGATATTCCTCATCTGGTCCTCAGAAATCGTGCCTGCCTCGTGGAAAAAAGAAATAATGGTGAAATTACTGAAAAAAGGCGATCTAACAGACAACAACTGAAGAGGGATAACGCTGCTCAGCATAAACTATAAGAACCTTGCAACCACCTTGATTGAGCGCATTCACGAACAAATTGAGCCCACTCGCAGTGACGGCAAGCAGGGTTCACGCCACAAAGGCAATAACCGAGCACTCGGTGGAATGGCGTTCATTGTTATACCTCACGTTCATCTATTTCCAAAAGGCATTTGACTCAATAAATCGCACGCAATCTGGAAAGAACTGGCAAACAAAGGAGTACGGCGAAAGATCATTTCGTTAGTCCACGCGTTGTAGGAAGACACTGAACTATCGGTACTGCATAACGAACAACTTAGTGCGCCCTTTAAAACAACCACCGCTGTCAACCAAGGATGCCCACTCTCGCCACTACTTACCAACGTCGTGCTTGACGAAATCATAAAAAGAAAAAAAAGTCAGTCGTGGAACAGCTGTTATCTTCATTTGCTGCTAGAACATACTAAATGACAATCTTCAAGCTGAAATTTGCAACTCCTTAGCCAATGAAAGCGCAAGTCGGTCGCATCGAAAGAATCATCAAAGGCAACGACGACGTTGCA
The DNA here is from genome assembly GCA_035041755.1 of Cacoxenus indagator. NCBI lineage: Eukaryota > Metazoa > Arthropoda > Insecta > Diptera > Drosophilidae > Cacoxenus > Cacoxenus indagator. Next base: position 3,697,191 of record JAWNKX010000163.1, on the reverse strand, counting down.
AGAGTTGGAATCATCAAGACATGCAGTGAGCCAGTTAAGAGAGCTTTGAAAGGGTCGCCCTCCTTCGGGGGGAAGATGTCCTTCTTCTATTTAATAAGAATTAATTAAATCTGTACAACCAAAGAGCAACTGAATTTGATTCCCTATGATTCGATAGTTCGAACAGGTAGCTCAAACCAGTGCTTTTTCTAAACAACAACTTTCTTAGTTGACTGGACTTCGGGGTTGCTTCACTTACTGCAATACTTTTTATCAACCGTTATTATTTTTCATGAATGTATTGATTGACATAAGTTTCATTGCAAATAGAAAAAGTGTTCCAGAATATTTCATAGAATAGTCTCTTTATGCACAAATGTTAATGTAAATAAAATATGTAATGAAAACAACAATAGTATCCAGAACATACCTATCTTAATGCTCGGTTTGGTGTCTAATTACTTCTGTAGATGTGCATGTCTTCCTATATAATATATCTTCGTAGTTCTATTTAATCACGATAAGCGTCAACGTCTTTCGCTATTACACATTTACTGTTTCTGTTTACACTTACAAAGCATTTTTCTCTAATTGTTTGAACAAACACTCACTAGGACATAAAATATTGGTCACTTGGAAGTCTTGGCTAATTTAGTATCTAAGTTGTTTGTACCATAAAATTTTCTTTGTGAAATTTCAAACTAACAGGGAACTTCAACTTTCGTATTTCACAAAGGCAATGAACTTAAAGAAAACTATTAACCTTGGCAAAGTAATTCTCTTCGCTCAACTCCCGTAAATTTCAACTAATGTTTCTAGGTTGTATTATATTTCGTTCAACACCGAGATATATAAATGTATGCCCGATTCACAGTGGGATATGATTTGAAGCAATGTTGATTCAACGCTGCCATTCTCAACAGTCTTCTTCTTGTTTTTTGTGCGCCAAACCAATAAACGGCTCATCATGTCGATAAGCAGAGGTAAGTAAAAATTCAAATTCAAAGTTTTTTGAATGAAACTTCTAAGTGCGCAATTACAGTAAAAATTTAAAATATTTCGGCGCCCCGATGGCGTTCTGTGACAGAGATGGAAGATAAGTATATTTTAGAGAAACAGAGAAGGAATACACCGCAGCCTTTCGAAATTTTTTTTTGTGGGCGCTGTTTAGCGATGTAAAGAAAGAAAACGAAAAACGACAGAGATAAGTTGTGCTGTGCTCGCAGTTGTTTGCAAGGAGAGCATGAGGCAAACGTAAATATAACAACAACGATGGCACGCGCCAATATGTTTTTTACTTAGAAACAAGCAAAGAACATGCATGATCGAACTGTTTGCTTCTTTTCGGGTCGCTTATGAGTCATGACACGCGAGGTTCGGTACACACGAGGTTCGGTCTACTCGAGTAAGCACAAAATTAGCGTCTGTCGCGACACCAAAGAAGAATCAACGATAGCTTCGGCCGCACGGCTGTGTCAAAATAATTATAATCAAGCAAGAGGCAAGCGTACAACTCAGTAGAATTGTGACCTCAAGACAGAGGGATTGTATTTTGCTGTTTTCATTTTCTCTTGTTTTTAAAAAGTTTCACTTCTACCATGCGTGAACAGCACATATTTTTTTTATAAAAATAAGTCCAATTAAGTCTGAATATACGTTTGTACATATATAAATGATTCAATTATTTAATTTTTTTATTTCTCACAATTTGTGGTGTGTATAACCAAAATAAAAAACAGCTGTTTATGATTTGCGATTAGCACTCTGAACGACAACACTCATAATCGTGATTTAGTGCAGTGTGAATAGGACATTAAACAACCACTCTTAGCGGAATTCGACATTATTCATCAACATAGTCTCTTTCAATAGTGATCCATTCATTCCTACACTTCTCTAAAATTTCTGCGCCTCTTACCAGCTGACTTTTTCATTTTTGTCGCTTTGAACTGCTTTCGCCAGTTGGTGTCTACTCAGCTAACTATTGATTTGACTCTGGAGTATAGTAATGGAAACTGTTTGGAAAAAGTTCCAAACAGCGCTCCTTATCAACCTTTTGTTTTTTTTTTTATTCAGTAGTGGTAATGGATAAATTCTCATTCTCATTGACTACACTTCCATGTAATAACTGCATTTTTTACATCATAGTGACGTTATCTGCTAGTCATCGTATGAACTTATGGAGTGATTTGTTAAAGTAATAAATACTACTAAAATAAAAGACTATTGCAAGGTATAACAGACCGACACACATTTTTTTGCATGTCACCGTGATAAACACTTAAAGTATCGATTATATTATGGAACCAGTTCTCATTAGTATTGCTCTGACTTACTCATTTTCCCGTGGACGAAGAAAATACGGTGTATTCCGTGTAGTCAAACTACCACTGCCTTTTTCAGGAGTATGCCTCATTCCGTTCGTAAGACTGCGTGAGCGTGGCATAACGCCGCAAGTTGTCATTTGAGACTGATTATTGCAGTATCTGGATCCCCGATTATTGAGTGCTCTACCACCACAAAATGATCCTGTAACAGGCTCTCCACTACAACCGCCGCTACTGGTTAATTGGGGTACGCTTGACGCACGTGTGACCATTATTAGTTAAATTATTTTGATTAATAATCCTTTATAAAATTAATTAATTGTTTCCGATTTTATTATTTAAACAAAACTATAAGTGAGGACCATATATCCATAAGGTTGAGGTCAACTTAACTGGCAGTCAACCACCATTTAAATTACGAATAAATACCGCAATTATTCATTGTACGAAGGCACGACAAGAACTTTCCAATGAAGAAAAAATGTTAATACGCAGCTAAAAAAAGTTGCGTTGAAACGACCGTCGCTTATAAAATCCATTCCTGACTGAGCTCAAGTTCAGCTACGTGGTGTTACGAGTATACCACTATAACAATCGTAAATAAAAATACGCCCCTTTCATATTTATGGTAATTTCTACTACGAATCCATAAACTTACACAAATATCCTAAAAGAATTCCTGTGGTCAATGTAAATTATATTTGTTGTGGTTGTTTTGGTAAATTACTTAATGGGAGAGTGGAATCACAATTTGTTGCTTTAGCGAGTCTAACGAATACGTACTGGGAAATTTTCTCCTTTTTCAGTCACGCAAACCCATGTATTTCCATTCGTTGTTCTTAAACCAACAATTGTAAAACAATTGAAAGTTTAATTTGAAAATAATAAAGATTCCAGCTCTGCTAAAAAAAATTTTTTTTTATTTTTACAAAAAAAGTTATTAATTGGCGCCCAACAGGACATTTTATTGTAATTCCCAATACCAGACCACAGTACTTTGTTCTGTCTAATCAAAAAACCTTTTCGTAAGTTAATATTATATATTTAAAAATGGAACTTAGCGAAATGTAAATTACTGCCTATAATTTGCATATAGACTGCCTATAAATGTATATAGAATCCGTCTCCTTTTAACAGAACACCATGAAAATTTGTACATATATGGATGTCAACATGAAGTATGTTTCTGGCTAAGTTTGGTACTGTAGTATACCGCCTGGAAATTCCACCCAATTTTCTTGTTTGAATCCAATATTGCTGTATCATTTTACCGTTGATTTGTATGTCAAATTCGTAGGATGGCTGTCAAAGGAAGTTAATAAAAAAAAGTTTAAATGGGTAGAGTCAATTTGATGTGTTACAAATTTGGTGAGGGAAAAAATGCTAGTGGGGCGTGGAAATCAAAATATTGGTCGAAGTACGCGCGCTGCAACCAATAATATGATCGTAGAGTCAATGAGACTAAAGATAAATGACCAAAAAATTTTTGTACCAGCAAGCTTTTTCGCTGGAACTCACACGCGATATATTTAAGTACAAGGTCCACAAAGTAAAAATTTCTTTGATTATATGTTTTAGAAGTAGGTTGCCGATTATTTATCTTTTAGTGAGCGAATTTCGACCAAATGAATAAACAGTTAAATATAAACAGATACTCGAACATTAATTGGAACAGTGTGTATAACGAAACAATGTTTTTCAGACAAAGTAATAATGCGATGTGTTTGCGAAAATGAAAGAAATAACTTAAAGGCGCGACAGTCCACTTATATATGAGGAGACGATCAGCTGTTTTTGAGTACCATTCTATCAAAAGATTGTTGACCTGTTAACAGGTGTTAGGTGGAGCCTTTGGCAGCGCTGTTTGCGGAACTAAACATAGCCTATAGGTGTAAAGTAACTACCTCACAATACGCAAATATTTCTGTGGAACTGAAAAAGAAAAAAAAATTTTTTTTTTGTTTAATCATTTTGCTTTAATCATTTGAACAAAAACACAGCTTTCCAGAAAGATCAACATAAAGCTATTAAGACTCTTTTCATTATCTTGTTAATAGTTGATCCGTGTGCTTCCAGCGTCAAACAAGTGAAGTAAAGTTATAAAGGAAAAAATATATATATATATATAAATACATAAATTTTCACAACATTGTTTAATGAATTATAAAAAAAAATATTTTAATTCCACGAAATCTTTGGAATGCGCTTATTTGTTGCTTCCTCCGATCTGCACTGCTGGTCTTTCCTACATGAGTGACCAGGCGGACCACAGTGCCATACCCATCAAAAAACATAGCCTTCCTCCCATTGACATCATGGCTGCTTTTTCGAACAAAGCTGCTGCTCTGTTGCTGGAGTGGTTTTCGTCGCCCTCATAAAGTAACCGTATAAAAAAGAAGCGTATACCAAGTTCGTTAAAACAGACAAGTATCAAAAAAGTTAGCAGAAAACAACTTTTTGATGCAAATCGATTCGCACCACTTAGTAGAGATTCTGACGCTTCTGACATGGAGCTTTCTTTTGAAGGAGTTTGTACCAATAAGAGCGAAACACCTTCTCTGGAAACTGTAAACGCCAAGGAAACCGCTACTTCGACCAGTCGGCCTGAGACCACTACTTATACTCCTATTATAAATAATCGAGCTGATTCAAGGATTCATAACAAATCTCCGAAGCCACCACCCATTTTCATTGTTGGCATCACAAACATTAACGGTTTGTTAGCCAACCTTTACACTGTGAACGAATCCGAATCATACATGCTGAAGGCATCTCCTAAAGAGGGTCTAAGAATCCTGCCCTCCACCAGTGATGCCTATCGTAGTATTATACGCCATCTTGAGCTGCAAAACATTACGTTCCATTCGTATCAGTTAAAAGATAGAAGAGCATACAGGATTGTTATTCGCGGCCTTCACCACTCAACCCTCGTCGAGAATATTAAACGAGAACTTGCCGACAAAGGTCATTCTGTACGCAACGTGCACAACCCAAAAAGCAGAGCTGATGGTCATCCGCTCAACCTGTTTTTGTGGACCTTGAGCCCAACGCCAGCAACAAAAGGGGCTTATGATATAACGAGGCTTTGCCGTCAAATAGTTAAAATCGAGCCGCCTCATCCGTTCCAAGATGTATCTCAATGCCATCGCTGCCAGGAGTTCTCGCATACTAAGAGGTACTGTCGCAAACAATTTAAGTGTGTCAAATGTGGCGAAGCTCACGCCACAACTTCTTACACCAAAACACCTTATAAGCCACCAAAGTGCGCACTTTGCGGCGAGCACACTGCGAATTATAAAGGCTGCATTATATACAAGGAAGCGATTGCCAGGAGAGTCCCGGCAAGACGCCATGCACCAAGCGCCTCTCAACACCATGAGATATCTGGCCACAATTCTGTGCGTAACAAGATTGTTGACGGGGTGTCGTACGCTGATGTATATAGGAAATCGGTGTATCACCAACCGGCACAACAGAAACTCCTACGTGAGCAGCAGAAGCTACTTCAGCAACAACAAAAATCAGTCCAACTACCTATTCAACCTCACTCCGAGACACAACAGCTACCAAGTAAGACATCTCTACCTAAGAGTCGTCAAAAGCCTCATCTGTTATCAAGTCAACGTCAAATCGCATTCCCTCAACCTGTTGGCAATAATGGATCGAATTGTCATCATTATCCCTCGCTCAGCATAGATAATACCCAATCATTCTCATCTCCTGAACAGGTCGACCAATTATCGGTTGTGATCTCCCGCCTGGACAGTCTTAACGAGAAATTTGATCGCCTGATTGAGATGCAGACCATGATGATGGAGATGCTCGACGCCATATTGTCTAAAAAATGACCAGACCACACATGTACCTCGCCATATGGAACGCTGACGACGTCTTTAATCACAGAAATGAGTTAGAAGTGTTCATGGCGGTCAACTTGATTAATGTCATGCTTATTTCCGAAACGCATTTCTGCATTAGAACATACTTTAAAATTCAGGGATATGAAATCTATTCTGCTAATCATCCGGATGATAACCGTATGCGAGGGGGCGCCGCTTTACTCATCCGGTTATCCTTACGCCACCATCCGATGGAAATCATTCGGTCTGACTCAATTCAAAGTGTCTCTGTCAGTATTCACACAACTCAAGGCATCCTGGTCATCGCAGCGATTTATTGTCCTCCAGGACCCCAAATATCAGAGCAGCACTTCGACACCTTCTTCAATAAACTCGAACCTAAATTCTTAGTCGGAGGGGATTGGAACGCCAAACATCGACTTTGGGGGTCCAGACTTGCCACCCCAAGAGGCAATCAACTTCACAAGAGCATAATAAACTCTTCCAGAGAGGTTCTCGCCACCGGAGCACCCACCCTTTACCCATACGATTCCTCAAGGTCGCCCGACGCAGTAGACTTTGCTATATACAATGGCATTCATCCAACAGCTCTGGACATTGCGGAGTCATCTGACCTTAGCTCAGACCACATCCCACTGTTTATTAAACTTGGATTGATTCCAGATAGCATCGTATGCCGGTCCAGACTGTTCCCTCCGCACGCTAACATAACGGTCTTTCATCAGTGTCTAAACGAACGGATCAATCTCAATATGGAAATCAATTCGGACAAGGATATAGATGATTCGGTTGACCTGTTCACCAAAAACATTCATGAGTCCGCCGAATTAGCCTCTTCATACCGATTCCCTTGTTCACCCAACCCACCTCAGGCTCCCTTAAAACCTGAGGTTCTGGAGTTGGTGAGATATAAGCACAGGCTACGACGTCGCTATATGAGATCACGGAATGAATTTGACAAGGCTGCATGGAGGAGAGCTGCCCGAGAACTGAGGCATGTAATGCAAGCTGTGCTATCGAAACATTTTAACAATCTGTTGGATAATGCGGATCCAATGAAAAAATCTGGCTTCAATCTATGGCGTGCCACCAAGTGCATCAAACAACAGCCTCACAGACATGCTCCAATCCGTGGGCCTCTAAACCAGTGGCTGCGTACGGAGACCGAGAAAGCAGAAGCATTTGCTAATGAGTTGGAGAGCCGGTTCACGCCTTTTAGCCTGGCTGACCCTGGAGACGTTGAGGAAACAACTGAAGTCCTATCGAGGTGTATCTTAGACCACAGTCCAACTAAACATGTCACCCCTGAAGAGGTTGTGACTCAAATTCAGAGACTGAAATCTAAGAAGAACCCCGGACATGACCATATTGACAACAAGGTGGTGAAAGCCCTCCCTTGGAAGGGAGTGTTGTTCCTGACGTTGCTGTTCAACAGCATGCTGCGGATCTGCCATTTTCCCTCACAGTGGAAGTGTGCAACGATATCCATGATACCTAAACCTGGTACTCCGAAGAACCGTGTCACATCATATAGGCCCATAAGCCTGCTTCCAACTTTTTCCAAAATTTTTGAAAGATTATTTTTGAGTAGATTGTTGGCAGTACAGGGTGTTTAAGAAGCCATTCCTGATCACCAATTTGGATTTAGATCACAGCATGGCACTCCCGAACAACTGCATCGATTCATTAATCACATACTTACTGCGTTTGAGATGAAAGAGTATTCCTCTGCAGTCTTCCTAGATGTCAAACAAGCATTCGATAGGGTATGGATCGATGGACTTCTGCATAAATTAAAATTACTCCTGCCTGGCAAACAGTTTTTACTAATGCGAAGCTTTCTTCAACGACGAACCTTCTCTGTGACGGTAAGAGACAAAATTTCCACCATCAGGCACATGAGAGCCGGTGTCCCGCAAGGGAGTATCTTAGCTCCGGTCCTCTACTCCTTATATACCTCTGATATGCCTACAACTAGAGATGAGCATTCGATTATTGCTACTTACGCGGACGATACGGCAGTTATATTCAACTATGCCTCTCTGAACGAAGCTGCTGAGAAATTGTCCAGCTACCTGAATAGATTCCACTCATGCGCCAGGCTCTGGAATATAGCCATAAACTCTGAGAAATCAGTTCACTGCACCTTCACATTAAGGCAAGGCGTCTGTCCAGTTGTGACTTACAACACAAGCATCATTCCGCAAATGGAGAAAATCCGGTATCTCGGTTTGATCCTGGATAGGCGTCTTACCTGGCGTGCACACATTGAGGTAGTTACAGCGCGCTGCTACCAAAAGCTCAAGACTCTGGAGTGGCTCCTCCGCCCATTGAATAAGTTATCTTTAACTAATAAAAGATAATAAAATTTGCTTGGCGCTACGCCATACAAATTTGGGGCACTACTGCTGCCTAAAACATCAGAAGAGTGCAGGTGTGTCAGAGCAAGGCTCTCAGAAGATTTACGGGCGCCCCTTGGTACGTCCGCAACACCACGCTGCATATGGATCTTGCCGTGCCAACTGTTATGGAGGTGATTAATTCTCACAGCTGCCGCTATCACTACAGACTTTTATCGCCAATCCGCTGGCGTCCTCCCTCACCCGTATCTCAACAAGGCGTAGACTGAAGAGGCTACACCCGCATGATCTTAACCTAAGAAGGAATCAGCCTTCTATATATTTGCCTTTTCGGGGCAATTTGCATCATTTTTAATTTAGTATAAGTCTAATTTTTTTTACGTGATTATTTTTTTTTTTTTAATCCAACAAATGTGTTATGCAGCTTACTGCGATAAATTTTATAATCTAATTATGAAAAAAAAGACTCTTTTCAGTAAAACTTCACTTTCCTGTTTTTTGAGTTCTGGTTTTTTATTTAATTTCTCACTACTCTTTTATTTATTTTTTCTTATTCCTAAAGTCAGCCCACTTACATGTGGGCTGGACAGCCCACATTCCAATCCTTGGACTTAGTTGTCCTGTAGTCATCTGGTTTGTTGACTTCGCCAGTGGAAGGTCTTCAGCTATGTAATATTTCGCCTTTTTTCACCTTTTCACTTTAAATACTTTTTTTAACTTAATTTTTTCCATTAGGATTTTATTTTGTTTAATTTAATTTAATTTGGTTTTTAAGTTTAACCCGCCGTTTGGCGGCAATTAAAATACCTTTTCGCTTATTTTACATGTAGAAGTAGGCTGAATTTACCATTTGGCTTAAGTTTAGTAAATTAAACTATAAGTGCATCCCGTTTGATGACTTGAACCAAAAAAGCTCCAACTGCGACTTGAACCTGAAAATTTGTCATTTTATTATTATATAGTGAGGTGTGAGTGCCAAAAAAATGAGGTGGAATGGTGACGCTTGAGAGGTGTAGAGGGTATAAGCATTGCCTTATGCATCTGGAGCATACAGACTGAGTGTTTATGCGTTTTCGCTATTCTTTTAAATCATATTTGTGCTCTTGAAGAGCACTGTTATATAGTATGTCATATAAATAAAAACTTTATTTTATAATAATAGATAATAAAATATAAAATAGGTTTTTTATTGGTCCTTATATATTTTATAAATAACAAAGACCAATTATTTAGATTATTAATTGTAATTGTATAGTATACACTTGAGAAATCAATTATCTTTTTCTCTCTCCCAACCAGTGCTCGTTGAGAAGGGAAGTGCGGGGCTACGGGTACGAAGTGTTGATTGTTGCCGACGGTGTACAATCAATACTTTTTCAAAACTTTGACATTTCTTTTTGTGTTCGTTCGATTCTTTCGCTGTTACTTCATTTGTTCGTTCATCTTTTGTAAATTAAATTACGCAAAGGGCAAAGGAAGCTCTTCAATTTCTAATGGAAAAAATGCAAGATTATGAATTATTATTGCACGTAAAGTGCAAAGAAAATGTAAAGAACTGTCAAACATGTTGAAAGCTAAAGGAATTAACGATTTCTTGAGAGAGTTGATTTCCCAAGTGTAATACCCGTCTTAGCAAGTAAGTGCGGCCAATGACCTTTTTGGTCCTGTGAAACTATGTTCCAATTTCACGCGTACATATTCGCATATTCTACTTTGCTCGTACATAAAAGAAATTTGCCCTTATGCAAGTACTGCGCAGAACATATTTTCTTTGTGTTGTTCGCGTTTGCTTAGTTTATCACTGTCGAGATCCTCTCCATTGTCAATTCCAGAAGATATCTATCACCCCACTCCTGAGGTGACACTAACTCTTAACCAACTTCTGTCTGCATCTGACTCAACTTGTGCTAAGCCAAGACAAGCTTTTAATTTTAAACATACTAATTTCAATCGTCTCAACTCATTGCTTGCTTCCACGGATTGGTCAGTATTAAGTTCTTCTTCTAATATTGATACTGCCGTGCGGTTTTTCAACACGACTATGCTGGATTATATCAATAAATGTGTGCCTAAAGTACATGTTACCGATGATTCTCAGCGTCCGCCTTGGTTTTGTATAAATTTGGCCAGTCTAAAAAATATTAGAAATCGGTTATTTAAAGAATTTAAACGCTCTTGTTCCGCAACTGATTATGCGAGATATGCCGCGGCTCGTAGTAAATTCAACATTTTTAATCAATCTTGCTATAGTAGATATTTGTGCAAAGTAAAAGTAAATATTAATCGAGATCCCAAAAATTTTTTTTAATTCATCAAAGTCAAAAACAAATCAGAGTTATTTCCAACTAGTATGGAGTTTGATGGAATTGCAAGTAGCTCTGATGATGGGATTGCGAACCTTTTTGCTAAATTTTTCCAGGGCATCTACTCTAATAGTGCCTGTGGAAATAGTTCTCCTTACCCTTACAAAATTGATGAATTTAATCACTTCAATATGCCGTTTATTGACGGCAGTATTATTTTACGATATCTAAAATTGGTTAAACCTCCGGATAATATTCCTAATTGTATCTTAAAAAGCTGTGCTGACAACTTATATATTCCCCTTTATACCTTATTTAATTTATACCTTATTACTTCGTCTATGCCAAGTGGTTGGAAAGAATCCTATATAATTCCCTTATTCAAAAAGGGTAGTAAGTCAGATATATCGAACTACAGAGGTATTGCCAAGCTGTGTGCAATTCCTAAGTTGTTTGAGCAGATTATCACTGATCAACTACAGTTTTATATTCGCCCATTGTTGAGTATGTCTTTTGTAAAGAACCGTTCAACGGTAACCAATCTGTTGGAATTTACTTCTATTGTCAATCACAACTTTTCGGTAGGTAGCCAAACTGATGTTATCTACACCGACTTCAGTAAAGCTTTCGATACTGTATCGCATGAGTTGCTCATAACCAAACTCAAAGCTTTTGGTTTCCCTTCTCCATTGATCCGTTGGCTGGCATCTTACCTTGATCATCGCTCTCAAACGGTACTGTTTAAGTCTTCAATATCTAAGTCTTTAAAGGTAACCTCAGGTGTTCCCCAAGGCAGTCATTTGGGGCCTTTGCTTTTCAACATATTTATTAATGATCTACCTACCGTTATCAAACACTCTCAGATTTTAATGTACGCAGATGATGTAAAACTATGTTTCCGCCTTAATAACCCTTCTCACGGGATTTTCCTTCAGAGTGACATAGACTCTTTATCTCGTTGGTGTTCCAAAAACTATTTAATCCTCAATACCAATAAATGCAAAGTTATGTCCTTTTCTCGCGGAGCCCTTATTTCAAATTCTTATTACATTGACTTAAATAGTTTAGATCGTATTTCCCAGTTTAACGACCTTGGTATTTTGATGGACTCGAAGTTGCATTTCGGTACCCACATTTCCACTTCGGTCTCTAAAGCTAGAGGTATCCTTGGCTATATTAAACGCTGGTCTAAGGAATTTGATGATCCGTATACTACTAACTTCACTGGTAAGACCTATTCTGGAGTATGCGTCTTGTGTCTGGGATCCTCAATATCAGATGTACATTGATCGTATTGAGTCGGTTCAAAAGCAATTTCTACTTTTTGCTCTCAAAAACTTGCACTGGGATTCTAATGCTTGCCTACCATCTTATCGGTGTCGTCTCAAATTGATCAACCTCCCCACCTTGTCTAGTCGTAGAACGGTCATTGGTGTAACTTTTATATATAACCTCATTTATGGTAGTATTAACTCACCTTTCTTACTTAGAATGGTTAACTTTAGTGTACCAGCACGTCCAACTAGATACTATTCTCCTATTATTCTTCGCTTTTGTAGAGCTTCTTATTTGCAACATGATCCATTCTATGTCTTATTCAAATCTTTTAATAGCCACTTTGCGTGTGCCGCTCCTCCCACCTCTTCTTATGTTATAAAAACTAAATTGTTGGCATCATTGAATTAATGCATAACTTATTTCTATACTTGTAACCTAAATTTCGTCCTTGTTTAAATAGATATGTTATTGTAGGTATTGAATTCTAAATTTAATATTAATTTTAGTTTAATCTTGCATGCTGATTATGTTAATGGCTGATGATGTTTTTGTCTGTAGCCAAATATTTAGTACGTAGACATTAGCTTTGGTATCGCATGATCACCAAAGATATTAGCAATTTTGGTGAATTTTGATGCCACCTGGGCCTGCCCCATGTGAGATCAGTGTGTGGTCATTGCGTACCTACTAAGCCGATGTAAAAAAAAAAAAAAAACCCTTTTGATACTCCTTTGTGTTGTGCGGACAATTGATTAGCTGTGCGTGAACGAACATTATTATAAATAAATTATTATTACATTATTATTACATTATTATACCTTATTATACATTATTATATGTAAATATATAAACATTAATTATAAATAAATACAAATGTAAAATGTCCAAGGAAGGAAGGCTGTCGCTCGTGTCATCGGCAAGTGTATGCGCTGCTTCCGTAGCCGGCCAATCTCAGAGAGCCCTGAAGATCTCGATGTGTTGACGCCCGAGCATTTTTTTATAGGGACTTCGTTTGCGTACGTCGCTGAGCCTAATCTCACCCAGGTCAACCTTAATCGTCTCGGCCGGTGGCAGAGAGTAACCTTTTTGCAGCAAACATTTTGGAAGCGTTGGAGTGGTGAATACTTAACGCTGTTGCAGCAGCGTTCTAAGTGGCGTAAGCCACAGCCTGGCTTGACGGAAAGTGCTGTGGTCCTTGTCAAGAATGAGGATCTACCGCCGCTCCGCTGGCCCCTGGCACGGGTGGTAGAGTTGATTCCCGGGAGAGATGGCATCGCAAGGGTAGGTAGGTAGGCCGTTTTACGCGTTTGCGATCTCTTGTTCCTGTTTTATGCTGTTATTTTCTCTCTGTTCGTCTGCTGTTGGCGTTCACTTGCTTCCTGGCCTGACATCGAAAGCAACGTATTGCGGAAATCACCCCATAGGCAATCAATTCTCCCTTTGTTTTTGACGTTTATTAAATGACTTATTATTAAATTACGAAACTTTGATTGAATTTGTAGTTTTCTTTTGTTTCGCGAATTAGGGCTAACGAAAAAGCTCGTTACGCTTGACTATTTCGGGAGAAAAACTCAGTAATAACCAAAGCGCTGTTAAGCCATTTCTTACTGAACTTAAAAAGAAAGTATCGAAGATTGACCTAAGGCTATGCCAATTGTACAATGCCGATGAGACTGTAATGAAAAATCAGCATCGGGCCAAAAAGTACGAAAATAAAGTATAACTGTCTTATTATGCTGCAATTCAACGGGGAGGAATAAACTAAAACCCCTTATTATAGACAAGGCACAAAACTTAGACAGACATTGTCGGGTGCAGAACTAAAGTCGCGCTGGATAGAGGATTAAAGCTTTGCCATCTGCATGTTACTGAGCTTTCGCCACATGTTGCTGAAGCTTTCTATTTATCCAATTCGCCATCCAGCCACCTAGTATATATCTATTTATCGATTTATTGGTTGATATAGCCCCCAGATGTATATGCCAAGGAGAATTGAATGAAAGATCTTGTTGAGACTAATTATGAAAGCACAGAAAAAGACAATGAAAATTAAGTGGAAAACGTAAATGTTGAAGAACAGAAAGTAATACATTCAGAAGCGTTATTAGCGTTTATCGCTGAGCAAAATAATTTCTCCGGTGTAGATATCACAAAATTGCAAAAATTTAGAGAAGTTGTTCTTGACAACAAAAACTATGCAATTAAACAAGTAACACTTAATAGGTACATTTTAAAACAATAAGAAACATTTCACTTTTGTATACAATTATTTCCCTCAATTACAATTATATTAATAGAAATATAAATAAAATTACTTTTAATGAAATAAAAATCTATATCTACTTACTTTTATTCATTTTTTAGGAAGGTCTCGATAGACCGGAAAATTGGATAACTCGGTCATTACTTGTCCGGATTATCGAACCGCTACTGTAATAGACTACCTCGTTTTGTCTACGGACGTGAATCATTAAGCGCAGCAACCAAAAAACAGGCACGAGGTTTCAGTGCTTGTCAAACACAAATTAAATGACGCAGCATACTTAACATTTTAACAGATGATACTTTAGAGGAGCAGTTTTGAATTTAAAGTATCTAGGCGGTAAAATCAAAAAGACACTCACTTATTCAACTTGCTTCGTATTAAAGAATAATAAAGAATAAGTTTATTCTATTTATGGTTTATTTATTTATAGATATAGCATATACATATAACTCACTTGTGTGTACAAGCTATATAATTTACTTTTTAAAGTCATTTTTTAAGTATAATTTGCTTGCCAAATTTGTTGTGCTTTTGAAATTCTTTTCTTTTATACATTAAACATATGCAGGTTCTAAAATTATTTTTTTGTTATTTCGTGAACGTTCTTCTGTTCTTAAATCTTAGATACAATATAAATTTTATTAAACAGTTACTTTACAAAATTCTTTTAGAATTATTAATATTTATATTTATGTACATTAAAAGTATTTTTCTATTGAAAAACTTGCGATCAACAGAACTATTTACAATATCATTTTACTCGAATTTATTAAAAATTTTATTGGGTTTACATTAAGGTTTATTAGTGGGATAAAGTTCTTCGGAATACTTCGGCCGGCACTCGGCACAAAACCATTTCCCCTGTGGTGCCAACATAATACCCACGCACTCAAAATGAAACCATTCTATTAAACAGTTTTCACCATCGCATGCAATCATTTCGGAAACCTCATCATAGGGGCAACGACAATAGCAATAAACTGCTTCGCCTTCTCGTGCCAGACGTGCTCCAGCAGGTGGACGAATTGGGTAACGTATGTTATTTGCCTTAAAGTATTGTAGGGTAGCAAAACCCGGATTTGGTAAAAGGGCTGGCGGTATCTTTTGCTTAAAAACAGTAGTCTCGGGCACGGGTGGAAGTGCTTTAACAGTTTTATCAATACCTAAATGTCCCATTTGAGAATCCGTTTCTGAGTTAAGGCCTACAGTGGGTGTTAAGGCGCTGGGAACAATAGACACATTTACATCTATTTCATCTTCTGAACTGGTTTCAGTGCTTTCGCCACTGTTGTTGCTGGCCACTAAAAGCTGCGATGGTCTTATTTTCAGAGTTGGTATGGGCGGAAAGTTATTGGTAGTTTCAAGAACTTCTTTATTGGACTGTCTCTTGCTTTTTGACATTCCCTCAGAAAGCAAATTGCGCTTAGGTCTTTTGCGTGACGATTGCTTCGTATTATTTTGCAAACCACTGTTATGTGAATTTGTTGGTGTCTTTGGAGTACGGTAAACTTTGCTTTTAATGTTCAATATGCTTTTTGATGGTGCCGGTAAATCTTCTTTTGCCCAAGTAAGCTGTGGTGGTGGCTGGGGCTTAATCAGCTGCATTCCAACCATCAGGGGAGGAGGTAACACAGCGCCCATATTCTCATCATCGCTGGAGTACCCGTAGAATTTGTTTGGTCGTCGAGCGCGTTTCGAACGCTTAAGGGTGTTATCGGCATCTGAACAGCTGCTTCCATCGCTAACATGCTTGGTAGACAATCTTGCTAAAGGTGCAAGTAGGCGTGGTGTCATTTTCTCTTGGATTGTCAATACAGAAGAAGTACTACATGTTAATGGTGCTGGAACCGATTGCTGTGCAGATGCATTTGAATACGAAGGAATAGTTATAGACATATGAGCGGGTATCGTAGTTGATTCATAAGCAGACCCATTCTGGGCTACATTCATTTGTTGAGATGAAAACACTAATGTTGGGGTAGTTGGAGAAGCTGCAATGTCAAGAGTTGTAGTCAGCTTTTGGTCTGATTTGATGGTAGATTTTCGTTCGCGTTTCCTCTTTTTTGACTTGATTCGTTTATCCCCATAAACTGTTAATTCTTCAGGTAATGAAGGGGTCGAAGGGCGACTGTTTTCCACAATATCAAAGCTGTGTGACGGCGACATTTGTGTCTGAGCCATCAGCGTTGCCCTTTTTTGCGCCAATAATTCATTGGCTAATTTCTGAGGATGCTCATCGTAAAATTCTTCGTCTGTTTCAGATTCTGCAGTTTCCAAATCAGACTCATTGAAAGGTGGGGATTGCGAAAGAGGTGGTGGACTCTGCTTATTTTGATTATTGTTGGTATCCTCGACATTATCAGTTAGTTTCGGCTCCTTAGAATTTGCTTTGTGTGATTGCTTTAAGGGTGATGTGAATTTCTTTCGTATAGATTTCTTTTTTAGTCCTTTCCGGGAAGCACTTGATTCTGCAGTAGAATTGCTATCTTTAGAACTAGAGGAAGTTGTACTACTTTCGCTATCACTGGAACTACAAGAACAATTTGAACCGCAGGAACAACTTGAAGAACCGGAACTGGAACTTGATTCAGAGGAAAAGCCATTGCTCAAATCATCAGAGTTCCGAGCTGAATTAATGCGACATGTTTTTAAGACTTTACTTGATAATCTCGGCGTCGGTCCATTTTCGTTTTTTGGTGAAGCTGGTGTCTGCGGTCGGAACATTTTACAGTAGTCGTGATCCGACATACATACATGAACAACTTTAGGCATTAGATAATATTCTGATGTGTAGTCGGCTTTAGTTTGTTCTGGTAACACTTCTTGATTTGGAATTTGTGTGGCACCATTAGCTTGCAATAAATTTCTCCATATATCTGGAATTTTCTCTTTAGTGTCAATATCTTCATTTTGTTCATTACACGTTTCATTGGCAACTTGTTCGTTATCACTTCCCGATAACGGTGATAAAACCACATTCGGAAGATGTAGTTTACTCTCGTTTTCTCTGGATTTGCAGTCTGTATCGCTTTGGTCAAAACTATCTGATTCAGATAGATTAGGTGCAATTAAATTCAAGTCCTCGAGTGATTCCTTTGAACGTTTTTTCTTTTTACGCTTCTTACGCGAAATTTCTTTATTCGGCTTTATACAATTTTCGTCCTTCACTTTTGTTGGAATTACCATTGTTTTTGTTGTTGATGTTTCACTATAGACTTGGTCGTTTGTAATATCATTTTCGTTTGATGCATTCGTTACTTTATCTTCTGGTTCTAAATTAACTACTGCTGTTTCTTTTCCTTCTGACTTTTTAATACCTATTAATGACTCGGCTTGGTGAATAGTCATGTGTTTTAGCAATAGACGTCTTGAAACAAAAACCTCTTCACAACGTTCTTCAGTGCAAGCATATCGAAAGTCCCCAGAATGTATGCGTTTGTGTACCTCTAGATACATCGCTTTACTAAAGCAAAGATTACAGTCCTCACATGAAAAAGTTGTAGCTGGAATACAAAAATGATAAACATGGCGCCAACGTTTTTGAAGACATCTTTTGCAATTAATGCTTTCTGTACCATGCTTCCAGTACAAATGTTTGGTTATATCTTGCTTATTTCGGTAAGCTATGCCACATCGGTAACAAAGATGATGAAGTTTATGCTTCCACACATGTGACGATAGTTTACTTTGGTTGAAGCAGTCCTCAAGGCACACGTCACAGGCAAAATGCTTTTTCCTTAAATGTACCATAAGGCGAAACGGTGATGGTAGATTAGATATTTCGCACAAACAACACCGATATTTAATGTCAAATACTGAAGTTTTGGATGGCATGCCAGGACAAATGTGACAGAGTATTTCGCTAAAGCTGTAAAAATTAGAACGACACATAAAACAGAGTATTGCTGTCTTTATATGAAGCCTGCGATTATGCATATACAATTCCTTATGCGTAGAGGTCACAAAACGACACATGAAACACTCATATATGCGTTCGTTAAAGGGCCTTGTAAAAACTCCTTCACCTAGAGTGCAGTAACTAGATGAATTTAGATACTCATTTTCTAGAGAGTTCAAAAAGCTCTTAAGCTTAGTCACAATAGTGTTCGGTTGCAATTCCTCTGCTGTTATACTATCGACCGTGGCCGTAAACCGATGGTGTGCGATCAAATGCATAACCAAGCTTTTTGCATTCACTGCAATACGACGGGCATGATTACAATATAAGCAGAATGGATACACAGATTTAAGACATAGTCTTATAAAGTCCACAATTTCAATTTTGTCGAGTGGCCGATCGAGCTCTAATTCTACAGTTAAAGTCTCCTCGTTAGCGATTTCTATCGTATCAGCTAGTGATGAATCATTTTTAATATTACCTTGGGAGACATTCGATTTTAGTATATGGGTTGTTTGGCTGATTGACAGAAACCCATTTTGTGAATCCAGTTTATTTATATCGGCTTCTTGTACATCCAATCCGGATGATACATCATTTTCACCTATAGTAAGTTTTTGTGTATCTATGTTATGTTTCGAATCTGAAGAACTTGTATTGTCACCTTCTATCGTATCTGTTGCGCCCGACTTTTGCTTATTTTCTGTAACGTGTTCCTTCTTTGTAAATCCAGACATTTTAATAGCGTGCCTTAAATTTGTGTGGCGTGGAGTAAAGCACCGCGAATGTGGTGAAGCAGGTGGGGTCGGTGACCATCTTTGCTCAACCGTTGATACTGCTTTTGTTCTACAGCTGTTGTGTGAAACTTCCACTTTGTTTGGTGTTACATCTTTAGTCCGACTTCCTTCCACCTTGGTGAGTTCAAATTCATTGAGTATACGTGCTAGGTTTGCATATGTTGGATCCAGGCACTCTTCATGCGATTTTTGGGAACTTGAGTGATCGCATGGAGTTGGGACATTTGGTCCCTTTACATTTGATGTCTCCGTTGGGGTTTCTGTTGCAGAATTTGGGTACAAATATGATAAAGGGGAAGTCGCTTCGGTTATATTAGTCAATTCTTCAGTCATGTCTCGTATTTTACTATTTAGGTCCTCCAATTCATCATCATCAAATTCTTCACTATCCGTATAACTGAGTTCAGCATCAACCGATTTTTGATATTCTTTTGGTACTCGTAACTTAATTTTTGGTATTACAAGTTTAGGTATAGGTGGCTCCAATTCTATGGGTAAAATCTTTTCTGTTTCTTCGACATCGAAATTCGTTAATTTTATCATGGAAGTTTCGTTTATAATACTGCTACTATTTTCACTATCCACACTTTGACGGCGTATAGTATTTGTAACAGATCGACCATCTGTTGATGTAGAATTTATAGTCGAAGAAGACGTCACATTGTTTGATGCTATTAATTGTGGGTATATTGGAACAAAGTACTTCTGCTTCAATCTTTTCTTTAGATTTTGAGAAAGAGTATTTCTGCACTGAGTTGAGTGTCTGCCTAGTTGGCCACAAATATCACACGACTGAAGGAATTCGTCGCAATTATGTTCCACAAATGATTCTTCCGGTTGAAAAACATGTTGACACATACAGCATGTCAAATTTTTAGAATCGGTATCGCACCAAGCAATTGCCCCATTATGATGGTTCTGCTCTAAATCATGCTTATTCTCCATATGAAGAGACAGTTTCTCCGGCGTTATAAACAATCGTAGGCAATAAAAACATATATATCGGTTGTGTTGATCACGAACGTGATTAAAAAAATTCCATTCTTCGTGTACAGTTTTACAATGCATACACTTATAGTACCGTTTTTTTAAGGTCTTGGGTTTTTTATTGTCGACGGCTTTATAAAGATTAATCTGCGTACCAGTTTTCGCAGCATTACTCACATAACAAACTTCTTGGTGCTCATCTAGTAAACTAATTGAATTAAACCTTATATTATTACCAATGTTGCATTTGACGTCCTTTATGGTATTTAAAACTTGTGCTGTTTCAACATGTGCTGCAGATGGTGGAGTAAAAACAGCTTGTTCTAAACGATCCATAAGTAATGATTTATGTTCTGGAATGTTCGTAATATTATCCTGCGTTTTAGATTGCTTCATTTGAGTTAGTTTCGAGGTGGTTTCGTATTCCACATTACTTGTGCTGGCTTTCCGTTTTAACGATAATTTTAGTGAGGCAAGCTTGGTATTGTCACTATCATCCAATGGATGGTCGATAACTAATTGTTGCGAAGATGCTGAACTCACTGATTCCCTTGGAGTAACAGTTCTAAACGATGAACGGGTATTTTCATTACTTTGAAATTTACTGCCGATATTGCTTTCTTCGATAGATATAGATGACTCACTGCTTCCATCATTTCGTGACTCTATGAAACTAGAAGAAAAACTTTCGCCAAGTTCACAATTTTCAGCTAAAGAATAGCACTCATCCAATTCAGTCTCATTTCGGAAGCTTTCACTTGATTCAACTTCCCGAATTTCTTGTAATGGTATCTGTTTGGTACTAACAGGAGATTCACTACCTCGCAGCTTTTCCATTTTGACATGGACTTCACCTACCGGACTGGCAGCTCTAATAGACGGATGACTTTTGCAAATACTTGGACCTTTATCACAGCTCATGGTTTCCTCAAGGGCCATAGATGGCTTCAAACTTTTATCTCTTCTTGAGTCTACAGCCTTATATGAAGTACAATCGGTGTAATTATTACTTCCATTCAAAGAGCACAATTCATACACAACTCTCTCCTTTTCCAAGAATTCTGTTGATTTAATCACATTTTCTTTAGACCGCAGGATCTCATTAGTTGTGTTATCAGCGGAATAATTCTCAAGGGACTCTGCCGTTTTTAAATGTATTTTATTCTGTGAAGTATGGGTAAGTTTTAATTGAGAAATATTGTACTCCTCAATATCTTTGCTGTTAGTATTCAATTTTAGATCATCTGAACCGTATCCAAAATTGTCGTTTTTGGGTAATGAGCAGTTACTCTTGTCATTAAAATCATGTAAAAATTTGTCTGCATTTGTATCGTTGTTATTAACTTTGAACTGGAGTTTGCATGAATCCATGCTAGTATTTGAATTCTCATAGGTCTCCGTAACTATCGACTTTAAAACATCCCCTTTTCTATCCTTTGATGAATACTCCTGTTCATATGTTTTTTCGATATCTTTCTGTCTTTCCGAAACAGTTTGTAGTTGACTTTGAAATGAAGCGACTGGTTGTGATAAATGAAGCGTCATTTGGCAACCTATTCCATTATTCATTCTAAATAGGTCTTCTTGATCGGCGTTACTTAGTGAATGTTGTTTTCTATCGTTATTTGTTACATGGAGGTCGTTTTCTGACTCTATTGTAGTTTTATTACACTGTTGTAAAAAAATTGGAAAAAAATATAGCAGCTTTATTTTCATAGATACTAAGTAATACCTCATCTTTATGCTCATGCATATTTGTACCACTGCCGGCAGTGCCCTCTTCATCAATAGTAATATCAGATTTAATAGTATCCGGGGAAACCTCCTCGAAATTTGCGTATAATTGGGGCGTTATATTTAGTTGCTCTTTTTCATTTAAGTCCATACTCGTACCCTTTAGTTCTGTAGTCAAGAGAAATAAATCAAAGATTATTGAAACATTTATATACAATAATATACAGAATGTTATTTAACACTATGATTGCAATTATTCTTATTTATCTTATACCAATGAAATATATTAGTTAGCAATAATTTAAAATTTTTCTTTTATAATAAGAAGTCTAATAGTCAAAAAAGAGTGACTACCTATTTTCCTCTGTAGAACACAATTTATCAAGCCTCATACCGAGTTTTTAAATTATTACTATATGAAATTTACTATAAAAAAATACTAGTTTATCTTTAAAAAAAAATTATGAAATAGTAGTTGTTATATTATAAAGTAGAAAAATTAGAAATGGACTAAAACGCACGAGGAATGGGTGAGCCACGCACGCCATCGACGCCGACCAGCGGAGTCTTTTCAATGCATTCGTGTTTTCGCTTACACAATTCGCAATCTTTTACTACGTAATAACGCCTTCCTCGTCCACAATTACAATTACTTTTTTATGTTCCAGTATTTAGATATAATGACATCAAAATTGAACAAAACATTGGCTTTCTTATGTCCAATATTAGATAAAAATTCCTTTCTTTTTTTTTGTAGTCACAGACAAACCATTAATACATATGCACACACGCATGTCATCACACTTATTTGTCTACTTACTAGATGAGATTGTAATTTATTTTGGTAAATTCCGATTATTAATGCATCGAATATGCTATAATATTTTTAACAGAATCATGCGTTTAGAAAAGATATGCAATTTCGCACATTCTCATAGCGTTAGCCAACTATTTTCTCGTTTTGGAACACGCGCAGTAGCATCTTTTTATCCAGCGTGAAGCTGCCAACTTGGTTAGGGGGAGATATGAAAAGAACTTGGCAAATATGAAGATATGTGAATATTTGGTCTACATAAACCAACCAATCCTAAATTCCACTAAGGGATTAGTCTAATAAGAGTAATTAACTTGTAATGTTTAAGTTAATCGTCTTGACATATAAATGGGCAACTTGGTATATATCTTAAGGGCCAAATATAGTCTTCAAAGGCCAAATATGGGCTTTGAAGCGTAGCCCACTCAACAAACTACATTTATTAAATTCCAATTTTATTTATTTATTATTATTTTATTTATCTTATCGGCACAAATTATCCGCCCACGTCCGTTCACAGCTTCAAATTTGACGAGAATGAGAAAAATGCTCAGCAGACGCTTAAAATGGTTTGACCATATGACGAAATATTAAAAAAAACGTTTGTTCAAATGCTAAAACAGCCCCACAGACACGTCAAAGTGCCTAAATTTTCTTTTTTTAGGGAAAAATTTGTTCAAATATTATAAACGTATATTTGGCCCTTTAATATATATGTTTCAAACAAGCAGTTTCATCAGTTCTGAATACCAAAATTGGAAAATAAAGTACTGCCAGGTTGGTAAAAATTATTGTTCAACGGCCATATTCTTTTGTGACATTTACCTTCAATGCACTTTCCGCTTCCTTTTCTACGTAAGGTTCATCATGAAAGCTAAGGGATTGGTTAGTATTTGGCGAAATTATGTATATATTATTCTGTCATGTGCAAAATATGTTAATCAGTGGATATACATATGCTTCCTTTTCGTGGAGCTATGAATTTAGAACAGAGAAAAGAATTGACTTTTAAGAGATTGTCAAATTTTTGATATGTGTGACTGCGTTTACTATGTGCATCGTTTTTAATTTAGTATGTCTAATTTTTTTTTTTCACGTCATTATTTTTTTCTTAATTAAACAAATGTGTTATGCAGTTTACTGCGATAAATGTTATAATTTAATTATGAAAAAAAAAAAGAAATAGATATATTTGTGTAAATAATATTTATATTTTAGCGCTTATAATAAATTAAAATGTCTTAAAATATATTTTTATTCGTTGCAGTTGAAGGAATACGAGGTCATCGGTCGCAAGTTGCCAACCGAAAAGGAGCCTCAAACTCCTCTGTATAAGATGAGAATATTTGCTCCGGACAACATTGTCGCAAAGTCACGCTTCTGGTATTTTCTTCGCCAGCTGAAGAAGTTTAAGAAGACTACCGGTGAAATCGTATCTCTAAAACAAGTGTACGAAAGTTCTCCTGTGAAGATAAAGAACTTCGGAATTTGGCTTCGGTATGACTCGCGCTCTGGAACGCACAACATGTACAGAGAGTACCGCGACTTGACTGTTGGAGGAGCAGTCACTCAGTGCTACCGTGATATGGGAGCACGTCACCGCGCTCGTGCTCACTCCATTCAAATTATCAAGGTCGAATCAATTCCGGCTAGCAAAACACGGAGAGTCCATGTGAAGCAATTCCACGATTCCAAGATTAAGTTCCCATTGGTGCAAAGAGTTCATCATAAGGGTAATAGAAAGCTTTTTTCTTATAGAAAACCAAGAACTTACTTCCAGTAACAAAACTTCTGAATGATTACTTAGAAATCTGTAAGTTTTTGGAAGTTGAACTGGTCAATAAAACTAAATATTCTTATGCGTTTTATTAATGTTATATTTCAATACTATTACATATATTGGGCATTCGCGGATTGGTGAGCTTCGATTCGGAATACAGCAATAGTAGTTACAAAACCCCAATAGTAGTATATAATTTAGAAAGGAGATCTTTGGACCTGCATAGACATTTCTGTTACACGAAATCCTTTGAATCGCGGGCTACTTTCACTAAGATTAATTCAATAGACGGCATACCACAATCAACGTTAATTCAATGGAAACAATTTGTTTGTTTTTATTTCTGGTAAATATATTTCAAACATTCCATATGTGGTAACACAGCGACCTCTTTAACTAAAGCTAGTACCTCTTTCATATTGTCGATCGTAGAATATCAATGTTTACGCCAAGTTCCCTAAGCCGCTCTTCCTGTTGTCGCGTATCGAGACCGTGTTCCTTGTTATACTTATAGTTTACTGTCAATGCGACTTGTTCCAAGCCATCAACATGATCGTAGAGATTGCCTTCAAGTTTGCGATCGATATCACTTTCCTCACGTATTACACAAAAATACACAAGAAAAATTGCCAAACTTGCTGATATTACGTATGGTTGATACCAGAGGAATTCTTCACTTCCTCCACTGCGAGTGTTTTTGGCCAACCAAGTGGCTGCATGGCTACCGAAAAACTTAATGGGCTCATTTGTAAGTCCCAAAGTACTTTCAGTTGTCGAGTTTCGTTCATACTGTTTGCCTTGCATTTGCCGTTTTCCTGTACAGTATGTGCGTGGAGACGCCGTATACTTACGAAATTGTTTTACCCTAAATTAAATTTCCATTACTTATCCGCTATTGAATAACATTTCTAAGCTCACCCAAAAATCTCCGTCCTAATAATCAACATTGCCAATGATAACATTTTCTCTTCTAATTTATGGGTTTAAAGTAACTATATTTCACAATCGTCCTCACCAACAGCTGTTCTCGACAGTTACCACAAATTTCTAAAGTAGTGTCCACACATCCAAAATGAATTTTCTTATTAGGCTAAAGGGCCAAATATACGCTTCAAATACTTGAATCGTTGTTGTTGTAATTTGATGCGCAGCCCAGATACTCAACAAACTGCGTTTGTCAAATTCCAATTTTATTTATTATTATTTTATCGGCACAAATTTCCGCACGCGGCCGTACACAGCTTTAAATTTGACGAGAATGAGAAAAAGGCGCAAGAGACGCATACAATCGTTGTCAAATTTGACGAAATATTAAAAAATTTTGATTTTTGTCAAACGTTTGTTCAAATGCAAAAACACCCCCACAGACACGTCACATTGAGTAAATTTCTATTTTTAGGGAACATTTGTTCAAATATTTGAAACGTATATTTGGCCCTTAGGCCACAGCTGGCCACAGACTACACACATGTCGTTTCGATCTGTTCGCGGAAAGCCCGAGATCCTTTTTTATTGGAAAGAGTTATTAAAACGGAAATAAGGAGCCAATAATTGGATTAAAGATTTTTTTTAATATAAACATGTATTTGAATTTTACTGTATTTAAAGAACAACTTAAAGGAAACGAAGAAAAGAATAACATAGTGAAGAGTGAAATTGACTAATAATACGTTTGATGGCAGCTAAAAGCAGTTTAGCTAAAATCGGATTACCTTAGAGCACTTTATTTATAAGTGTTTCTATGTGGGTCTTAATTGCGTTCTTATTTTTCTTCTTCAGAGTTTCCCTGCGCATAAAATGTTATGTTCCTTACCAATCAGAATAAGTTATTTAAAAAAAACACATTGTATAAAATAAAATACAAGTGTATAAGGCTTGATTTTTAATAACGAGTTACAATGATTTTTTAGTATTTATTTCGCAAAACCATTAAAAACATGAAAAAAAAGCAAAATAATTACTCCACATAGGAACTCTGCACGAAAGATACAACTGATTGGGATCTGGTTAGCGTCGGGTTTAAAAAGTGACCTACGCTTAAATCACTTACTGCTTTACAGCGCTCTGGAAAAGTGTATACATATACGTTATATGTAGAAGTGATCTTAGCTAAATCACTTTTAGCTGTCATATAAACGGGGTATAAGTTGGATTAAAATTGAGGTTTTGAAACGGTAAGTCGTTTGCATATTTTGCAGCCCAAAAGGAGGCTTAGCAAAAAAAAAATAATAATAACTGTCTGTCATTTTTATTTATTATTCGGAACCATGCCGATACCTTTGATTTTGGCATAACTTGACTTATGCCAAAAGGCGCAATAAATTCGCTGTACATACTTTGCTTTAAATTAGCAAAAATGTTAATTTTTCCATATTTATAAGGATGTAAACTGAAGATTGCCATGCCAATACTTTATCTAATCACTGTGTGTAAGCACATATGCAGCCATACAAACATATATACGTAGTTGCATTCAATTTAATCAATTAAGTGCTGTTTGTTTGTTGCTGCAGCTGCCAACGATGTCGTACCGGCTACACTAACCGGATTGCTTATATACCGTTGGGGATCAACGCGTACACATTTACGCTAAAGTCCAAAGTTCTTTTCGAGCGCGTTTTATTTTTGAGTATTGTCAGCATCGGTCGATTCACTCGTCACTTGCACTTTTACGTGCACACAGAAATACATTCTTTCATATAATTTGTTCAGTTCCGTGTATAATTAGTATTATTGTGTGCGTCAATACTTTTTTCTTTTAGTAAAAACCTTGCTTCTTGCGTTGCAAGAATCGGAAAGATGGCATCACAACTGAAATATCGTATGTCCTACAACAGTTTGCGTTTGAAAGCAGCAACAACGGCGAATGCATTAAATGCAACATCGAGAAAACCTATTAATTTACCCTTTGCAGCAGGAAGAACGGCTGCTACGATTGCGGTCGGCCTTTCATTCAGGGGTAATGTCTAATAAACATACCATATCTTTTTGCTTTGTATACCCTATACATTCAACGTACACAGCACCAACCAGCAGCTCAAACCCCGTGCTCTATGACAAAGTCTACAGTTGTAATTTTGTCCCCAACTGCTTCCAATCATTTATCAATGTGGAGTTGGTCGCCTTACCGTCGCCTCTTTTACAACTAAGACCACTACAGCAGCAAAATCGTAATTTCACGAGCCTGCAAATGCCCATGAAGGCAATGCAAAACATTCACCTCAAGTTCATGCATAACGTAAGCATATTCTAAATAATATCTATGTTAAAAAACAGTTTTTTAGAAATAATGCGATTTTAATCAATATTTGCGTAGCGAATGGATTCACATCAGACATTTACATATGTATGTATGTATATGAAGTTATTATATGTATGCATATATTAGGTACTTACATATACATACATATATATATGTATGTATGTGTGTATATTTCTCACAAACACTAGTTTTAGCAACTTCTTTATTGACCTTATAAAAATAATATATATTGTATATGTACATTTTTGTAATTCTTAATTAAGTGGATTTTATTAACAATTGTCAACTTCCACATATTAACAGTTCCCCTTCGCTACATTTTTATTTACATAGTTTGATTGTGTTTGAAATGTAGAAGGTTATACATATGTATGATTACTGTGTATCGGTTGATCAACTTGTCCATTATTATTTCATTAATTTTTATTAATTATTTTATTAATAAGAAATCTTAAAAAAAAAATTGTTCTTGAGTTTTCTGTCATTGCAATTTATCAGCTTTGGTGTAGTAATTTCTGGTAGTTCGCCGGTCATGATTGTGATTTATAATAAGGAAGGCTTGGCTTATTTCTAGATGTTGCTATCTCAACACATTGCATTAAGAAGAATATAAATAATACAAACCACACAATTATGATATTATGCAAATTAACAATTCTGATGAAAAGAAGGATAAAAAAATTATTTCTTGCAGGAGCGCTGCTTGCTTTATTGAACAGTTATCACTTGAAAGTAAAACTTAAAGACTATACACTCAATTTTGGCGTACGGCTGTTTATAGTGCCTGAAACAAAGATTGGCTTACGACATCTTGATGTGTGAAAATTAAGAAGTTTACGTCAGCACTTCTCTAATTGCCTTTGGATTCTAGAATGGGTGGAATATTTATATTTTGAAGCAAAGTGCTCTTGTTTCAAATGTTTATATTTGAATATATGAATATGAATATTTCAAGGAAGGTGTAAAGGATTGCATCTGTCAAAGTTGGGCTAAAGCCAGAGTAACCTTAAAAATGTTTGTTTTATTCGTAAAATTGTTATGGAGGCTATACCGTTAACTAACCTACTTATTACCAGTGATTGTGCAATGTACACATATATTAAGCGATCACAATGGTGGTAACTAAAAGCTAATATTTGAAATTATAACTACAAATTTTTTACAAAATAAAACAAATACGCTGATATCGGCTATCCCGAAGTTTTAATATCGTTCGCACACCCCAATCAATTTCAACTTACGGTCCTTGAGCACGCAATGAGCGTTATTGATTCAACTTATGTTAATGAATTGTTGTCATACTGCACTAAGGCACATGTATTGATTCGATTCTTATCGAATTGTACTAATAATCATACTTTTGAGTGATTATAAAGGCTACAAACTTGAAACTTTCTTCAAAACAATCTTGTTTTTCGTGTCAATGATAACCACATAGAAATTAACTTTCGGGAAAGCAGTTTTTGTCAAACGCGACGCCTTAAATAGTTACACCTTCCTAGATCTCACACACGCCGATATGTATACATTGTATATATTTATTTATGTATTCAACTTTATTTCGTAAATACCAATAATAAAGCAACTTATTGCCTTTTGTCTTTTTTAAATTCTTATTCATCAACCCCGCAAAAACTATAACTAAATTATTATTCTTTTTTTTACCAAATATTAATTTTGAAATATTGATTGTCTCTGCGGAAAAGCAATATAAATTTTTCTACACAATATATTTAGTAATAATATTACTTGGAAAATGACCATTCTGCAGAATGCGATGGCTCCATCAAATTATCGTCGTATATCTTCAAAGGATTTAACAAAAAATATAACACTGTACACCACAAGCCCGAGCAAGGTTGAGGTGGATCCCAGGACTTTGGCAATTAAGACACCCACAGATAATCCTCTCGTTCTAATTATGGCTTGGTTAATGGCCAAACAGAAACATCTGAAAAAGTATGCTGAGATTTACACCGAAATGGGCTTTGACGTGTTGGTGGTGCATATAACACCGTGGCAGTTGCTGTGGCCCGTAAAGGGCACCCAGGTAATGCACTAATTCACAAAGGATGTGTAAATTTAACTTAACGCCCCGTGTTCTTTAGGTTGTTGCTGCCGAGACCTTGAAGTTCCTCGAAAACAACCAAGCATATTCGACCATTTTGTTGCATGGTTTCTCTGTGGGTGCCTACCAGTTTGCTGAAATTATGATACAAATGTCACGAGACATGGTGCGGTACGGAAGCATACTCGATCGCTTTGTATGCCAGGTATGGGACAGTGCCGCCGACATCACTGAGATACCAGTAGGAGTGCCTAAATCTATATTTCCGAAGAACGCACGGATGCAAAGCGCTTTGAGAAATTATATGATGTATCATTTAAAAACATTCCACAACCAGGCGACAATTCACTACATGCGCTCCAGTCAGATGTTTCATTCGACGCTTCTTAAGCGGCCAGCATTGTTCTTTGTTTCCGAGAATGACCTTATCGGTCCGCCATCGTCGAACAATGCCGTGCGTGAAAACTGGGAACGTGCCCACATTAAGTGCACCTTCAAGTGCTGGGAGCGATCGCTGCATGCGGCTCACTTAATCAAGCATCGGGAAGAATATCTGTCAATGCTTTTTAAACACATGGAAGAATGTGGAGTGCTCGAAGTCATCAGTCAGAAGTCCCGTGCAAAGTTATGAAAGACCAGGAAGATTTACCGTCAAGGAAAACTAGTTTTTTTACTAGTGATAACTTTCGACATGAATTTATGTGATTAATTGCTGCTCCCTTTAGATGTTCAAAATTAGGCATATTTTTAAGTTTTGCAAAATTTAGTGAGATATACTTAAATAAAGTTTAAAAACAGTTGCATGTTTTATGATGTTAGATCATAATTGGTTAACGCATTCAGTACTTTTGGTATATATTAAAAATGATATAAATGTTTGGAAAGGATGAATGACAATTATCGACAAACTGTCAAATTACTAATTTCGCTTGAAAATCTAAAATTGTGTTGTACATGTATATATTGAGTTCGCATCCCAAATTTATTGAAATGAAAAATAATCTTACACTCTAAACAGATCGGCAGCTATACTTACAACTAACAGAACTATCATACCGCCCCTAATTCGCAGTAGGGGATTAGTTATATGGTACTGACCATTAGGAACCAATATTTTTGGGTGGCGGCCGGTACACTCCAACAACGACGGCATGGTCACGTTCGTAAGGTTCTAGTGTAATTTGTTCCTGTGGCTTCAGCTTATCTGCTTGCATTTTTTTTACCTCAGCGGCAAATACGGCCTCTGGTTGAGCAGTCGAGTCAATGCAGGATGCTTTAATTGATATGACGAAGTGGCCGCCATTCTTCAGAAAGTGCTGGGCATTTAAGGCTACAATGCGACCCTGATCTGGCTGCGCCACATCGGCAAAAATTGTGTCCACCATCCCCACAAGCATACGGTACTTGTGAGGGTGACGAGCATCTTCAATAATAGGAATAATATTGGTACGCTTCTTGGCTACGTTGATTAAATCTCGGCCGGACCTATGTGAAAATTCAACAGCGTAAACAAGGCCTTCCGGTCCAACTATATCAGAAACGTGTGACACTGTTGTGCCAGAAGCTCCACCTAAATACAGTACTTTCGACCCAGGCGATATGTGTATTTTGTCCACACCGCCAAGTATTGCAGCAGCTAGTTTGGAACGGAATGGATTCCACACTCTGTACTCCACTTTTTCGCCGTCGGTCTATAAAAAAAAGGAATGAGATACTGTTATTTTGTACAAACAGATGTAATCCATTAATGCTTCTCTAATTCCATCAGTTGTGCATAAATTCAAGCTACGCGAAGCTGCCTACAAT
Source organism: Cacoxenus indagator (assembly GCA_035041755.1). Classification (NCBI taxonomy): domain Eukaryota; kingdom Metazoa; phylum Arthropoda; class Insecta; order Diptera; family Drosophilidae; genus Cacoxenus; species Cacoxenus indagator. Next base: position 3,665,672 of record JAWNKX010000163.1, on the reverse strand, counting down.
TGTTTATGTGAACCTCGAGTCCCCACAACTGATAACATGCTTACAGTAACTCATGACCACACACTGCCATATTCCGTACCCCTGCACAGGCTCATCACTTATATCGTAAGGAAAATAATGCATAAATTTATGAACTTACCTCAACGGATATACGCTTCTCGCCATATACTTCTGAACCAGGTACAAAATTGCGTGTGACTAAAGCATCTTCCTTCCCACGTGCAATAAAAACGCCTTGGTGACGATGTGGCTCAATAACAACAGTCTTTCCTCCTTTAAAACCTCCACCGCCGCCGCGTCCCCCTCCACCACGACCTCGACCGCTTCCTCTACCACCACCTCCGCCACGACCAAAAGATGCACCACCTCTTCCGCTGCCACCACGGCTCCCGCCAAAACTACGTCGCTCTCCACCACCAACACCTCGCCCACCACGACCACCGCCACCACGTCCACCACCACCACGAGGACTGAAACCTGTAACATAATTAATTTTATTCAAGTTATATTTACAGGCTACATGCACACGGCATTGTACACAAAGGCAACGTATCTCAGTGTCGGGTGGATTACTGTTCTTCACTAACCTGGTTTACCCATCGTTATATTTCGTACTTAGATTTGTAGATACAACCGGACGCAACAAGCATGCACTACGTTATCGAAATTAAAATGTGAGATACCCGGGGACACACGTGGTTACTTGATTAAGCGTTGAATACAAGCTAGTTGCTACGTAATGTAGAAGTATGGTTGGCTTAGTTTTACAGCTTGATTAAATGAAACAGCAGTGCGAAAAAGGCAACAATTGAGAGAGAGCAATGACTATAAATAGCTGACTATCGTTGTCTCACATACTTCTGTTGTTACTTTCTCAGACCATACCAGTGTTGCCAAAATTTTTTTCGAGAAAATCGTGATATTAAAACTTCTATAGTAAAATAAGCAGGATTCTTTCGTCAAAAGTGGGGCATACTGAAAAACGTTTATAATCAAAAGTTTTGAATTACTTATCGCTTTATTTGAGTTTTAAATTAATTATACATGACATTAAATACAAATTACTTTTTCCTTTTCTGTGAAGATTTACTTCTTTTAAAGTTTCGTTTTCTTTAATATAGTCGAAGACCTCTGCACATGATAGCTCGAAATTGAATTGGGTGAGTAATTCTGCTTTCATTAAATTAACTGAGAGTTTATTTTTAACATCCGACTATTTTAAATTTATTTAAGACAAAATGATTTCGGGAAGCAGTTTAAGTAGGGACTTTTAATAAAAAAGATAATAGCTTAAACATATTCATGTTATTATTTTTTGGAAAGTGTTTAAATAGCTGGTGCCATTTCTGTGCAGTGGTGACTTTACAATTTATTCACTATTACGGCCAAGGATACTTTTAACAAGTTAAATTCTTCATATAAGTTTTATACCAAACATCGCCTGTCAAGTTTAATAAAGATACAGCACTCTCAACCATTTCAAAACTAACTTCAGTTTAAATTCTAGTTTAGCGCAAATATTTCCATTTGAAAAATTATAATGTTTGTCTATTACTTTTGGGAATTTGTGTAAATATTGTTGAAGGGTCTTCTTTGGTCTTTTCAGATTCAACCAATGTATTTAAAATCTGTTTCGTTTAGAAGCCGAAAAAACAATCCTGCCGTTGAGTTAACTTTAAACAGAAGAGGCATAATGACATAATGTTTGTCACGGGAATATTATACCAATACCAAAAGCACTCATCACATTATCAACGGAATGCAAGTAGGTTAGTTTTTGTCTCTTCTGCTTCAGAGTTAAAAATGGCTTTCGCTCATTACCCTGGCTATTATAGTAACTTTTCTAAGCAGGCCAAACCTTGATTACTTTGTCGACAGCTGGACAAAGATACAGAAATCTTGTATGAATGTGACGCAATAACTCGGCCCACTCTATTCCCATACTTTCAAATTTTTCTATTAATTCCGCACAACGATTAGCCGAATGTGTGAAATTACCTTTTCAAATTTTTTAATTTTTATATATTATATATATTTAATATATTATATATATATATTTATATATATTATATGTATATATATATTATATATATATATAATATATTATATATATAAAAATAAGTCTGAAAATACGTTTGTGCACATTATAAATGATTTTAAAATATCTATTTTTTTTCTTCAAATCGCAATATTTCCTTTTTTCACTTCTCACAATTTGCCAACGTGTGTAACCAAAACAAATAAAAGCTGTTTCGGAATCGGCAGTCTGAACGCCAAGATTCGATTCAGTGATACAGCTGCACTGTGAATAGTCTGTCCCGTGCGGAGCAATGAAATGTTGTCTAAAAATCGTGACGACCAACCAAAATCGTCACGTCTGGCAACACTGGACCATACCCACATAATGTAACCCACACACTTCTCGACGGCAAGTACAACCAGTCACTTTTAAACCGCTAAATACAATCTTATTTTGTGAAATATATGCGGGTTTACCACGGAGTTGTTGTATTATGCAGCGGTTGCGGTGGTGGTCCGCGGACCACTAGTGATTTACGAGGAAATTTCGCTAAATATATTTAACAGTTAAAAAATCGTATTAGTGGTCCGCGGGATTTAAATTATAAATCTACTGGTCCGTGAGGTCAAAAAGTTTGGCGACCGCTAGTATTATGAAAATAGTCACTACCCATTACTTTAGTATCACATACGGCATTTGTGTTGAAAAATGAAATATTTAACAACCATTCTCTATTCGAGAATGTTTTTGGCATTATTAACAAAATAAAAGTCATTTTCAACTCAAATATCTAGAATGAGCGAATATTTGCTATTGTTAAATGTTGGCACGAAAACTCTACTCTTGTATTTGTCGACCTAGTGTTTGCAACTTGCTTGTTTGCCGTTTCGAATGCGTTTGTAAACGGCTCTAGTTTCTACGTGTAATACGGGACCACATTAACCGACATGTAAATAACTAGTTAAAAACTGTGTGAGTCCCATAATAAATTATTTTTAGGTCATGATCCACAATTTGTTCAAGTAGGGCCGAATACTTAATAGCTACCAGTTCTCTCGACATAGGCGACACCATAAATTGTTATGTACATACATATGTTCAAAATATACTTGGAAAGCTAACGGCTTAACAAGTTATTGGAAATGAAATACTCACTAAAAGCTGAGATTAAAATGATTATGAATATTAAATTTTGTAATAATTATAAAAAAATTATTATTTTAAAATAATTATGGGTATTCGGAATTCGGCTGCAAAGTATAAAGGATTCGACCAAAAGAGAGCTTAATACACCAAATATTGGAGCTCTAAATAAATTAATTTAAAATATAAATGTATTAAGTAATTTTCATTGGTTTCTTCATGAACTATCAAATTCCTGTAACACACATCCGTAGTCATGGAACATTATGAAAACGATGTGAATGTTCCATTCAACTTTCTTACCTTTTGTTTCTTACACTACGATTCCGTTTACTTCCATACGTCATCGCCATTAATGTTTTAATTCCACAATTAGGAAAAATTAGAAATTCGAGTGTGGTATATGGAGATTTTCGTCGTTTACCGATTTTGAGTATATTTAATTAAACGTATGTAAACCTTAGTGCCTAAAAGTGATTTAGTAATGAATGTTAAAAATGTGTCTTGTAAAATTACACGTGCTGTTATGACCAACGAAAAACGAAACAGAATATGAAGTATTTCGTGGTAATTCGAGTGTGAAAAATGGGTTACGAGCTAATCAAAAGAAATTTAATCAACGAATTTGATTTTTAAGTGTTTTTTCAAACTTACAGAAATGTAATTTTATAAATTTATGGCCGCGAATACATTCCATCTATTAAGTGACTTACTATTGTACTCATATTCCAAGATGGTGATCATGTTAAGCACATATTTATGTGAAGTTCATGCTTGCTGCAGAGAATCGCGTCGCGGCGTCGGATAAAGAATACCAAGTTCGCGAATTCTGTTTGGCAGCGACGTTTTCAGCAAGTTTTAAAACTGAAGTATTGATTACCAAAGAATGGTGTCGGTATCGATTCGTTTTTGCTTGGATTTCGACGGGGGCACGTTCATGTTCGACATCTCTATTCCCGCTGTTCGTACTTCATGGTTACTAGACAATATGTCAGCAAAATACAACCCATACTCTTCGTACACAGTATCGGTCTGATTTCTACTTGGAATCTTACGCGGTCATTAAATTTTGCGTCTCGCCATCCTCAGACCTCGTACTCTACAATAAATAAACAACTTAGCTTCAATTAATTTTAACTTGTATTTCTAATTTTTTATCTCATCTATATATTTTTATATGATTGTAATATTTCACAGCTTTTTGTACTTTTGTGTATGTGCAATAGTTTTTGTGAGTGCTTTTTAACCGCGATTATTTCGATTTTTATTAACTACACTGTCGCGTTGAAAACAACTCGGTTATAATCATAATTTGTTGCCTCTAATAAAGCAATGGCGTCGCGAAGACGCGCCGACTTAAACCCTAAACTGCATATGGATAGACAACCCACTGCCGCACGCATAACAGGTATGATTACAAACAACTCTAAACGTTATCAACCAGGTCAATTAGAAGCGAAGTAAAGTCGTCGACAACAGTCTACCTACGACCCCTGTGTTTGCTATCTGAGGAGTTTCATCCAAAAAAGTTATGATGCAATTTAATCATCAATCTATTCTTACGTTTATATGGCAGCTAAAAGCATTTTAGCTAAAATCAGGTTGCCTTACATCACTTTATTTGTAAGTGTTTATATGTGGGTCTTCATTGTGTTCTTATTCGTCTTCAAGCTTTGATTTAATCAGCTGTTTACTTTGTGAAAATAATATTTGAAGATATATCACAACTTCTCTTTCTCTCCAAGAACGTCTAACTTATTCTGATAGGTAAGGCACATAACATTTTATGCGCATGGAAACTCTGCACTAGTAAAAAAATACTAATTGTACGAGCATCCAAAAATCGCAGTTTAGTGAATTTAACAAATGTTAAACATTAAAATTAAAAAAATGGATATAAATATCAAAAAATAAAGTTCTTGGTGAGAAAGAGACGTTGTCGATATGCTGGCAAGTATAAAAGATTCACATATCTTAAAGCCACTGAATAACAAAACAAACAAACAATACACACCTCTTCAGGAATCACAACGGTTATAAGTTATATCCAAAGAATTGAAAATATAAATTATATTTTATATTTATTTTCTGCCTCAAAAATAATCATTATTTTTAATTTTTATTTTTTTCACTCAAAAATAGTCGTTATTTTTGATATTTATTTTTCACTCAAAAATAATAGTTATTCTTGTCCTTTATTTGTTTGGGTGATTTAACAAAAAAGTTTATGGATGGTGCCAATTGTTAAATAGCATCTTAAGCTTATTTTAATGCAGAAAATGTTGTCTCTACACAGACTTGTATAGCAGACACGCTATGCAAAACGGCTGCGAATAGATATAAATATGGATACAAGTTTTTTGTTATATTCCCAAAACTTCATGATATCCAGGTTAACGTCAATTGGCTTTTAATTATAGTTGTTAATTTCGCTTATAGACTTTTTAATTTCTTCATGACGATTATCATTAGAAAATATACATATAATATACAATAGGTTTTTTACACACCACATTTCTATTTTTCTTAACAGTAAATATTTGCTGCATAAATTCTTTTAATTGCGTTCTGAATTGGAATTTTACGTATTTATGGGTCCAAATGAAGTGTGGAAATTGCAACTTGGTTATTAATTAGGACTTCTTCATATTTTATTGGATGCACTTTGCCAACATTTCGATATGGAAATTGTTCATTGCTTTACCTGTCAATTTTACCCCCAGCTAAAGTGTATAAAAGTCGCTCATGTAAAGCTGCTCAGTTTGAAGTTGTTGGGTCGCTGTAAAGACGGGCTTCAGGGTATCTACAAGGTTTTGTACTATACCCCAAATCGAGGCAGTTAAATTAACCGAATCGTCAAAATTATCTTCGCAGAAATTGTGACATTTTAACAAGTTTATTCAACATTATGTTGAATTCCATCTTGTAGGTACATCTAGGTCTGGCTGAGGTAAGTCCCGAAAGGAAATAATGTACCTTAAAAAGTTTTTAAGAGGGGCTCAGAATTTCAATGCGCCAATATAAATGCTCGCCTGAATGTAGAACTATTCTTCCCTATTATTTGGCGAACTTTTTCGATAATTTTCGATCTGTTGAAGGAAGTCTTTGACTACAAGGTGGGTGCAAGGTGTGAGCGGCACATTTATTGGATGTGTATTATTTATATTTTTTTGCCTCTCAACAGTTCTTCTTCATCAAGTCCTTTATCATCTACGTCTTTTGAAGTCTTCTGCTAATCCCTCATTCGGGAGCTCGACAGCTTTGGGTGACCTATTTGGTGCCATATTTGGGTTTTCTCAAAACCAAAATCTTCCAAAATAACCTCTATTTCAACTCTAAGATTAATTGCGGTGTTTGCTTTGTAGTTCAATTAGCCCAAGACTTATAACACAAATTTGATTGTCATCGTAAAATTGAACATTTACGCCCATAATCCCAGATTTTCTTTAGTGCCAGTGTTTACTTTTAGGCATAATTAATAATTTCCTCATACTTTTTTGTTATGTCAATACGTTCCTTGATGTAATGGGGTTAATGTGAAAGGCTTTGAGTCTAATAAGGGAAAGGGCATTTTCGCTGTGGTGACGAATTGTACACAAGCCTCGTTTATTCGGGTCTAAACATTATCACAGATAAATTTAGATAGAACTTATTCATATAGAGTTTACAATTCTCTCTTAAAAAATGGCCGGAGAGACTTCAGAAACGCTTAGAACATGATTCTGTACATCAACAGAATTGTTGGCTGTTCAACTTATGCGTCGTAACATATTGCTGTTGGTTTGCTTGGGTTTGCATAAACAAATTGGGCGGGAATATGATATTCAAAGAAAATAAATACACAAGACATAATAAAAACAAAAATCAGAGCCACTGTCTTCTTTCTTTGATTTATTTTCAAAGTTTTTTATTTGTATGGTCTTCGAGAATATTCGGCAAATTTTGTGGTTTTCTTTGATTTACGAAATCGTTCTTTAACAAACGATATCGAGCCATATTTCGCTTATATTCATTTATATGACTGAAATGAAAATACCAGGCGGCCTGCAGGAGCCCATATCAGCATGGCTGCCTTGTATTTTGCCTATATTCATTTATATGAACGAAATGAAAATACCAGGCGGTCAGGAAAAAAAGAAGGCATGATCACAAAGCAAAATCGTACAAAAATATTCCGGGTGATACAATAGAAACAAATACAATCTTATACACGCACTATACCTACACAACACACTCAAACTTATCACATTTCGCACGCAAGGGAGAACACAGAAAACCTACACAATCTCATACCCGTACCACACCTACACAACAAGGTCACCCACACAATGGCAAGTTTTGATTTTTGACTTCAACTTCTTGAAGACAATTTTCGGTTGTGGCAGAAAACGAAATCCATTTCAAGAGCAAGTACAGTGAATGCGCATTTATTGAAAAGCCAAAGAAACCCAAGTGAAATTTCTAACTACCGTCGAATTTCCATAGGTCGAACTTTTATAAGTCGAATATCTCCATGACTCGAATTGAGTACGTTTATAGTGAAAAATCAATATATAATATGTCTTCCATAACTCGAATATCCCCATAATTTGAACTTTTGTTATTCATTATGGTGATTCAAGATTTGGCAGTTGACTGTACGAGAAATACGCACAATCCGCAAAGTTGGAGTCTCAATCGCGCAAAGCAAATTTCGTCACCCTTACTTTGTGTTGTGTTCTTTCCTCTTCTTTCCTTGTGATCGGCAATGAAGAAAAAAACAAATGGTCTAGACTTTGTTGTTGCGTGAGCGTAGCAAAAAGGAGGAATTTTTATTCCCGCACGCGCCCCACTTCACAACGGTCAAAGGCAAAATGTATTGTTTGTCTGTTTTCGCAGTAGCCCAGCTGGTTTGATATCTATGGAAATTTGACGGTAGATAGAAATTTCACTTGGGTTTCTTTGGCTGTTCAATAAATGCGAATTCACTATACTTGCTCTTGAAATGGATTTTGTTTTCTGGTACAACCGCAAACTATCTTCAAGAAGGTGAAGTCAAAAATGTCATTGCCATTGTGTGGGTGACCTTGTTGTGTAGGTGTGGTACGTGTATGAGATTGTGTTGGTTTTTATTGTCTGCCTTGCGTGCGAAATGTGCTAAGTTTGAGTGTGTTGTGTAGGTATAGTGCATGTATGAGATTGTGTTGGTTTTCTTTTTCGCCCTTGTTGCTTTGTTTTCATGCCTTCTTTTTTGCTGGCCGGTTGGAATTTTCATTTCGTTCATATAAATGAATGTAGGCAAAATACAAGGCAGCCATGGCTCGATTTTGTTTGTTAAAGAACGATTTCATAAATTAAAGAAAACTCCAAGCAATTTGCTTAATATTCTTGAACCTTACAAATAAAAAAAATCAAAGAAAGAAGAAAGTGTCTGAATTTGGTTTTTATTATGTCTTTCTTGTGTATTTATTTTCTTTGAATATCATACTCCCGCCCAATTTGTTTATGCAAACTCAAGCAAACCAACAGCAATATGTTACGCTGCATAATTTGAACAGCCAACAATTCTGTTGATGTACAGAATCAGTGTCGGATTCTAATCGTTTCTGAAGTCTCTCCAGCCATTTTTTAAGAGAGAAATGTAACCTCTATATGAATAAGTTCTCTCTGATTAGAGGTGTCACAGAAAACTCTTTCTCCTCAATTCCGCTCGTACACCGATTTTAGGTTTCACAGAAATCTCTTTTCGGTAGGAATCAAAACCTCCACAGTTTTGTTGAGATAATTGGTTATTTTCACCCATAAGAAATCCTTTTAAAATAAAACTAATGATAGGACTGAATAGATTATTATTTTTTAAAGTAGTCTGTATCAATTTTTTTTAACAAAAATTTGTTTAAACTATTAATTTACCATTTTACAAAACGTCTAGTAAACTGTAATAGGCAAACCCAATCGAGCATATAGAGATGCAAACTCGTTTTAAATTGAATGCAAACTTTTTCTAAGATTTGGTTTTATCGAATAGATCAATAAATTGTGTTGTATATTGAAGTAATAAAATTAATAATAACGTTATGTTTAAAATGGAAATTTATCGCGTATTTTCTGTGCATTTAAAGTAAAAGTTAATTCAATACTTGTTTCAAGTTCGCATGTTGCCAAAAGCAAAAATTGGAATGTGATTGACAAGAGGAATGCATTTATTAGCAGAAAAGCGGAATTTTAAATAGTAAGAACACTTTTTGTGTTCTTCAAAAAATTTATATACAAATGATTTTTTGCAGAGGAAAACATTGAACAGCGCAACAAGGCCTCATTTTCGAAAAAAATCATTGTTTATGTAAACAAATAAACATTAAAAAGTGACAGTCGCAGAATAGCATTGAACTAATGCGCACAGGAGTTGTCGCGTATGTTGTTAAATTTGGCACGAGGAACAATTCAAAATATTTTCTTTTAGAATTTTAAAAGTCCAATTGTAATAATTTCATTTCTTAATTGTTGTTTGATGGCATTGATAAATTTTTACCGTCTTTTTGTCCAAAATAATAATATTATGAATAATAAATTTTAGAAGAATGTTTGTATGTGTTGAAAGCCCTATTAAGTCAAGCAAGACATTAAGTTGAACCGGTTTGGGTATTGGATAAAAATGTTTCGATTAAACGAAAACTCTCGAAGTTCTGTGGCACCTACGGTTCTGGCGACAGTTTTACACCCGAAGCAGCTCCCTTCGCTCCCTTAATAATAAAAAAGCTCCAGGAAAAACCTCCATACCAAATGTGTGTATTAAAAACTTGCCAAAAAATGCAATCGAATATCTCTGACGTATTCAATTACTCAGTCCGTATTGGCTATTTCCCACGCAAATGGAAAATTGCTAAAGTTATAGCTGTTCCCAAGCCCGGTAAACCTCCTGATACTCCTAATATTTGAAATCCACTATGCTCCATATATGTATATAAATGAAGATTTGCATAAGCCGTTTGAAGTACATGAAATTAAAATTATGTTTTCAAAAGTCAAACTGAACAAAGCCACAGGGTAGGACAGAGTGCCATACGATTTTTTTAATTAATGCTTTGGACGAGTTTTTAAATGAACTAGCAAAAAGCTTCACAAATATTGTAAACAGTAGCAAACTTGATGCCGCATTCATGACAAGCATAATATTTCCTATTTTGAAAAAGGGAGATCCAAACCAATCCGAGAATTATATGGGAATCTCATTTATGAACTGCTCAGCCAAAATTTTGATGGGAATTGTGAACGAGCGTCTTACAGTCTGGGTTACTAAAAATAATGAGCTGGATTTAAGAAAAATCATTCAACGATTGACAATATCTACAATATATATATATGTAATAGTCCAATTAAAGTTCAGAAAAAGAAAGTCTATGCATTTTTTGTAAACTTTACAGCAGCGCTTGACAGAATACCACGTAGGCTCCTCATTTTTAAACATCATCAATTAGGCGTTTCAATAAAATTGTAAAATTTATTATAGTATTTATTATAAAAGTGCAGTATGGACCGGAACCGAATTGTCTAATGACTTCCAAACGCAGATTGGTATTAAACAGGGATGTTTACTGTCATATTTTCTATTTGCAATATATTTAAACGATCTCCATGACAATCAAGAGGGTGGACTTCAAGTTGATAATATGAATATAAGACTCCTGCTGTATGCAGACGATATAGTGATTCTTCAGACGACATCAAAACGCTGCAGTGTATGATAAACAGATTGGCAACGTACTGTGACATTTGGAAAATGGATGTTAACCTTAATAAGTCAGAGATAATAATGTTCCGCAGAGCAGGTCGACCATCATCTGGAGTAAAGTGATATTTTAAAGGAGAGAAGGTTAAAGTGGTAACAAAATACAAATATCTAGGAGTAACATTGACCCCGAATATGTCGTTTGTGACCCATATCTTAAACAAGAGGGTAGAGTCAAAGGTAGCAATAAACTCGACCTGGAACACATTTCTGGGCAAAAAGAATATCACACAGACTGCAAAATGGAATCTCTTTAGTGTTGCATGTAGGTTCATCCAAACTTATGGAGCCCAAGTGTGGGGTTATTCATACTACAATGAATACATTACTGATATACTTCGTCAAGCGGGATTTACAATTGACAGAATGAACTATATAATTGCCATAGAAACAGGAATCAAAGACGCCTACTGACACACGATAAACTTTCAACTAAAATACATAACAAGAACTTTATATGACTACAATTGCAATAGATTGCCACATATTCTATCAAAAATATTAATGACAAAAGTAACTCTCTGGCATACACAACTATTGGATTATATGCAAAATTTTAGTATACACTTAAGAAACGGATAGACTCGGAGGGCATGGTCTAATAAATGTGTGGAGCTGTTAGTGGCAATAAAACATCAACAGGTACAACATTATTTAAGCCAGACAATAAGCAGTGAAAGACGTATATAGAAAGATGTAGACTTAAAGAAAGGAGGCATATTGTAACAACAATCAAATGCAAAGTACAATATCGAAGAGGAAGAAAATATACGGCACTTTCTTGGCAGATGTCCAGTACTTAGAGAATTCAGATGTAAATACTTGGGGAAATCTCAACTAGCAGAGAATGAAATTATAGATACTTTGAACGGTATCGGAGATGATAATTGGGCTAATCTAGTAAATTATGTTAAACTAGCTATAAAATACAGAACAATTATGATAAACGAATTTAATAATTAATTGTATGTAATAATTTAAGTTATTTTTGTATTAGACCCGGAGAAAACCCAAACGTTGGACAATTCGCTATCTCGCTAAAACGGGGCAGGTGGGCGTAGTAAATGGGAGGGTTGACAAAGGAGTAATTATCGGAATTCACTTACAGATATATATAAAATTTTAGTTTTTTAAATTGTCAAAATTTTTGTAGAATTGTTACCCAATTGTATATATACTACTATATTAAAATAAAGAACTACCATGTACAAACAAAAGGTATGAGCACACAAAACGTTGCATTTTTCGGAATTAATCTTGTACTGTTTGCGCAACTTAACTTGAACTTTGTCAGCATCTTTGACACGTAATTTTTCTAATTCAATTCTAGACGAAACTCGTAGTACGAATTCTAAGAATCGAATCCACCCATGAAAAGGTGTTACTCCATAGTGGTATCAGTGGTATCAGTTAAAACGTTCAAAACTTTACCATCAATTAGAGCCATATGTGAAATTCACATATGACATATGGAAATTTAACATATAATTATGTCTTTGCTTGCGTGTATTTCGCAGTATTTCTCATAGCTACTGACCGAATAGTCAAGTCACCAGCAGTCCCAAAAACTCGCCATACAAAATTAGACTGTGAACAATACCATTTAAACTTATTACTAATTTCAATCAATACATCCCCACCCACATGAATCAACCTGATTCACCACTCACAACATCTAGAATGGCTAATTTCGAGACAGCCCGTTTTTTTGTTCCTGTGGTTCGTTGACGCGTCGAATGACTCTATCTGACTCTGACCCCAGAACACTTCCACGACGTCGCGGCACCACTCCTTTCGTGACACATTGGGATCACATAAGAATACCAAATCACCCTCCTTAATGGTTTCCGCTCTTTCGTACCACTTTCTCAGTGTGTCAATGAATTCTTTTGCTTCGACTCCTCCACGGCTTGATGTGAGGCATTCACAAATGTAGTCAGATCAGTAACAACTTTTTCCTTGTATGCTAACTCATTCTGTGTGAGCTGTGAGAGCAGATCCTGTGAGCCACCTTGCTCCTCGCGTATCAACATCGTTTAAAATAGCTCACGTTCGAGGTTGAGTTTATCATTAAACTGTTGCACTTTCTGATTGGGAGCTGTGAGTTCCGGTTTCATGCTGTGCCGCTTATCAATGTATGCTTTAATCTTCACAGTCATCTGTGGACGTTCAATTCACAATTCACTCAGCTTGGCTTGTATGCCAATGTATGGTACCTGTTCCTCAGCAAGCGCCTTTTATTTCTCCTCTATTTAGCGCTTCAACTTTTGGCAGATATCGGACCACTCGGAGTGCGATACTGGCATATTATGCTGCTTGTTGAGCAAAAAAACGAATGTCATCTGTTTATTCTATAGTTTGATAAATAGTGAAACACTAACGGTCTCATTCTTGGAGAGTTTATCCAAGGCCTGCCCCAGCTCCGTTGTTGTGTCCGATATGCAATCCTACTCCTGATGGTGTTTATTTGGTGATTATTTGTTGTTTTGTGGTTTTATTGCTGGTGGCCTGTGGCACTTCCAGAAGTTGCTCAACCGCTGCAGAAACCAACGGCGATGACTTCGCCACATCATTTATATCCTTCTTGCTACGGTTATCTTCTTCTTATCATCCTTCTTTTCACGCTCCCTTGCTTCTTTAACTCGACCACGTCCTTCTCGGCTGTACAGCAACAGGCTCGTTTTTATTGATCAAAGTACCAGTGCCAGCTCCATTCTTACTAGCCTTACGGCTATTCAACTTATTGGAAGGTGTTACATTGACGTTTTCCTTCTCAGCATTGCTAGTTCGACGTTTAGTATCATTGTAGGTCATTGTAGGTTCAGACTAGTACTCCACGTGAGTTACGTTTGTATGAAACAAATCTTAAGTGATAGCTGCTGATGTGAGAATTAATCACCTCCATAAGCGTTGGCGCGGAGAGATCTAACGAAGAAAGTAAATTTTAATTGTTGACATTAAAATAATATATGTTAAACTTGAACAAAGATAAAAATCTTTAAATTAAACGTAAATATCGTAAAAACTGGTAATTTTTAATATTGTTTGCATTGTAGATTTACTCAAATTCAATAGTTTTGATATTCCACCACTGACACCACTTCGATACTTCTATCCATTCTTCTACGCAGACCCTTCAGTTCCCGCTGGTAAACGTCGTGAAATCGACAACGTTATGAAAAAAGCACGGGCTAACACCAATGATTACTGGGACAAGAAGCTGCTCGAGGCCGAAGAGAAGGACCCTAACCGTTGGCGCCACACTGGTTATAAGAAAATGTATATTCAAGGCGAGAGCAGTTCTGGAGAAAGTGATCGTGATGGCCATAACGGCGGCGGGCTCGATCGTGAGCGTAATTACAATCGATACAAATCTGGAACCGGCACTGGCGGTTCACCATCGATTTCGCTAGATGGCGCCATCGCGCGTGGGCGCCCGCGTTCGCCGCAGTCACAACGTGGAGGTGTCGGCTTACCTCCACGTTTTAATTCTGGAGACCGTGTATTTTCTTCGAATCCCTATAGTCGATCGCGTTCGCCGCCACCAATGCACCGCGGCATAGATCGTCGCATGTCTCCGCTGTCCTCACAGGAGGGTAATTTGCGGGGTCGTCCTCGTTCACCCAATGATTTGGGTCGCCGTCTCTTGAATAGCCGACCGCGATCACCTCCCGAACCGACTTCGTCATCTTCGATTTTGCGTCGTAAACCGTCTCGTTCACCGCCACCGCTCATCGGGGGTGGTGGCGGTCGCAATCATCGTTCTCCACTCCCGCCGGAAAAGCGTAGTGGACACATTTTACCGCGTTCTAAGAGGCCTCCTTCTCCTCCGCCTAGGGTGAGACCCCTTAACGTATAAAAATTACATTACTAATTTTTTTTTTTCACAGCATACTCTGCGTTCTCGTTCCAACAGTTCTGTTAGTAGTAGCACAGATGATTCATGCTCGTTGTGTTCGCCCAGTCATCATCATAGATCACGGTGCGTATACAACTTTTTTCAATGTAATCTCTTTTACAATTATCATCAATCAATTAATCTCTTTTATCAATTTATCATTTCCCCATAGTTCCACGTCGGTTCGTGTGGGTCGAAGGCATGGAGTTGGCCCGCGGTCGCCACCTCCCAAATCACATTCGCATTTTCAAGCATCGCCACCGCCAATATCGGAGAAACGTGTCGGTTCCCGATTGCACAGACGTCCTTCATCACCACCACAACCTACCGGGCGGAGTGGAGCTGTGACCACTGGAGTCGTAGACAATTATCGCGGTGATGGAAAAATACGTCGGATTTCACACGAGCGCAGCATCAGAGGCACATCATCCGATGGTCATGTAAAAATATCTCGATCCGGTCGTCATTCGCCTCCAGAGGATCCGCGTTTGAAAAGTCGCCCACCTGAGCCTCCAGAGCCAACATCACCTTCCACGGTAACCACAGTCTCTGCAAAAAAAAAAAAGAAAGGGAAGGAGGTTTGTAATGCTAACTTTAATCACTATACAAAACAAAGTAAGGGGGTGAGGTTTACCGAAAAATGTTATTTATTTTTTGAGTGCTGCTAATTATTTCCAAAATTATAAATACGCAATTGATAAATAAAATGTATGATTAGCTGATGTGGGCTGATCAGAGGTCCACTTGGTATAAGGATTCGTGCATGTAGGGGTCGGATAGAAATATCCAAGAAGGTAACGTACACCTACGTTGTCAGGGTTACAACTTTGTCTAGGAGTTTGTGACACAGATAAAAATAAATTCTTGATCACTTCATCATGATGTATTGATATATACATACCCGTCTGTCTCTGCATCTGTCTATATACAACCTAGTCCCTCACTTGTTGAGCTAGACTGCTGAAATTCTATACAAAGTCTTCTTACCATACCCTATATATTTGTTAAAGCCGGTCGGAGCAGATCGTATCATTAAGTAGAGAGTCCACGAAAAAACCAAAGCATACAATAAAAGTCCTAGTTAATTCTGTTGTGCTTATGATTCCCAATTAAAAACGAAAAAACGAAAGCATACAAATCAAAAATAATTGTCTGCTGTTATTTCATTATTTTTAGGCCATTTTTATTTTTTTTTTCCAAGTAAGTTGGAAGTTAACATTGATTTAAGTGGGTAATTCCATTAAATAGAAATTAAGATTAAAATAATTAAATAGAAATGACATGTGGAAATTGACTGTCACCTGAGGAGCAGATTAAAATTCGGAGCTTGTACAATTGTGGAAAAACAATAAGGTACATTGCTAAGGAACAGCATAGTGATAAAAAAGGTGTGCGGTCGGGGGACCGAATCAAAAAAGAACGAAGTTCCCCCCGCCTTTTTACATATAAATTACAATGATTTTTTTGTGGCCCTAAACTTACCGTAATGTCTTACTTCGTGATGTGTAACTTAAAGTTACAATTCGGAGAAGTCCGCGATTGTCCATTTTTGTGACCTTTACTTTACTTATGTAATGCTCTTTTGTTATGTTACGGTTTCTACTTGTCAACTTCTACTGCAAGCCAGTCAACTTTTTAAGTCTCATCATATTGTACCATGGTAATTAAGGGCTTATGGTAACTATAATAAGATGCGTATGCTTGCTTCAATTTTGTCCAAGTATCTTGAAAAAACAGGGTCAGTGGTATACAGTAATTATTTGCGAATTGCGCTGGATCATTATTAATATGTAAATCAAATGCATCTAATAAAAAAGATATTAATTCTTCAAATTATTCTTTATTATTGAAGTTGACGTTGTAGTCTCCAGCCAATATGAGTGGACGTTTATGAAAATTTTGTTTCAATGATCGATGAATGAATAATATAATATCCTAAATCTTTTGATTTGGGGATATATAAATAGCTACAATAACTATTGCAATATCGTTTCCTATTTTACAAATAGCTAAACATATGTCACCAACTGATGAGTGCTTAGTATTCAAATCACTAATGTTTGACAAAAGCGTTCCCATATTTTCTGTACAAATATGAGCCGTGTTCTACGATATATTGATGTTGGTGACATATGTTTAGTTATTTGTAAAATAGGAAACAATTTTGAGTTGTGACCCTATTGTTGTTAAGTCATGGATTTTTTATTAGGGGCTATCTCTATGCAACCCCGGTAGTGTTTGCGTCATAATTAAATTTTTTTATTTCAGTTGCGTACACGTATTAAAATTGAAGGCGAAAAGCGTAAAAAGCATTCATCGTCAGACTCCGACAGTTCAGACAGCGATGAGGGCTCTTTACCTTCATTTTCGGCAACTACCCGTTTAACGCTATCAGAGCGCTTTGGTAAAATGGCTCAATGGAGTATCGATCGGAGCAACATGGAAAATATGCGCATTACGAAGGACTCTGCAGGTGGCGCCTTGAAAGTCATGATAGAAGAAGGCCTCGAGTCCCCACCGCGCCGCTATGAATATTCACCGGCGCCTGCTGGGCACTTTCCGGAAGAACTGGCCACAACAGCACCGTCGGGAATGCTGTCGTGGGACGATGTACGCGTACGCTACGAGGTAAGATAGCCAAATAGTCTAACTTTTAAATCATTGCAACACTGCTGTATGTTTTTTAGTATTATAAGAGCCGTGGTTATTTACGCGATCTTGACTTGAAGGTGAGTTTGTGTCGGTAATACTTTACTGCTTTAATTATACGTTCATATATGTAGGATTATATCAAATGGGAGGAGTGGTGGTATAAGTACCAGGAATGGCTTAAGCAGGAGCGCTATTTTGAATATTGGGAGCGTCAACAGTTGCGTCGACGTCGCAAAAAACTTCCCGTGGCGCAACGACTTAACTAGGAATCAATTTCTTTTAGGGAATAGTTATCTCTGTTCCCTGTTGGAAACAGACGCCGTGAGTTGCAGCTAATTTGATAATTACTTCAGTACTTTCACTAATACAAGTTTACTATTGTTCTCATTTCTAATTATTGATGGAATCTTTGTAGTTGCCCATTATTTAGGTGAACGTATAGTTTAATTCATACATTAAAAATGTATTAAATGTTTAATTGATCCATAAATTCATATTTAACCATTATACTAAACATTAACTTTTAAGCCATAATCAGTGCTGCTTTCCTGTGGGCTAAATTGTAAAAGCGTCAATACCATCAAATAATCTGTAATAAATAAAGTACTGAAAATAATGACTACGTACTGTTACTTAACGCCCTACTCTCAAAAATCGTTTTCACAATTAAGATAACTGTGGTCGTTAAAATCCTTACAGAATTTCTGTTAATGGAATTTTTTTCAGAAATTATCTTATAGAAAAATTACAGAATTTTTGTCATGTTTAAAACACGCCCTCCTAGGAACTGTTTCGGAAACTGTGAACGCATGTTAACACACTTCGAAAATGAACGCTAAAGTACTTAGTTGTGTTATCGCTGAATTACAAAATCTGCCAATGATTCTAAGCTTACTAGAGATAGTCACCGACCTAAATAACGTTGAAACTAGAACATTAGTGGGTGGTACTCTATGCTGAAGACAGCAACACATTTAGAGCTATGCAGGTGCTCGAACTGAAACGTGTGGAATTCTTCACCTACCAACTTAAAGAAGAAAAACCCTACAAAGTGGTCATGAAAGGTCACAAGTAAAGGCGTGATGCAGTACATACGTAGCGACCTACTAATCGGTCCACCAAGGAATCAATGAACATGTTCTTAATTAACCTCACCACACCAGGTAGCAACAATAAAATTACGGTTCTGTTTGCAACGCGTTTTAATTGCGGAAGCCAGAAAAAAGACAGACGTTACTCAGTGTCGTCGTTGTCAGCAAATCGGACACACAGCAAAATACTGCCATCTGCGTCCCCACTGTATCAAATTCAGGGAAGAAACAAATCAGAGGATTGCGTGAGACCATCTTCCAGAACAGCTACCATTGCCCGAATAGTCGCCTAAAGAAACCTTTTGGTACGCCGACAATTGTACTTAATAATCAGTCTAACCAGGGGCCGTAATTGTTAAGTTTTTTTTTTTCAAAAAAACATTTTTAATTATTTTGTATATTTTATTTTAAAAATCAAAAAATAAAGATTAATTTCAATTTTTAACAAAAAATATAAATTATTTTCAATTTTTATTTTAAAAATCATAAATAAAAATTTTTTTCAATAAGGTCATAAGCTCCTATTTCAACAATAGCCTTTGACATCACCATTGCTATTTTCGTCTTCCTTGTTGTCAGAAGCCCCATCAATGGAATTTAAGTAGTTGCTGAAAAGTGAGCAACTAACGGTTGTAAAATTTAAATTAGTAACAGTCAAATTCGCTGTCCATTTAAAATTAGCAATACATGCATTGATTTTTATTTTCATGATTAGATAAAAATCACAAAATAATTATTATTTGTGATTTTTAAATTAAAAATCGAAAACAATTTTTATTTTTTGATTTTAAGTAACTTATATTTTTTGATTTTAAAAATAAAAATTGAAAACAATTTTTATTTTTTGATTTTTAAATAAAAATTGAAAATATTTTTTTTGTTTCTTTAAATAAAAATTTAAAATAATTTTTATTTTTTGATTTTTACAATAAAATTGGAAAATAATTATTATCTTTAATTTTTATACAAATAAATTGAAAATATAAATGTATGCAGTCGTCGACTAACGCTCATATCGTACGGTTGTACTCAGTGAACTCGGCTCTCCTTTTTTGTATATCAATGCTAAACACCCGCGCGGTTGTTGTAGGCGCCCCTTTCTTTGTCTTTTGTTTCACTACTAAAAGTAGTGAATCACAACATCATGCCCCCGGGACACAAAAACATTGGAGCCAATCGCTTTGAAGTCCTTAGCGATAGCCACAAATCAAAAACGAAAAAGCCTATGGCTTTATCAGAAGCCTTCCCGGGATTACCAACGGTAAAACTTCCAAATACATTGTCATGTCCACGGAAGACACTGAAAAGTCTCTCTTAAGCTATTCCTGTTTCGCAGTACACAGAGCAATTAAGCTTATTAGTAGTAAAGTGCTGAACATCACCACTCTCCGCGATGGAAACCTATTAATAATTGTTGAAAATCCATCAATTGCTGAAAAATGTATTGCAGCCAAAGAACTGCACGGGATCTGCAAGGTTAAAACCCAATTCCACAGCAATCTCAACTCATGCAAGGGCACTGTCTAAGCCCCCTACCATAACAACGTTTCTGAACAAGAGATACTCTAAGAACTTAAACCACAAGGTGTAGTAGGCATATACAAGTTTACACGGCAAATCGACGTCAAATCGGTTGCAACTGGAGTGGTTAAGCTCACTTTTGACTTATATAACCTTCCAAGTAAAATTAGTATATGCAAGAATTGCCAATTAATTGGGCACACTGCAATGTTTTGCAAAAAGTAAACCATATGCGTAAACTGCAAACTTCCGCCGCACGATCCAGTTGCTTGCTCGCGTACTCTCTGTGCAAAGTGTGCAGGAGAGTATTCAGCCAACAACAAAGACTCCTAAATACACAGAATCGCGATAAAAGATAAAAAGAAAAGAAAATGCTCATTATATGAAGCAAAAGCAAAATTCTATCAAAAACCTTCTCCACCTCTCCCTAAAACACAAACATACTCTGAAACTGCGTCTTTCAAAACCACATTCACTGACTCCACTTTCAAACCAAATGCAAACAACGCTTCACAACCTCTACCTAAAACCCAAACCTACTCGGAAACTGTATCTTCCAAAGCTTCCTTTGATATTTTTTTTCAAAGTTTTTTATTTGTAAGGTTGCTGTCTAGCCGTCAGGTTCACAGGGGGACCACCATGAAACTCCCTAGTGCGACTATACCATCTCCGTGAGGGCGGCTAGAAACATGTTCGAGGCAAGGTCATGTTTCTGCCTCGGATGCTGGCTAATGGTAGTCGAGCAGAGAGAAGTGTCACTCTCTTAAATCAAACACCCTAATCCACGGTGGAACAGCGTAGGCCAAGGGATGCATGGTCAGGAGGGTGCCTGATCTTAAGTATATGGACTCTGGATAACTGCCGCCCTCCAGTTTCAATTATACCTACCGCGGTAACTGGCTCTGCAGTGGGTGACCTCTTTTCCCGATTACTCGTGGGACCAAATATGATTAAATAAGTGCGATGCAGCTCTAAATGCATCATCCGCTGGCCATTGCTTTACGGAGTTGGCCAACACCAGCTCTGCAGCCGTTGGGCTGCCTAGAGAGAACTTATTCATATAGAGTTTACATTTCTCTCTTAAGCTTTTAGACCATTTTCCAAAAGTCAGGCGCTATTAGAATCTGTTATCTTTCTGCTATTAACATCGAAGAACCAGGCCGCTGTGTAGCAAACTCGTTGTGCTAACTACTGAACTGAAGTCACCAGGCAAACAGAAATATTAGAAGGTGGGTGACTGTTGTGAAATCGAAGCAAGCAATGTTTTCCCTTCTTGTAGTGTCATCCTTCATTTTGTGTTCTCAGCGCGAATTAGCATGAAAAGGAATTTCTTTATATCACCTTTGTTTTGGTTATTTTAACTGCCGTCACCCATTTTTATTTTGATTGTATTGATATTGTTGTGGAAATGATAGCGAAAAAGGAACATGTATAGGTTTGACGCATTTTTTTTATGAATGAGGAACATGATTTTTGTTATTGCAATTCCCACCACCTACTTGTATTGGTTTTGGTGGTGGGAATTGGTGTGACTTTTAATGAATAAACTACATTTTCGTTCGGGCTGTTAGTTAGTAAAGAATTAAATAACTCAATAAATAAGTAAATTTGATTTAAAATGCATATTTTGCGTTAGGTATGTCAAAAAATCGAAGTTGAATACAGCTAATTCTGCCTTTACTACCAGGCAAACAGAAAAAACAGCAATCAACTGCAAGTGTCCCATGTGAAATTAATATCAAACCATCTGCGCTACTGCGAATACAGGAAAGACAAAGAATAAAATTTTGCTTTTGATCGCCCAACAACAAAGCGTGTGACATTTGTTTTTTTCTTATTTGCCGAACATAAGGGTAGACAAAGAAAAAATATATGCCTACGAGAATGAATATGTATACTTTTTGAGTCTAGCATCAAGGCTATTTGCGCAGGTGTCCCCCAGGGTAGCGTTTTGGGGCCTACACTCTATACCCTCTTCACGCACGACATGCCCACTGGGTCAGAAATACCACTGAAGGATCCTCTGGATCTGATAATTGCCACGTTTGCAGACGATACGGGCATCCTCGTCAGAAACAAGTGCATTTACTAAGCCACGGACTCACTGCAGGAATACTTGCATATTTTTTAAAACTGGACACCACGTTGGAACATTTGCATTAACAAAAACAAATGTGCCAATGTGACGTACGCCTTACGGCTGGATTACTGTCCGGGAGTTTTCATTAGAAACCAGCTGTTGGAACATCATTCAGGTTACAAATACAAAGGTTACAAACTTTCAAGACGCATATTTTAAGTATTACGAAATCCTTAAGACAGAGGATTGGTAAATTGCATTGGCTTTTAACTAGCAGGAATAAATTATCCTTGGGAAATAAGGTGAACATTTACAAAACCATAATTACTCTTGCTTGGTGATACGGTTTGCAGGTGTATGGTATAGCAGCGAGGTCAAACATCACGAAGGTGAGAGTAATGCAGGCCAAGACATTGCGTATGCTTACTGGTGCCCCTTGGTTCATGCGAAAGGCGGACCTTGAAAATGACTTAAAAATACTGAAAATTGGCGATGTGATAAATCGTCAGGCCAAAAAATATATAGAGAGGTTAAAAAATCATCCAAATAAACTAGCAAGGCGCCTTCTAAAACGACGCAAAATGGGAGGAGTTAGGGTGGCGAGAAGGCTGAGAAGATCGCACCCTGCCGACCACCGTAATATATACTTTTAATACACTATACTATATCCCCACTTATTATTTAAGTTGTTTCGTTAATTTTTGTATATACAATTTAATTGAAGTTGTTCTAATAATAACAGAAAATTTAAATATAAAGACACAAAAAAAAAAAACAAGGAAGACATAATAAAAGAAAAATCAGAGCCACTGTCATCTTTCTTTGATTTTTTTTCAAAGTTTTTAATTGTATGGGCTTTGAAAATATTCAGCAAATTGTGAGGAGTTTTCCTTAGTGTATGAAATCATTCTTTAACAAACGAAATCGAGCCAATTTATATGAATGAAATGAAAATACCAGGCGGCCAGCAAAAAAAGAAGGCATGATCATAAAACAAAATCATACAAAAATATTCCGTGTGATACACACAATAAGGAACCAATACAATCTTATACATTATACCTAGACAACACACTCAAACTTAGCACATTTCGCACGCAAGGGAGACAAATAAAACCAACACAATCTCATACACGCACTATACCTACACAACAAGGTCACTCACACAATGGCAAGTTGATTTTTGACTTCAACAATTGTCGTTTGTGGCAGAAAACGAAATCAATTTCAATAGCAAATACAGTAAATGCACGTTCACCCAAGTGAACTTTTATAAGTCCAATATCTCCATGATTTGAATTGAGTGCGTTTATAGCGAAAAATCAATACAATATATCTTCCATAACAGGTTTATCCCCATAACTCGAACTTTTGTTATGCATTATGGTAATTCGAGATTTGGAAGTTTGACTGTACGAGGAATACGCACAGTAGAAAGAAACGAAAACCGCGAAGTTCGACTCACAATCGCGCAAAGCAAATTACATCATCCTTATTTTGTGTTGTGTTCTTCCCTCTTCTTTCCTTGCGATCGCCAAAGAAGAAAACAACAAATGGTCTAACTTTGTTGTTGCGTTAGCGTAGGCAAATTTATTTTCTTGTCTTGTTTATATTCGGGGAGGCGCACCGGTTTGGATTTTCGTTCTCTGTCACTATCACTTGGTCATTCGCTGTCTTTCCTTGTCCTCCCTTACTATTAGCAATAATAGTAAATAAATAAATAATAATAATAAAAAAACAAATGTCACACGCTTTATTGTTGCGTTGCCAAGGAAATATTTATTTCTTTCTTTCCTCATATTGGCAGAAGTGCAGCTGGTTTGATTACGTTTTCGTATTGGACACTTCCTGGTTCGTGCGGTTTTTTCTGTTTGCCTGGTAGTAAAGGTAGAATTAGTTTTATTCAACTTAAATTTTTCGACATACCTAGCACAAAAAATAGTACTTTATTATTTATTACGTACTACATGAATTTGAAATCATTATGCATTGACTGCATACAGTTCCTGCTTAAAGCGCCAACGTACTAAACCTATCCCCTCCCATTGAGCAGGCACCTAATATGTTTCCCCCGACTTCTTTCGGCCTATCAACTATTTATAACCTATCCATTTATACCAAAAAATAACAAACAAACAAAAGTCTGACCTTACTTTACCCACCATGGAAAGATATCCAAGTCAAGGCAATCAGCACCTGCGCCAAAGCAATACATGTTCCTTTTTCGCTATCATTCCCACAACAAACCAATACAATCAAAATAAAAATGGGTGACGGCAATTAAACAACAAAAACAAAGGGTATACACAGAAATTCGTTTTCACGCTAATTTGCGCCAAGTACGCAAAATTGGCCAAGACAATACAAAATACACGCGTTCAGTAGTTAGCAGAATGAGGTTGCTACACAGCGGCCTACGCTAAGCAGACAAATAACATAAGCTCATAGCGCCTGACTCCTGAAAAATACCGTAAAAACTTTAGAGAGAGTGAGTGTTATGTAGAGTGTGAGTGAAGTAAAGGAGAGATAGTATGATTGAGAGGACGAGCAAAGGAGAGTGAGCGCAAAAGAGATCTGCGAAGCTCACGCTCGCAATATAATAGTTGTGGGTGAACAATCTTTTCTGTTTCTTCTTCTTACATTTTGGCAATATACTGATGACGATTCTAATTTGTTTTAAGAAAGGAATCTTCATAACTAAATAACCTCAGCAATAAGTTCGGCAATTAGCTCTCTGTGTGGTCGAATTTCGACCACTGGGCGAAAAACTAGTATTCCTAAATGCAAAACATGAATGCTTCTTGTAATTGTTATTACTTACCCTTGCTTCACCGACGATTGGCTCATAGCACCAACATGGTTATTTCCTATGGTATGACCCATGTGCATAGAAATGTAAAGCCGCCATAAAACGAAACTCAAATGGATTTTTTTCGTTTCCATTATCATGCGGCTTCAATTGATCTAATTGGTGGCACAATATTTTTAAGAAACGATAATTTCCCTCAAAAATATTTATTTTTTTTCAGATTCTATTTATTAAGCACCAAACCGGGCTCCTTGTGCCTCATAATGTGCTTTGCTTCTATGTCATAATTTATCGCCTGGTTTGAACAATTATTTACAACCATTACGAACGGTATATATTAATTACTTGTCAGGTTTAGGATTATTTACATTTAAATTAAATGATGATGTAAGCGTCTCCTCCGTCTAAAGCGACTTCTGATCCTTTCCAGGCATCTTATTAACATCGATGCCAATCTCGTCAGCGGAACTGGGTTATCCGCAGAAAATAGAGAGAAGAGAATTGGGCCAAGCACTTTGCCCTGTGGTACACCCGACATGACTGGATGTGCGGCCGATAGCCCGCTTCGGGTCTTAACGCAGAAAATGTGTGTCCCTCTAGGTAAGACTGGTACGGTGATGGTAGGGCGGATTTAATCTTCGCTAGAAGCCCAAGGTACCATACTCGTCGAATGCCTGCACGAAGTCGATAAAAACAAAATTACAAAACTGTTTTGTGTCAAACACCATAAGGATATGGTTTACGTCCCTGTGCAGTTGTTCAATAGTGCTATGGCCCGCGCGGATACCAAAATGGTGTTCGGGGATGAATCCGCGAGACTCCACGATAAACAACAACCTGGTGGCAAGCAGTCGTTTTCAAACCTTCGAGATTTAAGGAAGGAGACTAATCGGCCGGTAGGAAGCTAGATCGCTTTCTGGCTTACTAGGCTTATGGATCATTGTAACAATGGCGGGATTTTCACGCAGTAGGGAAGTGCTGTACTCTTAAAATCGCGCTGAAGATCATCGCGAGAAAGGGGAGCACGTTTTAGGAAGGCACTTCAAAGTTCTGTTACATACCCTGTCTTGTCCGGGAAATTTGTTGGCCTTGAGGCTTCTTATTGAATTTTAAACTTCTGCCTCAGTGAAAGGGGCGATAGGGGGTCCATCTGTAGCGGAGACGATAGTTCAACTCTGATGTCACTTACGTCTTCTGGATAAGTCATTTCTTTCAGAAAGATGTACGGCGAAGATGTTTGCCTGTTCAGCATCGGAGCGACAACAGTTTCCACTGGTGTTTTTCAGTGGGGCTATCCGAATTGGCTGATGTTTAGCATTCCGTATTGCCTTCATGTTAGCGAGCATGTTGTCAAAGTAGGCGGCACGATGTATGCTAAGGGCTTCTTTGAGCTGAGAGTCTTCCCTATGCCAGTTTGTTTTGTCGGTAGGGTGCTTTGTTCGAATGTAGACTTTTCGTAGCTTCCGTTTATTCGACAGGAGGACGCGTAGTTCTGGAGTAAGGGTCTGATCGCCGGTGGTGGACTGATGTCGCTTTGTGATGCTGTGGACGTCTGAGGCAGCTTCATTGACCTTTTTAGTGAAGACTTCTAGAGCATCATCGATATCTGGCCCAGAATTAAGTTCCATATCAGGATAAAGGGAGTCGCTTAGGTGGCTCTTGAATTTTTTTAAATTAGTATGGCAGTCAATAAACCTTTCGGCTGAGAGGATGTTGCAGCATAATCCAGCGTAACGATAAGAGGGAGATGGTCGAAGTTCACGTCTAATTGATTCTCAATGTGAAGCTTCCAGTGGGGAATATTTTGGTAAATGCCGATAAATAAAGTCCGCTAATTCTGTTCCTCTTTTGTTGCACCGTTGGTCGCCCCAGAACCTATGTTTGGCGTTCCAGTCACCACCAATAAGAAACTTTCTGTTACGGTTGTCCACAAGAGCTGCAAAATCGTTGATGCACCAGTTAAAGCGAGGAGAGCAGTAAATGGAGCAAAACTCGATATTGCCGATATCAGTAGAGACACTGGCTGACGCAATTTGAACTTCATTAGTGCGAACAGGCTGTGAAGGGAAGTGTTGAATGTTGTTTTTAATTAAGATGGCGGCGCCACACTTGCCACGTGTAGCGGTAGGGTGATTTGCTGGATAGGAGTTGTATCCGTGAATTTTGGGGGCAGAATTTCCCAGCAGTCGAGTTTCGCTAAGGAGAATAATGTCAATGTTGTGGGTTTGCGACAAGCATTCCACTTCATGAAGTTTGTTGGAGACGGGATTTGGTTCCAGATCAGAATTTGTAAGGAGTTCATTTATGGTTACGCGCGTTGAGTAAGTCCAAAAATTGGATTTGCAGCATTTGTTTCTCTGTTTCATTGAGACTTTTAATAGAATCATTTAACATATTTACGGCGGCACATGGGGAGTTCAGAACCTGAACTCCTAAACCTAAACCTAAACAATCGGCTAGGCTGTTCGTTTAGAAATTGTCATTGGCGGTTCTTCGTGTGTTTTTGAATTTTCTGTTGACTTTCCCTTTAGTTAGACTGATTAAGTACATTTGGGGATCCTCTTGTAATGTCGATGTACAGAGGCGTTTTATTTCCTTAACTTTATTGTTGCTATCTGCTGTGATGAGGTTAACAAAGAACATGTTCATTGGTTCCTTGGTGGACCGATTAGTAGGTCGGTACGTTTGTACTGCATCATGCCCTTGTTTGTGAAGTTCGGATTTAATCTAGATTTGAATGGTAGTTGAATTGTGGAGACCTTCTATGACCACTTTGTACGCCATGTAACGCTGTACACCTGCGATCATCCGCAGTAACTCGAAGTGCAACCTTTGAAGAGATTCCTGCTTTGAATTTGATACAGCGTTCCAAAGTTGTATACCGAAAGTCCATACCGGCAATGTACATTAAAATAATATTTTGTAGGTCGAGCTTGGATTTTGAACTTGAGGTTGGTATGTGAAACGCTGGCCACTGACGCATACTTTATAGTGACACATTGGAATAAAGTCACCGTTGATATAAACGGCGGGGTTGTCAGGAGGTTCAGAGTGAAGATGAATTGTACGAATTTCTCTGCATTGACGCAGATGTTCCACCTTTTAAGTCAAGATTCAATTAGGCTTAACTGGTCTTCCAAGAGAGCTGAGGCTACAGCCGGATCGCTGTCACTCACCAACAGGACAGTATAATATGTTGCTCTCAAAATTAGGATCCCCGTATAGAGCGTGTATAGAATCGGGCTCAACATACTTCCTTGAGGAAGTCCAGATCGCTTACGCGAGGGAAATACCTTAGAACCAGGAAATATGGTGCCGATTATATTTCCATGACCTTATACAGGAGGCTGGTCTGCAGGACCCTCTCGAACGCTTGTCGAAAAGCAGCCCTGCAATACTCACCTTTCCCAATGTGTTGTTATACAGGTCGGTGTAAACAAGCGGCTTATTTATGTACAAGTGGTGGCGTCTCCTTGGCGTTATGCCACACAAATTCGATTGCTTATTATCGATTAAACAAGGAAGCATTTCGGTATGTTTTTCAAGAAATGAAGCCGTTTATGAAGAAATCATCTGTACCACTAGCACTAGAACTGGCTACAACGCTAAGGTTCTTGGCAGAAGGAGTATACCAACGCGCAGTAGGAGTGGATAGTTTAAAATCCCTTGAAATAAGTTCAGTTAGCAAAATACTAAATAACGTGTTAAATATTATGGCAAGAGTTCTCTGTGCCAAGGGGATCCAATTAAGAATGACTTCGGAGGAAAGGCACAGCACTAAAGTACAAAAAGGTCATAAATATTCCTTGCGCCTTAGACAATATATGTAAATCTTATAATATGGATGATAACACAGTGTAGAACTTAAATAGCGGAATTCAAGTCTTAACAATGGTTTGTAGGAACTTGAAGTATTAGACGGTTTTATTACGAATGATGGTTTTGGCACAGTTTTTCTACAAAAAGCACCAGACGGTCAAATGCACCCAGTATACTATATGAGTAAAAAGATAATTAAAGCAGAAAGAGAATTTCTAAGCTGCAAATTCGAAATATAAAAGTTGTAGAAAATTAAACAAATTTCGTGTCTATCTTGTAGATTTACATTTGAAGTTGGTAACCGATTGCAAAGCCTTCACGAAGACATTTGAGAAAAGAAACTAATATACAAGAGTCGCCAGACAGATCCTACTATTACCTGGACACACTAATCCCTTACCTTGTGATAATAGTCAAAGAGGAAAGTATACACAGCAAACTCAAATATGAGATGAAGAGTTGGAAGCCATCATTGACGTACTCAACGAGAAGACCACGTACAACAACGATTTTATTAAGTATGGTCTTCTACATAAGATGGTCAAGAAGGACAAACTCATCGTTGTACCACTGCAATGCGAGATTATTAAAGAAGCACACGATGAAGAAAAGAAAGGAAATCATTGGTAAACAATACTACATGCCAAAACTCCTGGAGAAAATTTAAAAGCAAATCAACTGCTGTATAAATTGTATAGTTTCGAACCACAAGACTGGTAAAAAGAAGGTGGGTTTCACCCTATATCAAAGGAAGGCAAACCATTACAGACTTTTCACATTGTTTTTTAGGGCCACTCGCGTCCACTCACAAACAGTACAAGCATATTTTATATTTATATATATTTTTTTATATATATTTTTTTTTTTTATAGACGGCTCCTCCAAATACTTCTGGTTATACCCAACAAATGCAACAAGTGCAAAAAATTTAATATCTAGACTACAAACTCAGTGTGCGATTTTAGGGAATCGTCTAAAAATTATCACTGACCGAGACTCTGCGTATACATCAGACGACTTTCAGTAGTACTGCGCAAGTGTAACGCATCACGCTGTAACAATTGGACAAATGGACAGATTGAACGACTGAATGCCATAATTATATCTGTATTGTCCAAACTTGCGATTGATGACTCGAGTAAATGGTACAAGTTTGTTGACAAGTTACAACAAGCCATAAACTCAACGTATTGCAGAAGTACTCACGCATCACCATTTTAATTACTGATTGGTACAAAGATGCACACGAAGTATGACGTGTAACTGCAAGAACTGATCCAGCATGAAGTAATTCAAATGTTCGACAGAAATCGAGGACTCCGAAAAGAAGCAAAATGTGAAATATTGACCATCAAGCAAAAAAATAAAATAAAGTACGATTTAAGACGTATTACTCAACACGTAGACTTGCAAGAAAATAAGAAGCCGGTGATTTGGTAGCTATCAAGCGTACACAACTTGGTGATGAACTAAAGCTAAAACCGATGTATATGGGGCCATACGAAATCTCTAAACTAAGAGCTAATGACACATATCAGGTTAACAAAACTCCATTATGTCGCCCAAAAGCTGCGCTGAATACATGGAGCCCTGAACTAACCATGAAGATGATGGATAAGCATTCGAGCGAATGCAAAGTAAGATGGCCGAGATGTGGGGTTAAGTCTGGCAACACGGTTAAGCTGCCCCCATTCACAATGCCGTGGGGTCAAGTCTTTGGCCGCCCGGCGAAGAGACAGTAAACAGAGTCGCAAAGAGGACGAGAAAAAAAGAAGTCGTCAACGAGGAATCACGCTGAAGAATCCAGGAATACGAGGCGCGCTCGTAACGGGATCAGAGAAAAAAAGCAGACAGCGAAGACAAGCGAAGAAAAGCGGCAGATGCCAGTTACAACTACATTAACTGTTCTATATTAACTACTTCATTAACTACACAATAAACTACTATTCCTGCATTCCTAACTTCCAACCTGCACGTTTGTCTTTCTTCAATTTATATTGATTGATATATATTTATTGTAGAAAATTATCTCTTAGACTTAGCTGTAGTTTAATTTTTCCATGCTTAGTTAGAAAAAGGTTGATGACGTTATGTCTGTAGCCATGTAGAACTTAGACAATAGCTTTGGTATCGCATGCCTACCAAAGAAATTGGAATAAGACCAGCGTAACCCAGGCTACTATGTAACTGCGTGAATTTTGATACCATTTGGCCCCGGCCAATGCTGCTATCTACAAAAAAAAAAATCAAATGGTAAGCTAGGAGGTAGAAGTATCTCTAAATGAAAATTCGCACAACGATGGGTGAACATGACGAATAGGTGCTGGATGTTAAACATAACGTAACGGGAACGCTTTATTCCTGCTTTATCGAATACCTGGACCTGCAATACTCAAAAAGAATAAAAATCCCTGCTTAAGTAAGCGTTCAAAGAAATGTATCCATGATTTAAAACTAAAATTTAAAAAGTAACATTGCGCATTATTTGCCCCTTTTTTGTTCTGATAGCTTTGCTGCTTTTTTGGCTGCTAGCTGCGCTTTTTTTTCTTCTTTGTTAGCATTTTTGGCTGCCTTTGCAATGGCTTTCTGCTGCTCACCGATTTTGGCTGTAAAAACACACGTTTACAAAGCAATGTCAATTATTTTTATGTAATTAATTTACCGGTGGTAATTCTTGCTGTTTCCAGATTAATAGGCGATGGTGCGCACTTAAATCCTGCCGGATCGGCCATAGTAAGCTTTATAAAGCGATAACCCGTAGCGTATAGCATTGGTAAACAGGCTTCCTTGCGTATTCGTGATTTTGGAATATCGGAAATATAAAGATCTCGGGTTTTGATAATAGGCTTTTTCGTTCCTTCGATATCACGCCAATAGCGTATAACACCCGAGCGCGTCTCATCATTCAATTTCCAACTGTGGTTGCGTTTGTAACACAGACATCGCACCCAAGGGCTGATAGTTTCTACGCAGAACTGAACATCTGCATTTGGATAATAACGCATTGTGCCAGAATATAATGAAATAGATTTACAATAATTTAAAGAGGAATTTTGATTGTATACGAAATGTTATAATTTTGTTTTGGTTTTATAAAGAAAACTAAAATAAATTGAACTGTATATGTCATATACACTTTTATCAACATATACAGTGTGCCACTTAAGTGAGCATACAGCAAGAATTTTCATGAAGTTTTGTGTTTTAAGCTTCATAACTTGGTTGATTTTTAATATTTTAATATAATTCAAACGCAGTAGTGTTAATTAAATATTTTCGAATGTATTTACAAAAAAAAATTCATTTGTCATAGTTGTATCCTTAATAATAGGTAAAAATCACGAAGACCTCGAAAATTCACCTCCACAAAAGTCATCGTACAACAAACATGCACGTGCATGTTCGTTTATTTTGCACACATTTCTTATCTTTTTGATCTTTGAGCTTGGTTTACGGCTTTCCCTCACTGGTCTTTTGTTTTCGTAAGGGCCAATTATGTATCATTTGATTAAAAATGCCTCGCAAGGAACTAACTTTGAAAGAACGTAGAACTATTTTAAATTTACATGTTAAGGAGAAGAAATCCTATGCAGAAATCGCAAATTGGTGTAAGCGAAGTCGACGTACGATAAAACATGTAATTTGTCGTTACAAGTATGAAGGTCGCGTTGAAAATAAGAGAAGATTTGGGCGTCCAGCCAGACTTACAGACAGGGATAAACGCAAAATTAAACGAATTGTAGACAAAAATCCCTTTAAAAGCGCCGTTAAAGTTAGTGCAGCGGTCGCAAATTCTTTAAACAGTGATGTACATCTTTAAACCATACGCACAGCAAGTAAACAATTCGGCTACAAGTCCCACACACCTCGCAAAACGCCAATGATTAGTAATGTAAACAGAAAGAAACTTTTTTTTTTAAATACATTCAAAAATATTTAATTAACACTTATGCGTTTGAATTATAATAAAATATTAAAAATCAACCAAGTTATGGAGCTTAAAACACAAAAATTCAAGAAAATTCCTGCTGTATGCTCACTTAAGTGGCACACTATATGCTAGAGTGGAGCGATTGATCCTGTAAGGCTAACAGCTGATCATCGGTGGTCAGCCTGGTAGCAATGGAAATTGGCAGTGATCATCCTGGCAGTACTAGTTTCTGGCGGTGGTTAGCTTGGCAGTACTGGAATTTTACAGAAATTACTCTCTACGATAGAACGGTTAAGTCTGAGTGCTGGGAAGGGTGCGTTCGAGGGAAGCGAGTGAACCGCGTTGGTGCGCTGATTTGTCAGGTTTTGGTTGTACAAACAATTATTATTATTTTAATAATAATTTTCTATCATATATATGTAAAGATATACTAGCGTGGCTCGGCGCGTTCTTGCCCTTTCGGATTTTTTAATTTGTTTCTTAGATATCAAGTAAAGTTAAAAAAAAAAAAATAAATAAATAAATTTTCACAACTTTGTTTAATAAATTATAAAAAATATTTTAATTCCACGTATTCTTTGGAAAGCGCTTATTTGTTGTTTCCTCCGATCTGCACTACTGGGCGCTCCTCACAGAAATGAGTTTGAAGTGTTTATGGCGGTCAACTCGATTGACGTCATCCTCATTTCCGAAACGCATTTCTGTATTAGAACATACTTCAAAATTCAGGGATATGAAATCTATTCAGCTAATCATCCGGATGATAACCGTATGCGAGGGGGTGCCGCGTTACTCATCCGGTCATCCCTACGCCACCATCCGCTGGAAACGATTCGGTCTGACTCAATTCTCTCTCTCTGTCAGACTCTCAGTATTCACACAACTCAAGGCATCCTGGTCATCGCAGCGATTTATTGTTCTCCAGGACCCCAAATATCAGAGCAGCAGTTCGACACCTTCTTCAATCAACTCGGACCTAAATTTTTATTCGGCGTGGATTGGAACGCTAAACATCGACTTTGGGGATCCAGACTTGCCACCCCAAGAGGCAATCAACTTCACAAGAGTATAATAAACTCTTCCAAAGAGGTTCTCGCCACCGGAGCACCCACCCTTTACCCATACGATTCCTCAAGGTCGCCCGACGCAGTAGACTTTTCAATTCAGTGGGATTCATCCAACAGCTCTGGATATTGCTGAGTCATCTGACCTTAGCTCAGACCACATCCCACTATTTATTAAACTTGGATTGAAAGATATAGATGATGCGGTTGACCTGTTCACCAAAAACATTCATGAGTATGCCGAATTAGCCTCTTCATACCGATTTCCTTTTTCGCCCAACCCACCTCAGGCTCTATTAAAACCTGAGGTTCTGGAGTTGGTGAGATATAGGCGCAGGCTACGACGTCGCTATATGAGACTACGGAATGAATTTGACAAGGCTACATGGAAGAGAGCTGCCCGAGAACTGTAATGCAAGCAGTGCGATCGGAACATTTTAACAATCTGTTGGATAATGCGGATCCAATGAAAAAGTCTGGCTTCAATCTATGGCGTGCCACCAAGTGCATCAAACAACAGCCTCACAGACATGCTCCAATCCGTGGGCCTCTAAACCAGTGGCTGCGTACGGAGACCGAGAAAGCAGAAGCATTTGTTAATGAATTGGAGAGCCGGTTCACGCCTTTTAGCCTGGCTGACCCTAGGGACGTTGAGGAAACAGCTGAAGTCCTATAGAGGTGTATCTTAGACCACAGTCCAACTAAACATGTCACCCCTGAAGAGGTTGTGACTCAAATTCAGAGACTGAAATCTAAGAAGAGCCCCGGACATGACCATATTGACAACAAGGTGGTGAAAGCCCTCCCTTGGAAGGGAGTGTTGTTCATGACCTTGCTGTTCAACAGCATGCTGCGGATCTGCTATTTTCCCATACAGTGGAAGTGTGCAACGATATCCATGATACCTAAACCTGGTACTCCGCAGAACCTTGTCACATCATATAGGCCCATAAGCCTGCTTTCAACTTTTTCCAAAATTTTTGAAAGAAATTTGAGCAGATTGTTGGCAGTACTGGGTGTCCACGAAGCCGTTCCTGATCACCAATTTGGATTTAGATCGCAGCATGGCACACATACTTACTGAGTTTGAGACGAAACAGTATTCCACTGCAGTCTTCGTAGACGTCAAACAAGCATTCGATTGTGTATGGATCGATGGACTTCTGCATAAATTAAAAGTACTCCTGCCTGGCAAACAGTTTGTAATAATGCGAAGCTTTTTCAACGACGAACCTTCTCTGTGGCGGTAAGAGACAAAATTTCCACCATCAGGCATATGAGAGCCGGGGTGTCCCGCAGGGGAGTGTATTAGCTCCGGTCCTCTACTACTTATATACGCCTGATATGCCTACAACTAGAGATGAGCATTCGGTAATTGCTTTTTACGTGGACGATATGGAAGTTATATTCAACTCTGCCTCTCTGAACGAAGCTGCGGAGTAATTGTCCAGCTACCTGGATAGATTTCATTTTTAATTTAGTCTAAGTCAAATTTTTTTTCACGTCATTATTTTTTTTAATCCGACAAATGTGTTATGCAGTTTACTGCGATAAATGTTATACTCTAATTATAAAAAAAAAGGGATTTTCGATATGGAAGTTATATTCAACTCTGCCTCTCTGAACGAAGCTGCGGAGTAATTGTCCAGCTACCTGGATAGATTTCATTTTTAATTTAGTCTAAGTCAAATTTTTTTTCACGTCATTATTTTTTTTAATCCGACAAATGTGTTATGCAGTTTACTGCGATAAATGTTATACTCTAATTATAAAAAAAAAGGGATTTTCGATTTTGCATTTGACCTACTTTTCAAAGGGAAACTGTCGAAAGTTTAGTGCGTTACTGGTGGTGATCACACCTTTGATGCATTCAAAACGATCAAATAAATTTAATGTATTCTAAATTTGATTATTTTGAAGAAATATAGTTTTGTATGAATCATATATGTAGCAACTCTAAGACCCGTATTACACTAGCCAAATCAACTCTCTTTTTCTCTCTCTCAACCAGTACTCGGCGAGAAGGGAAGTGCGGGGCTACTGATATGAAGTGTTGATTGTTCCCAACGGTGTACAATCAATACTTTTTCAACACTTTGACATTTCTTTTTGTGTTCGTTCGGTTTTCGGCCGTTACTTAATACGGTCAAAGGAAGCTACTCAATTTTTAATAGAAAAAATTCAAAATTGTGAATTGTTATTGCAGGTAAAGTGCAAAGAAAATGTAAAGAACTGTCAAAAATTTCGAAAGATTCTGAAGATAATGTAATAACTTAGATCAATACCAAAAGGAATTAACGATTACTTGAGAGAGTTGATGTTCCAAGTGTAATATCCGTCTAAGCAGCCTCACCTCAATCAACCCTGAGAAAAATATTCTCCAACATGAGAAAGGATCGAAGGCAACTCTGGGTCGCATCAACAAAGATCTATCCTCAAACACGGTAGACAGACTGCCAGTACCAATTATCACCATTCGAACATTCAAGCATGGTTCAAACAATGGTGTTTTGATAACATAGACAAACGTTATCAGTACGTGAAGGAAAAAATTATTGAGCTGTTTGCCGACAGCGAGCGGCGCCGTCTGAACAGACTCCTGTCCGAATTGGCCCTCGGTGACAAGAAGCCATCTGGACTGTATTTCGAGTTGCATGTATTGTAATGACATTTTATCGTTCCCTACTTGTCTTTTTTCTTGAGAGATATTAGGTTTCAGCATGGAATACGCAACCGAGGCTTTAACTGTTTTTCCAGGACGTGGCTGGCCTCATTTTTTTATTTAGGATAATATCTACGCCCGACTTCTATTATCCAGCACTTTAATAGAGTTCTTGAGTCTTCAAAAAGCCTCTTTCTAGCCGCCCCACCTACCACTACGATAGGTCGGGATAGACAATAGGATTCTTCCGTTTGCCCTGAACTCATGTCTACCATTGCCACAACAAATCTATGAACAACTCCCTATCATCCACAGTCTAATGTACTTATCGAAAAATGGCGCAGTACTTTTGAAACAGAAATTTTATACCATGATGTTAGCCGAATTACCTTCTCAGCCTAACTCGCAACAATTAATGACAAAAACTAATGGATCCGAGTGAATAGTTAAACTTAAATATTCTCCATACTAGAAAGGATCGGAAACAACCTTGGGTTACACCCACAATTATCTATCACTCGATAACCGATCTATCCTAACACTGAACACGGAAAATATGAATCCTTCACTCACTCAAAAATATCAATTTAGAAATATCCTAATAATCTCTTAAAATTCATAAAAAAATTTGAGATTTCCTCAAAATTCGAATTGCAAATTAATTTTAACCTAATTTTGTCACTTGTCGTTTAAATGCATAGATTCGAAATATATACCATCGGCAAATGGCTGCTGCGGCCTTCGGCCCATAGTTTAATTACAAAATTATAAATTGTGTTAATTTTTGCTCTATGGTATAGTGTATTTCTTTTGAGTAATTAATGATTTATACATTACTAATTTAACGTTATTCAGAATATGCTTAGAAAAAACAAAAAAACTGTTTTTTATAGACAAAAATGAATTTTTAGCCTTATTCACTTGTAAATGTATATGTTCATTAAAATAAAAGAATTTGTCTAGGTGTAGCCCTAATTATTTAACTGTTAATTTATTTATTTATTATATATTTTTTTAATATAATACATATATTATTTATTTAAAATAAATATTAACTTGTTTTCTAGTACCTTCAATGGCAGCCTAACCTAATTGTATATAAAAGAAAAAGAAAAAATAATATAAACCTATGACTTACAAACAACTTATAAAGAATAATACCTATTTACATCTTTACTACTACTTATTTATATAAAGAAAATTTACTAAATTTGACAGAAGAAACTTATGAAAGGACCCTCGTAGGAAGATCCTGTGGGTGACACCTTTTGAGTCTTCGTTTTCTGGCTTTCGAAGTTAGCCGTCTCGCGAGTGCATTTGGGTGAGAACCAAGGCGCTCTAGATATTTCCCCGCTTGTGCCTGGATAACATCGCCGACTTTAGGAACCCTAAGATCCTTTTCGATATCCCTTGTGCGCATGTACTAGGGAGCATTGCAAAATTTTCTAAGCGTTTTAGCTTGAACAATTCTGATTTTATTCATATGCGACTTAGCAGCTATGTCGTATACTTGCAGCGCGTACTTCCACATGGGGCTTAAAATTGTCTTGTATATTGTTGTATTGTTATCCAAGGATAGCTTGCTCTTGGGGGACAACAGCCACGAAATTTTTCCAGCTTTTGCCAGCACGGACCGCTGAACCATTGTTAGATGTCTTTAAAATGTAAGTCTCCCGTCCAGTATGACTCCAAGGTATTTATGCGCAGGCTGGTGCTTCAGAGTAGAGCCTAGCAACGATATGCCAGGGCAAGACAATGGCCGTATGGCATACGTAACACAGGCACATTTGCTGGAAAGACTCCATGGCAACTTTTATACTAGGACTTCTGGTTAGCACTGCAGTGTCGTCCGCGTAAGTTGCTATGAGTGCGTTTTCCTCATCCACTCGTGTGACTACACTTGTTTTAGGCATGTCTGCTGTATAAATCGTATACAGCGTAGGGCCTAATACGCTGCCTTGAGATGCACCAGCGCAGATTGGTCTTCTTGTCGATTTCTCACCATGGATTAGAACACGAAAACTTCTGTCCGTTAAAAAGCTCCTGACAAGTTGGAACAGCTGAGGGGTCAGTAGGGTCTTCAGCTTGCTCAGAAGGCCTTCATGCCACACCCTATCAAAGGCTTGCTGGATCTCGTTGATTCACTTCTTGCATCATTATCGGGTAAAGCCATTTGGAATGGTGCGTCCAAATGCATTTTAACAGTCCTGCGTACGAGCTCCGATGAGAGATCAAATGGTATAAATCTTTCTTTTAGGCTGTCCACAAAAACTTCAGCTTTCTGTTGACTGGAATAACACCAACCACCTGCTGGATCTTTGATTGGAGTCTTTGGAATAGCCTGTGTCTTAAAGCGCCTTGTGGGTATCCAAAGAGAGTAGTTAGAAGATGCGTCAGGACTTACACTTTCTAGTATGTCGTCCATTGAGTTAATTTATTGATAATTGTTTCATTTAATAAATTATATTTCTATTTAAATATTTTCCAGTTTTTTTAGTATTAGAGTTACTTTCACATTTTCGAGTATTAATTTGAAGTTTCCATTCCTTAGTGTATTCTTCAATTATGTTGAACTTAGAGTTTATATTTTGTATTGTAATGTCGGCCAGGCATATTAGTAGATTGTCTGCGAAGGCTATAATGTATCTATTTTATTTAGTAAGTCGAGTATATAAGTTGAATAATAGGGGGGAATTGACAGTGCATTGTTGAAGACCATTTATAATATGGAATCGCTGAAGTCTATTGATAATTGATATTGTTATCATTTGTGGATTCAGGTTATCAGATGTATAGGAAGTTTTTATTGTAACAGTTTGAATATGAAGCCTTTCAACCAAACAGTATCAAATGCTTTTTAGAGGTGAATTAAACAAGCCCCTATGCATATTTTTTTTTTAGTTTAGGTTTCAACAAATTTCTGATATTAAAAGGTGTGCTGCGTGTGTTGTTGAGTTGTTGACCCATTTGCGTAGAAATATAAAGCCGCCAAGAAACGAAACTCAAATGGAATTTTTGAGTTTCCATTGTCCCGTGGCTTCAATTGCTCTATCAATAGGTGGCACAATATTTTTGAAAGTCGATAGTTTCTCACAAAAACATTGGCCGATATTAAAAAAGGATCACTATTATCACGCAATGATTTTACAACACTTCTATTGTAAAAATTTTCATCACCTTCCAAAAACTTTGCTAAAAGGCAGCAATTCACGTTGTTATCCATTTCAGCAGTGTGTTAATAGTGTGCGAAATATTTTGACATCACCTGATGAAGAGTTGTTAAGAAATCGGCAATAGATAGAGTAAAGAGCTTTTCTAAATGAGCAAAATCTCCCAAAGAACCCCTAAAAATGTTTTGTTGCTTACTGTCAATCAAAACCTATTAAAATCTTTCAAAATATATCTATATACCATGGTAGATGGTTTTTGGGGCAGAGCAGGTGATTGGCCTGTTGCCGCCGTGTTACAGCCAATGTGGCACCATCTGTGGGTTGTTAGACAAGGCCTCTCCTTTCTATTATTTTTTAATGGTCACCCTGATCCTATAAACTTTACAAAATGTTTTTCGTTGGGCGGCCATATGTCGAGTTGTGGTGCTATTGTCAGTAGGAGGCGTCCGCCAATATGTGGTGTTTTTCCTTTGGTAATTAACTATTAATTTAATTAAATATTATTATTAATTAATTAAATCGTTAAATAATCTATTAGGAGGGGGTAAAAGTTAAGGAAAAATGGGAAAGGAAAGGTTGGAAAATAGTGCAAGGACCATGCCCGAAGTGGGAGTTGAACCCACGACCTCAGGCTGTTAGTCTAACGCACAAACCTCTAGGCTACCGAGGTCGACACTTGCTTGGATAAACCAATTTTAAATGAACAGCTTTGGTAGCGAAACAAATGAACAAACTGGCATAGCCTTTTATGGGCGGTCTGTTTCGTATGTCGTTCTTATAGACGAATGCCTCAAAACAATCAACACCTGTAACCGTACGAAGAGTCCACACGCTCCTTCTGCAAGTCAGCCATAAGATGCTCAACCAAACGCGGCTTGACTTGAAAGCCACGACCTTGCGACCGCCACCGCCGATAGGCCAATGTTTGTGTCGGATGATGGCGAGTAAAGAACGGGGTCCAGCATGTAGATTGGGTCCATGGGAATGGGTTATCAGAGCAAAGGTAACTGGATGACCTCTGAGTAGAATGATCGAATGCCGAGCATCGAAGTCCAAAGTTGAATACTTCAGCCTTCCACCATCGCCCAAAAAATCAAATTCATCTATGAACGGCGCCAGTGATGCCAAAGAGATGGATTACTTAAGAGGCTTACCAAAAGCACCTAGTAGAGACGTCAGCATGCGGCGATACAATAAGCAGCACCCCCTTCCGTGTTTCCATCAGTGGTTCCATTGGTAAACACGATTGTGGCCATGCCTCTCTGCCCATCCGAAGGTACTCCGGACCATGGTGCCAAAGTTCAGCTTGAAATAGCTCACTGCATCGACCCTCGAGAGAGAATGTCAGCAGGATTTAGAGCAGTTCAACATAGTGCCACTCCATCTTGGCAGTCAGCTCCTGAATTCTTGCAATGCGATGTGCCACAAAAACGTTGAATTTCGCTGTCTCGTTATGTATTCATGACAAAACTGTTGACGAATCAGACCAACAATAGTACTGACCGCCTAAAAGCTTCATTCCAGGCGCACAACTCAAGCTTTACTACGGTCAGAACCTATTTGGGATTTTGAACACAGTAGATGCGAATAGAAATTCCCATTTGCGTTCGAGAAAATATAGACGCATCGACGATGTTTACATCGCACGAAAAAACTAGACACTTGAAGGTAAAACGCTGAGAGCTGGAAAGGCTTTTACAGAAGATTAACCACGGCGAGTTAAGAGATGCTTGGAGACTCTCATCCTAATCGAGCTGCTCCTGCCTAGTTGCTAGATAAATATTTTTGCTTTGGTGATTACGGGCCCTATTACGCCAAAAGGATTGTAGAAGCGCGCACTAGCACTGAAAGCACTGATCGTTTAGTTGAAATAAGTGTCGTAGCCGAGAAGGAAAGTACGAGCTCGTCGGACGCAGAAATCCGGGCCAAGCCCAGAGTTTTTTTGAAGTGTGTGCCATACGAGTTAGGGCAACAAGAAATGTCCGAAAGCTAAGTAGAGTATGAAACAGCTTCGGTTGTGGGGTGGGCCCTGCCATTAGCACTTCATTCAAAGAATATCCAGATGACAATGCTGCAAAATCATCGAAGACGATTCTGAGTGTGGTGGTTGTGCTATCTTCCTTAATCACGCAGTGATGCGGCAGGAACTACCTGCAATTACTGACAGAATTTGAGCTTACCAATGAGATGTGATTTAAATCCTGGTACTCCTTAATTAATACTGTATACTGCTCTTTGAGTTAAGGGCGGCGCTACAGCTTGCTCTCCAAATTGAGGAAAGGGAGAAATGGGAACTCTATATGAATAAGTTCTCTCTGATACGAACCTTGCCCTCTGTTGGCTTTGTCAACACCTCCAACATTGTCAAAAGTCCCAGTCCTGTCCATTTTTAGCGTATTCTATAATTATATTCTTTTTGTTATTCTTAAACGTTTAAGCATTTTGGCGCACTACTTGCTTGCGTACATCGTTCGTTCTCAGAAAAGAGCATACAATATTAGAGGCAAAGAGTATTCATTCATATAGAGGTTACACTTCTCTCAAAAACTTTTTGAGCTTTTTTCAAATAAGTAGAAGCTATGCGAATATATTACTTTTCTGCTATTAACATCGAAGTAGCAACGCAGCCGCTGTTTAGCAACGTCATTCTGCTAACGCGCGCATTTTTTATTAACAGACTTGACCCCTTTGAAATTATCGTTCTTTGTTTTATTCATCAATATGCTATTCTTTATGCTTATTATACATTTAGTTGGCAAGAATAGATGTAAACAACAAATTTTTATGATTTTCTTTTATTATACGAAAACATTGTATTGCAGCTCAAAGTAACCAGGCAAACAGAAATTTAAATACGGGTGCCTGTTGCGAAATCGAAGCAAGTGCTGTTCTCCGTCGGACTGTGTCTTGCTCAATTTTGTGTATTTGGCGCGAATTAGCATGAAAAGGAATTTCTGTGTATCACCTTTATTTTGTTTGTTTTGATTGCCGTCACCCATTTGTATTTTGATGTATTGATATTGTTGAGGAATGATAGCGAAAAAGAACATGTATTGCTTTGGCGCGATTTTTTAATGAATGAGGAACATGATTTTTGTTATTGCAATTCCCACCACCCACTTGTATTGGTTTTGGCGGGACTTTTGATGAATAAACTTCATTATTCTTTCGGGCTGTTAGTTAGTAAAGAAATAAATAACTCAATAAATAAGTAAAATTGATTTAAAATGTATATTTTGCGCTATATATATCGAAAAACCCAAGTTGAATACAGCTAATTCTACCTTGACTACCAGGCAAACAGAAAAAGCAAGCAACTGCAAGTGTCCCATGTGAAAACGATATCAAACCACCTGCGCTACTGCGAATACAGGAAAGAAAGAAATAAATTTTGCCTTCGCTCAACAACAAAGCGTGTGACATTTGTTTTTTCCTTATTTGCCGAACATAAGGGAAGACAAAGAAAAGAGATATTCCTGCGCGAATGAATATGTATACTTTTTGCGTGCACGCAAATTTGAAGTCAACAACGAAACGAGCTCGGAGCCTGACAAGCGAAGATTGACTTGCGGCTTACGATGTGAAGTGGGGCGCGTGCGGGAATAAAAATTCCTCCTTTTTGCTACGCTCACGCAACAACAAAGTCTAGACCATTTGTCTCTTTCTTCATTGACGATCGAGGAAAGAACACAACACAAAGTAAGGGTGACGAAATTTGCTTTTCGCGATTGAGACTCGAACTTCGCGGGCTGTGCGTATTGCTCGTACAGCCAAACACCCAAATCTCAAATTACCATAATGCATAACAAAAGTTCAAGTTATGGGGATATTCGAGTTATGGAAGACATATTATATTGATTTTTCACTATAAACGTACTCAATTCGAGTCATGGAGATGTTCGACTTATAAAAGTTTGACCTATGGAAATTTGACGGTAGTTAGAAATTTCACTTGGGTTTCTTTGGCTGTTCAATAAATCCGCATTCACTGTACTTGCTCTTGAAATGGATTTCGTTTTCTGCCACAACCGAAAATTGTCTTTAAGAAGTTGAAGTCAAAAATAAAAACTTGCCATTGTGTGGGTGACCTTGTTGTGTAGGTGTGGTACGTGTATGGGATTGGGTTGGTTTTTATTGTCTCCCTTGCGTGCGAAATGTGATAAGTTTGAGTGTGTTGTGTAAGTATAGTGCGTGTATAAGGTTGTGTTGGTCTTCTTTTTCGACCTTGCGTGCAAAGTGTGATAATTTTGAGTGTGTTATGTAGGTATAGTGCGTGTATAAGATTGTATTGGTTTCTTATTGTGTGTATCACTGGGAATATTTTTGTACGATTTTGTGATCATGCCTACTTTTTTTGCTGGCCGCCTGGTATTTTCATTTCGTTCATATAAATGAATATAGGCAAAATACAAGGCTCGATTTCGTTTGTTAAAGAACGATTTCATAAATTAAAGAAAACTCCACACAATTTGCCTAATATTCTCGAACACCTTGCAAATAAAAAACTTTGAACAAAAAAATCAAAGAAAGAAGACAGTGTCTCTGATTTTTGTTTTTATTATGTCTTTCTTGTGTTTTTATAATTTTCTTACCATTCAATATTTTCCCCTTTTACGGCAGTCCGTCCATTGCTTGTTTACCTTAAGCAAACCAGCAGAATATTTTACGCCACATGGTTGAACAGACAAGAAATCTGTACAACTGCTTAAAATTTAACATAAGCCAATCGTTTCTTAAAAATCTCTCCGGCCATTTTTTTAAGGGAGAAATGGGAACTCAATGTGAATTAATACTCTTTGCTCTATATGATGTGAATCAAAACCCACAAGAGTCAAAAATAAAACGTAACCGTAGTAAGCTCTCTCCCAACAACACTTCCGAACAAAGTAACAGTAGTAATAAAAGTGGGAGCAAAACACAAACGACAACACAAACAACACTCCAAAAGTACTGGCTGAGCGCCTCAAATACGAATAGGTTCGAACTTCTCTCACAAGAAAAAACGACTGAAAACGACTGATACAGAAGCAACTTCTAATGTGCCAAATCTACCACGGCCATTTCCTAAAATTCACAAACCACCACCTATATACGTACAGAACATAGAACAAATTAACGTACTAAACAAAGCTCTGTAAAACACAATACAACGAAACTACATATTACAAACACTTAAAAACAATGAAGTACGCATACAGATATTACATTTCTCTCTCAAAAAAATGGCCGAAGAGACTCTTCAGAAACAATTAGAACCCGACACTGATTCTGTGCATCAACAGAATTGTTGGCTGTTCAACTTATGCATCGTAACGTATTGGTGTTGATTTGCTTGGTTTTG
This sequence comes from Cacoxenus indagator, assembly GCA_035041755.1. Lineage (NCBI taxonomy): Eukaryota > Metazoa > Arthropoda > Insecta > Diptera > Drosophilidae > Cacoxenus > Cacoxenus indagator. The sequence continues at coordinate 3,620,703 of JAWNKX010000163.1, read as the reverse complement.
AATAATCAAATTGGGGGGAATATGATATTCAAAGAAAATATATACACAAGAAAGACATAATAAAAACAAAAATCAGAGCCACTGTCTTCTTTCTTTGATTTTTTGTCAAAGTTTTTTATGCTCTTTGATTCACCCAATAATACGTGTGCATAGGAACATGTGAATAGGAACTTTGCTGTCTATTAGATAAACAAAGACATCATTCACACTTACTCATACAAAAGAGAATAGAAGAGCATGGACGTATATTCAGAGTATACAATTGACCCTCCATAATATAGATCAGAGAAGTTATCCTTGTGAAACATTTGCAAATAAGAATAACCAGTACTTGCTCATGTAATGTGTTTGATTCCAACTGACGTGCACATGGACGTAGTCACACGACCGTTTGCCCGTTTTGCCAATTCTTGATTGCCTTTATTTCTGCATTTAATCGAATTAATTAATGATGATTTCACATTCATGCGCTTTCTTTGTACCACTTTTTCGTTATATGTTGGATGTACGAATCACTTCCAACCATCGTCACTTTCACACACACTTCTACACATTAATTGCTGCGTGCTCTTCATTTCTACTTAAACGAATATAATTTTACCGACTTTCACGCTTCCCTTTTTGAGAATCAACGAATTGATTTTAATTCAAAAATCATTAAATACAGTTAATTAGTTCGCTTGGTCACGCATATTGTTGCACTTCGCCGCAAATTTTTATTTTTCCATATTTTTCCACTTACTGAAATGTATATTTTATTTCCGTTTTAGTGCACATTTTTCTTTAATCAACAACACACATAAAAAGCATTTTATGTACATATGTATAAATATGTACGTCAATAAATTTTTTGAAACAAACCTATCAGTGCTATGGTCACAACGTACATCAATGGAGTGATATAGTGGATTAGGGGCCGTATCAAAGAGTATCAATTCATATAGAGTTCCCATTTCTCCCTTAAAAAAATGGCCGGAGAGACTTTTAAGAAACGATTGGCTTATGTTAAATTTTAAGCAGTTGTACAGATTTCTTGTCTGTTCAACCATGTGGCGTAAAATATTCTGCTGGTTTGCTTAAGGTAACCAAGCAATGGACGGACTGCCGCAAAAGGAGAAAATATTGAATGATAAGAAAATTATAAAAACACAAGAAAGACATAATAAAAACAAAAATCAGAGAGACTGTCTTCTTTCTTTTGATTTTTTTGTTCAAAGTTTTTTATTTGCAAGGTGTTCGAGAATATTAGGCAAATTTTGTGGAGTTTTCTTTAATTTATGAAATCGTTTTTTAACAAACGAAATCGAGCCTTGTATTTTGCCTATATTCATTACTATACCTACAAAACAAGGTCACCCACACAATGGCAAGTCTTGATTTTTGACTTCAACTTCTTGAAGACAATTTTCGGTTGTGGCGGAAAACAAAATCTATTTTTAGAGCAAGTACAGTGAATGCACATTCATTGAACAGCCCAAGAAACCCAAGTGAAATTTCTAATTACTGTTGAATTTTCATAGGTCAAACTTTTATAAGTCGAATATCTCCATGACTCAAATTGAGTGCGTTTATAGCGAAAAATCAATACAATACGTCTTCGATAACTGGAATATCCCCATAACTCGAACTTTTGTTATACATTGTGGTAATTCGAGATTTGGAAGTTGGACTGTACGAGGAATACTCACAGTCCGCGAAGTTCGAGTCTCAATCGCGCGAAGCAAGTTTCGTCATCCTTTAAATCCTCTTCTTTCCTTGTGATCAGCAATAGAGAAAAAAACAAATGGTCTAGACTTTGTTCTTGCGCGAGCGTAGCAAAAAAAAAGAATTTTTATTCCCGCACGCGCCCCACTTCACATATTTATTAAGTTATTTATTTCTTTATTTCTAACAGCCCGAACGAATAATTTATTCGTTATTATTATAATTGTTTATTATTTATTCATTAAAAGTCCCACCAAAACCAATACAAGTAGGTGGTGGGAATTGCAATAACAAAAGTCATGTTCCTCATTCATTAAAAAATCGCGCCAAACCAATACATGTTCCTTTTTCGTTATCATTCCCACAACAATATCAATATAATCAAAATAAAAATGGGAGACGGCAATTAAAACAACCAAACCAAAGGTGATATACAGAAATTCCTTTTCATGCTAATTCGCACTAAGAACACAAAATAGTGGAAGACACAGCAAGAAGGGGAAAAAGCGCTTTCTTGGATTTCGCAACAGTCACACACCTTCTAACATTTCTGTTTGCCTGGTTAATTCAGTTCAATAGCACGATGAGTTTGCTACACAGTGGCCTGCGTTGGTTCTTCGATGTTAATAGCAGGAAGATAACAGATCCTAATAGCGCGTGACTTTTGAAAAATTGTCTAAAAAACTTAAGAGGGAAATGTAAACTCTATATAAATAAGTTCTCTCTGGCCTGACTTTTGGAAAATGGTCTAAAAGCTTAAGAGAGAAATGTAAACTCTATATGAATAAGTTCTCTCTGGTTTGATGTATTGCAGGAGAGCATAAACGCGCTCTCTAGAAATTAGCGGGAAGTAAAGCTTGGTTAGATTCACTGTTGTTTTTGTTACTGTTGTTTGAAGCTGACAGCTGTTAGAGCGTAGGGTACGCTCATGCTGTTTTTTAATTGTGGCTGATGCTGATTTTGCGAGCTGCACACATTCGGGGGACAGCGTTTAACAGGCATTCCTGAGCCCACAACAGCCTTGACTTTTTTATGTTCTTGCTGCTGATTATTTTGATGTTGTTTTACTTTTTGTTTAATTAAATTCGGAGTACGAAAGCAGATGATCAATCCACTTAACACTTCACTTACTCCGAATCGAATGTAAAAACATAAACATATGGTATTTCCAAATTCTTCTTTTTTACTGTGCAATAAAGGACGCTAAGAACACCCTGATCTAAGTATTTGCAATAATCATTATTATTAAAACGATTTACAAATGGTTTTATAATTTTTTATAAAAAACTACAGAGAGCGCATAACGCATGATCACCTGCAGTACTATGTGACATTCTGCAAGGAGCATCCAGAGTTACAAGCCTTCAAGCCACCTTGTTTTACAGCGCAAATCAACTTTAAAATGTTTTAAATTACGCGGGGAATCGACGACTTGAGTTTCGATTATCATACGGCTTCAATTGCTCTATCAATTGGTGGTTTGGGAAATTATCATTTCTCTAAAAATATTGTCCGTTATTGAAAATGGATCACATTTATTATGCAATATCTTGTAAACAATTCTTTCACCATAATTTTCACTATTTTCAAGAAATTCGACAATAAAACAACAAAGTACTTTGGCATTAATTTTAACAGTCTGTGAACAAGTGTTAGCAGTTTTTGAAACAGCTCCTAATGAGGCTCTGTTTTAAACGTGAAAAATTCTGTAAATTTAAGAAAAAAGATCTTTTCTATAAGGTAATTTCTGGAAAAAATTCCATTAACAGAAATTCTGTAAGGTTTCCAATGATAACAGTTACGTTAACCTTTTCAGGACCGAATTAAAGTGGGGGACTTAAAAATATTTGAGGTAATATTGAGTAATATGACTACAAATATTAATCAATATCAATTTCAAAGCCCCAAGTATCCTTGTTCGTCCTTACCGAAATGGTGCCAAAAGGCAACATTGGTATATTTTTGTATAGAATAACATTTCCTTTATTTTATTCATTACTCTTCATATTTGGTTTAATTATATATCTTGAGACGTATAACACATTTTCTAAGACCTTTATTCCTTTCTTGGAGACTTAACATGTAAATTTATCTTATATTTTTTACTAAAGCTTATGGGTGGTACGATACAAAGCAATTTTTTTGAGCAACGGTAGATGTTACACTTGAGACATTTGAACCGAGGATGTTCTGGTTTGCACAGTATGCATCTGCATCTTGCATCCAATATTCGGTTTTGTCATATCTTATCGCTTTAGAGGTTCCTTATTATATATTTTTTAGATTTTGGAATTAATGAGTAGGATAGGGATGGAGACGCTAAAGCTTGAGACGAATCACGCAAGTCAACATTAAATATAAGCTATGCTGGACGGCCTCTTTTTCACGAAGGAATTTCATTGGTAGATCGATGCAGTTCGTTGGAAATATCTAATTGAAAATATATTAGAGGCATGAATCTGTTCGTATCCTTGGTGAAAGTCAAGTCTCTACGGTATAGTAGCCCACAATTCACCACTGCCCTATTTATAAACCAAAAACAATGCGCATATATTACTTATTGGAGCGGTGATTGATTTTATATAGTTCCAATAACATGTCCGACAGATCAACACAGCCCATATGCTTTCGGCACCAGCTAGTGCATTCAGTGACAGGTTGGTCCCCAATATAATTTGACAGCAATTTTATTGTCATAACAGCGGCAAACAATTAAAAATTTGCGAGGTCCCAACCTTTAAATCATAAAATCTTTTTCAGCAATGATCTTTTCAGTTTTTAGGAGGTTGGGGCGAATCGTTTCGACTGCGAGAATACCTTTTTATTTTAAAGCAAACACATCCAACTACACTACTTTCCTATTAGTCTTCCCTTATGTAGAACTTCTGATTTACAATATTATCCATTCTATGTCTTATGTAAATCTTTTAATGCCCACTTTGCATGGGCTTCTCCTGCCACCTCTTCTTTCTTTTATTTGTGTAATTTTCTTTCTAAACTTTTAACCTAAATTTTTTGCTCCTTCTTTGAATCTTATATATCATTGTATGTATTGAACTTTAAATTCTAATCTTAGGTTTAGTTTACTCTTGTATGCTTATTTGTTGGAGGCTAATGATGTTTTTATCTGTAGCCAAATATTTAGTACGTAGACATTAGCTTTGGTATAGCATGTTCATTAAAGAAATTAGCTATTAAGACCAGCTGAGCCCTGTCTAATATGTAACTGGATGAATGTTGACTCCACTTGGTTCTGCCACATGTGAGATCAAGGTGTGTTCCTTGCAAACCTGCTAGGTCAATGTAAAAAAAATAGATTTAATTGGCTTACGGATGTGAACCAGTTATCGAAAAATATTTTCAAATTTTGATTTTCGGGAACTTGTTACGCAAATTATGAGAGTATCCGAAGATAATCTAAGGCGAATGAAATCACAAGTTCCTTCACCAATATAAAGGCAGAAATCGTATATTAAAGCTTCACTTTTGTGGTGTTGACGTGAATACGTCTTAGTCTTTCAGTTGTTAGTCTTTTCTATGTTGCTTCCCTCGTTGTTATTGTTTTCTGTGCGGCGTGCCATTGAGGCGTATGCGTTGCTTTCTTTCTTTGTTTCTCTTATACTTCCAATACTTTCTTCTCTATTTGAGGGGGTGGCGGGTGGTGTAGGATGGAACACCGCGGTTTGTTTTTCTTAAAATCTATAGGTTGGGCATTTGCCGTTTCTTGTTGTTCTTTCTTATTTCGTTGCCCTTGTTGTTTTTATTATTTTTTATTTATTTATTTATGGTCCCTTAATTTACAATAACAGTTTTTCTACTTAATTTTTATATACAGAGTTTGGAAATAAACTGTCAAGGCGACTTCTAAAACGACGCATGGGAGGAGTTAGGGTGGCGAGACGGCTGAGAAGATCGCACCCTGACGACCTCCGTAGTAGATGCTTTTAATACACTATACTATATCCACACTTATTATTTAAGTTGTTTTGTTAATTTTTGTATATACAATTTAATTGAAGTTGTTCTAATAATAACAGAAAAATTAAATATAAAGTAAAAAAAAACAGAGTTTGGCATAGATTTCCTTACTACAGAAATGTTTATTTTTAATATTTTATAACAATACTTCATATTTACAAGGGTAATGGGAAAAGAAAAAGCTTTAAATTATAGGGGTTAGGAAGTAAAACTTATGACTAGGGGACTGGTGCTCAGTCAAACTAACACTAATTAGTTTTGTGAGTACTGGCCTTGGCAAACACTTCAAACAAATTTGAAGTCCTTTTTTTATTTTATTTTTATTTGTATTTTTTTTTACATAAGTAAAATGCCCCTAAGAGCACTTAAGTGGGGTTCACTCGCTTTAATGTTAGTTTACAGAGTTATTGTATTGATAATAATTGGAATTTAAATTGGCTATCATTTGATCAATGGTGCTTATTTTAGCTATCTAATGCAAGCAGACAGTGGAGAAAAATAAAGACAATTTAAGAATCATCTTCAGAAGTTTGTTTTGGATTACTTGTAGTTGTTTCCGTTGGGTTTGCGTACAATCACCCCAGACTACCGAACCATAGGGCATAATTGACATAATTATGGATTTGTAAATAATAAACTTATTCTGTAACGATAGTTTCGACTTGCGGTTTATGAACGGGTATAGAATTCGAATTGTTTTGACTTTATTAATGGTTTTGCTTATATAAAAATTAAAGTTCGATTTTTTGTCAAGGAAGAGACCTAGATATCGTACACCAGATTCCCATTGTATGCACATGTTGTTAATGACAAGGTTAGCGTTGGGTAAAAGGCAAGGCTTGCGCTTTCTTGAAAAGAAAATGGAGTTCGTTTTATTACATTTTTTAGTTTGATTTTATATTTTCTGTAATAAGCAGCTACCACATCTAAAGCAATACCAACAGACATTTTATTTTAGAGGTTATCCTTAACAAATCTCTTTAGTTTAAGAAGTGGGTGAATGCAGCTAAGTTGGGCTCTGAATCGATATTGGTCACTGGGCAAGATATGATTTGCATTTAATGAGAAGTAAGCCTAACTTTTATAATTTGTTCAAAAATTTTAGATAAGGCACTTAGCAAACTAATAGGGCGATAGATACTTGGTGAGTCAAGCGGTTTTCCCGGTTGGTGAATGAGATGATTTTAGTCACTTTCCACGAGTAAAGAAAATAACCGAAGCTGAGGAATGCATTGAATATTAGTAACATATTTAACTGCTTTCTTTGGAAGGTTTTTGATGCATATGTTGGGAATGCAGTCAATACCTGGCGATTTATTGATTTGAAGCGATTGTGTAATACAAACTACATCAGAAGTTGTAATTAATGGAAAGCTCAAGTTCTGCCCTCGAGTAGAATCGATCATACTTATGGAGTCATTGACTAAAGATATTGTACTTGAATCAGAGAGCGCTCGAGTAAGTTTGTTCCTTTCCTCGAAAACCTTACTTAATATATTGGCTTTTTGTTCACAAGTCGTGTGTGATTCGTTATGGTAGTTTAAACAAGGAATGAACTGTGATTTGTTCTACATTATTTTGGTTATTTTCCAAGAAAGGTTCGAATATTTGTCTATTTTAGTAAGTTTATTGTTTCAGCAGTTGTTGTTGTGGATAAGTAATTCAGAACTAATAAGACGGTTAAAATGTGCAAGTCGCACTTTGAGGATTGGCAATAGTGCTCTGTACCATTGACGTCGCGTCATATTACGGGTCTTGAACAGCTCAATAACATAATTTGGGAGTTGGGTGCTGAAGTGCTTTATCGGCTTCGTCAACTTGGTTTGTGGTTGGATGCAAGTTAATATCAAGAGCTTCATGAAACTTATTGGTAAGTTTGCGTTTAAAAAGCTTCCAGTTTGCCCTAGCGAAATTTAGTAATGTTTTATTTTTTAGGTGGACGTTAGAAGTGACATTTACAATACTGGGAGATGATAAGTCATTACAGGTGAGAGGAGTGGATGTCGTGTTTGGGGAGTTAGAAAAGAAAATCTCCACAGTAGAGGGTTTTGCTTTATTAGAGGATGGGATATAAGTTGGATCATTGGGTATATAAAAGCAAATTTTTAGAGTGTTTCACAAGCAGTTAGCTCTTAAGCAGTTACATCGCCTGTTATCTGATCGCCTGTGGTTCTGGCCAATTTAGTTAAGCCCGATTTGAACATAGCTTTTTGGTGAGAGCGATGCTTTGATATACTACAATTTTTGAGGCAGCAAGCATTGTTACCAGGAAATTATATGGAGAATAACTTAAGTGGATTATTATTATCAAGAAAAATCTCAATTCCAATGTTTTCAACTAAGTGGGTGTCTTCATTGGGAATTTATTTGTTTTTAAGTTTGTTGTTTACACAAATGGATACTCCGCTGACAGAGCTGTCATTTCTATAAACGGAGTAATTGGGAGATGCAAAGTTATCGTTGTGCTATGTTCGATATCGTATGTTCGTTCTATTCATTCAAGAAGTTGAAGCACTCAACCTTTTTTTTTCGAATGGCACCAGCATTCCATACCATAATATTAAGAGGATTTGCTATATTATTTGTTAATGTAGACATACTCAATAGCTAATCGTGCTATTACATTAAACTGTTCTACTTGTGTAGCACAGTTACTTAGTTTTGTTAAAAGTTCCATCGTTAGATCATTAATTTCATCCAATGTAAAAAGATTAGGTGAGCTTGTTGTTTTTGAAGTGTCATGTGCGGGCGTATGCTTACCAACAAGAGCATATCTGTAGCTTAGGCCAGTTACAGCTTGGCCTTGAGCGTTGTAGTTGAGAGAATGTGAGCTACCGTTGTTGTTGTTGTAGTAATGATATGCTCCCTCCATAGGTGCCATTATAGTTTGTGGCATTGGTATTGTTTGAGCGAGTATACTTGTCGTCGTAATTACTAGAGATGTGTTTACTTTTGTTGACTCTCTTATGCAGTAACGTCTGGTAAGAAATTCGACAGGGATATGATAAGTCAATTGAGGAGTGTTGCAGTTAGCGCACAACACCTTTGGAGAGCTTGTGCGAGATTTGGTGTTGTGGTTTCCATCACAACGTCAAACTTCTTGCACCCACTTGATCCATGTCCTAATAGATGGCAGTTATAGCATTGGGTCAGTTTATTTGCTAGTTTGAATTTGTATTCCCAACGTACTCTAGTGGGGTTTAAACATGCATTGTCTTTTTAAGTCGCTGCAGGCTTATTGATTTGTTTTCGAAGTAGACTACATAGAGCAATATTTCGTAACCACCTCTAGTCTTTTTATGTACTGTTTTTATATCAGTACATATCAAACCTGGGTTATTCAGCAATTTTTTGAGCTCATCGTTAGGAATTTTTTCCAAACCAGAGCGTACCGCTTTGTATGGTTTGGTGCTTTTAGTTTCGTACGAGTAAAACTCGAGTAAAACTCGTAATTTTGTTTTTTTTAGTTCATTGCGGACAACATGATATGCTGTCGTGCTGTTCAGGAATATTTTAATTCCAATAGATATCGTTAGGACAGTAATAGGAGCAATGAGTTCCTTGTTGTTGGGTTTTTTTAACCTTATTGATCTGTTATTATTATTCTCTTTATTGGAGCGACAATGGTGTTGTTGTGAGATTGTGCTACAGACAAATGAAATGAATGAAACGCAAAGAATATTAACATTTTTTGTTTTCTGTATTGCTTGCCGTTGTTGTTGCTTATAATTTCGCATACTTCATGTCTGAGCAAAATCAATTATGACTTATGCAAATAGATATGTATGTAAGCATTATACGCACACAGAAAATATTACCGGTTACGTAGACGTATTTACGTTAAACGGCCGTGTCCCCTACACAGCCACACCCCATCCTTTGTGAGTATGTTGTATCTAAGTGTTTATAGACGTTAATACAATCTGTACTACTTTCATTGTGATACACCAACAAACAAGTCATCATAAAAATAAGATTGGCTTATATGGGGGAACTCTTCTACTGAACGGAATCGACGGTACAAAGAAATGCATATATAGTTCATCGTAAAAATTGTAGCTCTCTGGCTCAATAACTGAGAAACTAGTTTGCATACTGAATAATCTAATCTTTTTAAGATGATGAAGAATGTATGCACTTTATGGGATCTGCTCTGTCTGTCACCTAACATAATTCACCCTGTATTATAATCGTTATCTTCATAATATCAGCAATAAGAGCAATTTTATTTCTTTTAGTGTATTTATATGTATAAGTCTGATTTCATACACTTTTTTTTGGAAGATATTGCTTTCAGCTATGTTGACCTGCAGTATATAGGTTTTTATTTCGTAATACAAATCAAAATACGTTGTTAGAACAACATACCTTTAAATTAAATCATTTGCTCGTCAACACTTTAATCCTACTCTTGCTCCAATTCATTGCATGTTTTTTTAATGTTCGTCAATAACGGACGGATTTTATATAACTAGGGTTGCTTACAGTTGTCATTAAAATGAACATTTGTTTTAATTTTCATAAATCTATTTCTAGTCATTAAATCCGCGACTGCAGGCAGTCTAAATTTTGATGACTATGCCATTCGCAATACAGGTATTTTAAAATAAATATATAAATATATATTCACTTAAAGCACTTCTTGTGAATTTATATATAATATATTGTATAAAATTAAATTAAACACAAATTCACTATTTCGCCAAATTTGGCGGATTATGTTGTCTAAGCGAATACAAAATCTCACAATATCTAACCGCACTTTGCCAACACTGAAATACACAGAAAACAACAGCTTTTTGGACCTAATCAAAAGAAACTACAAAAAAAAAAACTTAGGCCAGTTACAGCTTGGCCTTGAGCGTTGTAGTTGAGAGAATGTGAGCTACCGTTGTTGTTGTTGTAGTAATGATATGCTCCCTCCATAGGTGCCATTATAGTTTGTGGCATTGGTATTGTTTGAGCGAGTATACTTGTCGTCGTAATTACTAGAGATGTGTTTACTTTTATTGACTCTCTTATGCAGTAACGTCTGGTAAGAAATTCGACAGGGATATGATAAGTCAATTGAGGGTAGTAGGAACATTTCGTGGCGGTGCACTCTTCAAGGTAGCCATCGACTCTCTCTAACGTTGTGTATCAAGTTCTGTAAGAATATCCTCTCTTTTTTATCTTTGGGTGCAGCAGCTGGGTCTGTAAGAGCATGTGTCTGTTCAGGGTTGGATGAGTCGCGAACAATATGTATAGCCCAAATTGTGAGCGACTAGTTTGCCACAAGCAAACGGACAGGCAAAGAGACATCGCTGAATCAATTTACCTTGTCGCCCTGAAGAAAAATGTATTGTAGCAGGCACACGGCAGAAACAACCCTCCCTAGATCAAAGCAAAGATCGAAAAGAGTTTTAAGCTGCCTGCGAGCAGCAAAAAGTCAAGAATTAAGGTAAAGCAGATTGTGAACGATGAGTTAGTCGCAAATACATCGTGAATAAAGGCTATACAATTTAAAAAGTCATGTGACTACAATATTGAGTAGAATCCTGACCAAATATAATTTTATATTTTGGTTGGGTTATTCATTATTGTATACTACAGCTTTGAGGCGCTGTCCAATCCTATAGCAGAACTTTTTCAGTTGAATTTTGGTGCGAATTTCGTGTCTCAGAATTCGTTGGTTTCAGTTACGCGCTCTAGGATACTAGGGCAAACTCATAAAGAAATTAAGGGGAAAAAAGCATTAAAAAGGCTCTTATGAGTAACTCTATAATTTTAAATAATATAAATGTTGGCTTCTTTTCTACCCATAACGTCATTTGGCCATTTTGAAGGACCTCCGCGCATCCATTTCAACGGCTAAGGCGTTATCTGGCGTAACTTCTTCGGTACGTGCCATCGTCATAGGGACTGGGTTCAATATGCTATCGCGGAAATAGGTACGCTCGTCAAACCTTTTTCGGTAGAATCCAGTAGGATTGTTTTCATCGTATATTATATTTGGACGTATTTCAGCATCCGTAACCAGAACCTTAGCGCCTGGTAATGGCAAAAACTTGAAAAGCCGCTTTCGCAACTTAGGAACGTATGTTGCCTTCATGTGATCAGGCACTTCCATTATGCGGCTAGGTATCTGCGACTTGCGAGGCAGCTCAAGAGGCCGGTCTATAAGTCGCCGGTCCTCTGGTAGGCGCATTTTAATCTCTTCCAATTGCTTTATCGTTAATGGCATTGGTCGATCAGAGTCCTTAAAACGGTCCTGGCCACTGTTGAAAGCGATCTTTTTGTTGCTTCGAAGTTGTTTCCGTTTGACACGTTTCGCAATGCAGTTGTACACTATTTTCGGTTGATAAGGCGGTAGAGGTTCCTCTCTTGTGGAGATAGGATGCCGCAAGGGATTTGTTATCATATTCATATATTTAGCGTCGGCATACAGTTTCAAGTGCTTATCGGATTTCTTTACCTCTTGCGGCTTTTTCAGCCTGGTTTTTTCTTCATTTCTCAATTTAAAAAGCCAGCGGTGGCCTTGACCTTGGACATGGCGCCAGTCGGGTGAACAATACAACCAGTTTTGAATCCTTACGAAGGGCAGACGCCTGAACTTCAAACGTTTTTGTTTGTCGATAAGCAATTGCAATCCAGGCATATATATTCTCTTTGCTGAACATGGACAAATGTTCGGGAATCGTACTTCATATCGACCAGGCCCAGGAGAGAAATGAATGTGGCGCTCAACGAGCACATCTTGTTTGGTTGGCACACATGAATTGCGATTGAAAATATGAGGGTTGGGTGGTGCTGTAAATAGTGGCTTGGTTCTACAGCAAACATAAGTCTTCATAGAGAGAAGTATGGGGAATATTATAGACTTACACATTGTAATTTATCTCGTAGTATGGTGTATGAGTGTCCATCGGTCCTGGTTCGACAGGATTACGATAACAAGTCAAAAAACTCGAGACCATGCAGCGTGTCGTAGGTCGTCGATCACGGGCATCTTTTTGTGTGACAAAAAAAAAAAACCAAAGGGTTAGCAATAACCACATAATCTACTTAATATTTGGCTTACTGTATAAAAATACTCCCTTTTGTATATTCTCAGGACTGAATAATTGCTCAATAGACCCCACCAGGTGATAAAAGCGCCAATTATCTTTCTTACGCGTTATATGTGACTTATGTGAGTGAATTTTTGCGAAGACTGCTCCTTTTGAACCCGAACGCGTATCATATGGCATTCGCGGGCATCCATATCGGTTGGGTGCCTGCTGCCAGTCGTGCGAACATGTTAGACTGCGGTTACCCTTCAGTGGACACCTCTGCGGGTAGGCACACTTGTCTATGATTTCTAGCCCTGTTAGGTGACGCAGATATGCGAAGGTCTTCGTGTCAGTGGAGTTTTCTATTAAACAGAGTTATATTGTGAGCCAGTAAGAACGTAATTTTATCAACTTTGATCTCACTTTGATTACAATCATTTGTGTAATGCAGAGCTCCCTTTGAGATATAGATTCGCAATGCATCGAGGCGGCTATGCTTCAGGGAGTTTCCTAAAAGTAAGCGTACAGTATGTGCGAATGTGTATATACATTTTAAAACTACAAACATTACTTGAGAGCATAAATATTGGCAAACTTAACCTCGTTGAAACGAAATTCATTTTCTTATCGATTTGCATTTTTCAACTTTCAAATTCGTAATTTTTGTACCTTAAATTAAATAACAGCGAAGTTTAATGAAGTTAACCAAAAAACAAAAAAAAAATTAACTTTTCTAAACATTTTTGAAGTTAAATTAAATGAATCAAATGTTTTTCAAAATTATTAACATTTTTGTATCACACCCAATTTTTTTTTATATTTTCTTTAGTGTCTCAACAAGGCGTAGACTGCAGAGGCTACACCCGCATGACCTCCCCCTAAGAAGGAATCAGCCTTCTATGTCATTGTCTTTTCGGCGTAATTAGCATCATTTTTAATTTAGTCTAAGTCAAATTTTTTTTCACGTCATTATTTTTTTTAATCCGACAAATGTGTTATGCAGTTTACTGCGATAAATGTTATACTCTAATTATAAAAACAAAAAATATATATTTTCTTTTTCCAATATTGTCGCAAAATTGCGTAAATCTTCTTGTGATTTATTAGAGTCGTGGCGTGGGGGCGATTATTCGCATCGTCATGATATGAAGACAAGTTTTTATATTTATATAGGAACTTTGTAATATTATTAGATGTTTCATCTGATTTCCACCTGTTTTGTTACTATATTTGAAAAGCAAACGGAAATCATAGTACATCAAAGTATTCGTTTCCCAAGCTTTTAAATACAAGGCGGATTCATTGGCGGAAGAACATTATATTTTTGGTGCCTATCCAATCGGTGTTCTTACTGACTACTACATAAAATACTGACAAAAAAGGACCTGGAATTAGTATTTAAATATTTTAAGTTTTTGTGTTGTTAAGCTGGTAACCCTATTCTTAATTACTAGGCAAAAATCAGGTTATGTGAAATTTGGTGTAAAAGTCTCATAAAAAGTTGAGAGATTTTTTATCCAATTATTTGTATGAAATTATATGAAATTACCCTGAGTGCTTAGCACTCATGAGCTTTCGATGTGAAACATATGCTCTATGTAGCTGAATAAATAAATATGTATATAAATAATAAGCCCTAATATTTTAAGATATTGTGTTTTAGGTATGATTGTATTGTTTATTTTAATGTGTATGTTTGTACAGTTGTGTTTTTTGCATACATGTCAGTGTGAGGATTTTTCGCTGAATATTTTTGTGCCACTAAAGGTGCACCATTGATTTAATTTTTGGAACAAATTTTTTATTTCAGTATCATAGCCTACTTTTGGATTAAAAATGAGACACAGATCGTCTGCGTACATTGTATGTGTAAAAAATTTGTTTTGATTTATTATGTGGCTTAATTTGTTGTAAGCTATTAGGAAAAGGGTGACAGATAGTGGGGATCCCTGCGGGATGCCATTATGTAGTTGCTTTTCTTTTGATAGGGTGCTATTAACTTTTACTCTGCATCTTCTATTACTAAGGTAACTGCGAGTTAATAATTTTTGGTCTGAGTTTCCATTCGAGGAGCTGTTGAATAATGCAGTGAATTCCTACTCTGTCAAAAGCTTTTTCCATATCAATGGAAAGAACTGATACATGTTTTTTTGATGACAGTTTGTTGCAAATGTAATTATCTCTTATTAAATGAGGATCTATGGTGCATCTGTTTGCTTTGTATGAGTACTGGTTTTGGGACAGCAAGTTTTCTTGGTTGATATACCACATAATTCTTTTTGAAATAATTTTTTCTAGGGTTTTTGATATGCAGGAGAGTAGAGATATTGGACGATAGCCATTTATTGAATTATTTGTAGTTTGAGTCTTTTGACCAATCAGACCAGGCCTTGCTGAATGCATTGGCGAGCTCCTTAGAGTCACAAGAGTTACCTGCTGCGGTTTCTATTGCATGTATGTGTGTGTTTTTTCAGATCCCTGTAATGATATGTTCTTTATCCCAAAGTGTTTTTGTAGTTGAACTCGGGTTGATGTCATTGGTAAAGTCTCCGAAAGCCGTTTTTTGGGCTCGCTTTGCTTCATACTTAAATTTGGCATTTGCTCTTTTATATTTTGGCATGTTTTCTGTGCTTAAAAGTTTCCTGAGATTATTTAGACATTTTACCTGGAAAAAATAGATATATTTTGTCCCCTTGGTCCCTTTGCCATGAAGTTGCGCGCTCAGATATCTATGGGCCGTCTGAAAGACAGTGGGTAATTTGCCCGTTGCGATTAAGATCCTAGAGTTTGGTCCGAAAATCCCGGAACAGATACACGCTTCTGTTCCACAACTAACGGTGAACCATGTGTTGCCACTAAGCCTAGAACCCAGGTTACCAACTTTCCAGTCAGGTATATTGGGAAGGAAAGCCATGAAACGCCGATCGAAGCCCAATTCCGTGGTGAAATGGGCTGTTCTGGCACAGATTAAGATGCTAGGGATTATGCTAAGTATTCTCGCGTGACCAGTGCTTCTGAAAGGCATACCAGATTCTATCTAAGTATTCAGGTTGATGCTGACTTTAATGAAAATATGTAAAAGAGTGAGTCCAATAATTGACTCTATGGCGGCTATCAGAGGTTTGCATGGCCACTGCCGTGACGCAATCCACTGCAGCTTGTGGTATGGCTGATGTCTGAAGCATATAAGGGCTCCACACGAGAGTAGCATAGGTGACGAACGGTCTGACCACCATGGTGCATAACCAGTGGAGATAGACCCCATGTTCTGTCATATAACCGCCTACACGCCCACATGGCTCTAGTGGCTTTGCTGAGTACTGTTTTGAGATGAGCATTCCAGTTCAGACGTTTATCGAGAATTACTCCCAGATACTTGATCTCATTGGAAAGTATCCTATGATTTCATAACCAAGTGAGCTCATCTTAGCGAAAAGACCATCAAAGACCAGAGTAGCGAGGAGAGAATTTTGCCTTGTGTTATGGTATTGCTGGCGAGGATGAGGTCAAGTACCTCCAACCAAGAATTGGTGACAAAGGTTGGTTTGCACCGTTTGTTTGCTAAATATGGGCTCATAATATAGTCAAGTAGGTACTCACCCCTTGTGTTGATGTTGTTTCTGCCCCAGATTATGTGATGGGCATTAGCGTCACAGCCAATAAAAATTTGTCGAATTGCCCGGCTACAGTGCTCGACTTCCAGGGTCGGGATGTTTGCGTTGTCTTCGGTGTAGTAGGAACATTTCGTGGCGGTGCACTCTTCAAGGTAGCCATCGATCTCTCTATAACGTTGTGTATCAAGTTCTGTAAGAATATCCTCTCTTTTTCATCTTTGGGTGCAGCAGCTGGGTCTGTAAGAGCATGTGTCTGTTCAGGGTTGGATAAGTCGCGAACAATATGTATAGCCCAAATTGTGAGCGACTAGTTTGCCACAAGCAAACGGACAGGCAAAGAGACATCGCTGAATCAATTTACCTTGTCGCCCTGAAGAAAAATGTATTGTAGCAGGCACACGGCAGAAACAACCCTCCCTAGATCAAAGCAAAGATCGAAAAGAGTTTTAAGCTGCCTGCGAGCAGCAAAAAGTCAAGAATTAAGGTAAAGCAGATTGTGAACGATGAGTTAGTCGCAAATACATCGTGAATAAAGGCTATACAATTTAAAAAGTCATGTGACTACAATATTGAGTAGAATCCTGACCAAATATAATTTTATATTTTGGTTGGGTTATTCATTATTGTATACTACAGCTTTGAGGCGCTGTCCAATCCTATAGCAGAACTTTTTCAGTTGAATTTTGGTGCGAATTTCGTGTCTCAGAATTCGTTGGTTTCAGTTACGCGCTCTAGGATACTAGGGCAAACTCATAAAGAAATTAAGGGGAAAAAAGCATTAAAAAGGCTCTTATGAGTAACTCTATAATTTTAAATAATATAAATGTTGGCTTCTTTTCTACCCATAACGTCATTTGGCCATTTTGAAGGACCTCCGCGCATCCATTTCAACGGCTAAGGCGTTATCTGGCGTAACTTCTTCGGTACGTGCCATCGTCATAGGGACTGGGTTCAATATGCTATCGCGGAAATAGGTACGCTCGTCAAACCTTTTTCGGTAGAATCCAGTAGGATTGTTTTCATCGTATATTATATTTGGACGTATTTCAGCATCCGTAACCAGAACCTTAGCGCCTGGTAATGGCAAAAACTTGAAAAGCCGCTTTCGCAACTTAGGAACGTATGTTGCCTTCATGTGATCAGGCACTTCCATTATGCGGCTAGGTATCTGCGACTTGCGAGGCAGCTCAAGAGGCCGGTCTATAAGTCGCCGGTCCTCTGGTAGGCGCATTTTAATCTCTTCCAATTGCTTTATCGTTAATGGCATTGGTCGATCAGAGTCCTTAAAACGGTCCTGGCCACTGTTGAAAGCGATCTTTTTGTTGCTTCGAAGTTGTTTCCGTTTGACACGTTTCGCAATGCAGTTGTACACTATTTTCGGTTGATAAGGCGGTAGAGGTTCCTCTCTTGTGGAGATAGGATGCCGCAAGGGATTTGTTATCATATTCATATATTTAGCGTCGGCATACAGTTTCAAGTGCTTATCGGATTTCTTTACCTCTTGCGGCTTTTTCAGCCTGGTTTTTTCTTCATTTCTCAATTTAAAAAGCCAGCGGTGGCCTTGACCTTGGACATGGCGCCAGTCGGGTGAACAATACAACCAGTTTTGAATCCTTACGAAGGGAAGACGCCTGAACTTCAAACGTTTTTATATGTCGATAAGCAATTGCAATCCAGGCATATATATTCTCTTTGCTGAACATGGACAAATGTTCGGGAATCGTACTTCATATCGACCAGGCCCAGGAGAGAAATGAATGTGGCGCTCAACGAGCACATTTTGTTTTGTTGGCACACATGAATTGCGATTGAAAATATGAGGGTTGGGTGGTGATGTAAATAGTGGCTTGGTTCTACAGCAAACATAAGTCTTCATAGAGAGAAGTATGGGGAATATAATAGACTTACACATTGTAATTTATCTCGTAGTATGGTGTATGAGTGTCCATCGGTCCTGGTTCGACAGGATTACGATAACAAGTCAAAAAACTCGAGACCATGCAGCGTGTCGTAGGTCGTCGATCACGGGCATCTTTTTGTGTGACAAAAAAAAAACCAAAGGGTTAGCAATAACCACATAATCTACTTAATATTTGGCTTACTGGATAAAAATACTCCCTTTTGTATATTCTCAGGACCGAATAATTGCTCAATAGACCCCACCAGGTGATAAAAGCGCCAATTATCTTTCTTACGCGTTATATGTGACTTATGTGAGTGAATTTTTGCGAAGACTGCTCCTTTTGAACCCGAACGCGTATCATATGGCATTCGCGGGCATCCATATCGGTTGGGTGCCTGCTGCCAGTCGTGCGAACATGTTAGACTGCGGTTACCCTTCAGTGGACACCTTTGCGGGTAGGCACACTTGGCTATGATTTCTAGCCCTGTTAGGTGACGCAGTTATGCGAAGGTCTTCGTGTCAGTGGAGTTTTCTATTAAACAGAGTTATATTGTGAGCCAGTAAGAACGTAATTTTATCAACTTTGATCTCACTTTGATTACAATCATTTGTGTAATGCAGAGCTCCCTTTGAGATATAGATTCTCAATGCATCGAGGCGGCTATGCTTCAGGGAGTTTCCTAAAAGTAAGCGTACAGTATGTGCGAATGTGTATATACATTTTACAACTACAAACATTACTTGAGAGCATAAATATTGGCAAACTTAACTTAGTTGAAACGAAATTCATTTTCTTATCGAATTGCATTTTTCAATTTTCAAATTCGTAATTTTTGTACCTTAAATTAAATAACAGCGAAGTTTAATGAAGTTAACCGAAAAACAAAAAAAAAAATTAACTTTTCTAAACATTTTTGAAGTTAAATTAAATGAATCAAATGTTTTTCAAAATTATTAACATTTTTGTATCACACCCAATTTTTTTTATATTTTCTTTAGTATCTCAACAAGGCGTAGACTGCAGAGGCTACACCCGCATGACCTCCCCCTAAGAAGGAATCAGCCCTATATGTCATTGTCTTTTCGGCGTAATTAGCATCATTTTTAATTTAGTCTAAGTCAAATTTTTTTTCACGTCATTATTTTTTTTAATCCGACATGTTATGCAGTTTACTGCGATAAATGTTATACTCTAATTATAAAAACAAAAAATATATATTTTCTTTTTCCAATATTGTCGCAAAATTGCGTAAATCTTCTTGTGATTTATTAGAGTCGTGGCGTGGGGGCGATTATTCGCATCGTCATGATATGAAGACAAGTTTTTATATTTATATAGGAACTTTGTAATATTATTAGATGTTTCATCTGATTTCCACCTGTTTTGTTACTATATTTGAAAAGCAAACGGAAATCATAGTACATCAAAGTATTCGTTTCCCAAGCTTTTAAATACAAGGCGGATTCATTGGCGGAAGAACATTATATTTTTGGTGCCTATCCAATCGGTGTTCTTACTGACTACTACATAAAATACTGACAAAAAAGGACCTGGAATTAGTATTTAAATATTTTAAGTTTTTGTGTTGTTAAGCTGGTAACCCTATTCTTAATTACTAGGCAAAAATCAGGTTATGTGAAATTTGGTGTAAAAGTCTCATAAAAAGTTGAGAGATTTTTTATCCAATTATTTGTATGAAATTATATGAAATTACCCTGAGTGCTTAGCACTCATGAGCTTTCGATGTGAAACATATGCTCTATGTAGCTGAATAAATAAATATGTATATAAATAATAAGCCCTAATATTTTAAGATATTGTGTTTTAGGTATGATTGTATTGTTTATTTTAATGTGTATGTTTGTACAGTTGTGTTTTTTGCATACATGTCAGTGTGAGGATTTTTCGCTGAATATTTTTGTGCCACTAAAGGTGCACCATTGATTTAATTTTTGGAACAAATTTTTTATTTCAGTATCATAGCCTACTTTTGGATTAAAAATGAGACACAGATCGTCTGCGTACATTGTATGTGTAAAAAATTTGTTTTGATTTATTATGTGGCTTAATTTGTTGTAAGCTATTAGGAAAAGGGTGACAGATAGTGGGGATCACTGCGGGATGCCATTATGTAGTTGCTTTTCTTTTGATAGGGTGCTATTAACTTTTACTCTGCATCTTCTATTACTAAGGTAACTGCGAGTTTATAATTTTTGGTCTGAGTTTCCATTCGAGGAGCTGTTGAATAATGCAGTGAATTCCTACTCTGTCAAAAGCTTTTTCCATATCAATGGAAAGAACTGATACATGTTTTTTTGATGACAGTTTGTTGCAAATGTAATTATCTCTTATTAAAAGAGGATCTATGGTGCATCTGTTTGCTTTGTATGAGTACTGGTTTTGGGACAGCAAGTTTTCTTGGTTGATATACCACATAATTCTTTTTGAAATAATTTTTTCTAGGGTTTTTGATATGCAGGAGAGTAGAGATATTGGACGATAGCCATTTATTGAATTATTTGGTTTATTGGGCTTGCTTATAGGGATTATAGTTGCTATCTTCCATTGTTGGGAAATGATGCCTGTGTCAAATGTTTTATTATAAAGGTCAAGTAGTTTATTGATGCCAGCAGGCGGAAGCTTTTTTAACATATCGTAGGGTATGTTATCAAAGCCAGGTGTGGATCCTTTTAGGCTACTAAGACAGGATTGAAGCTCAATTAACGTGATGGATGTTTCAATTAGTTTTACTTTTGGTTCCGGGATATATGTCAAGGGTGTGTGGGCTGTGTAACGGTGTTTGTTTTGCTTGAAGGAATCTGAGAAGTTTGAGTCTTTTGACCAATCAGACCAGGCCTTGCTGAATGCATTGGCGATCTCCTTAGAGTCACAAGAGTTACCTGCTGCGGTTTCTATGGCATGTATGTGTGTGTTTTTTCAGATCCCTGTAATGATATGTTCTTTATCCCAAAGTGTTTTTGTAGTTGAACTCGGGTTGATGTCATTGGTAAAGTCTCCGAAAGCCGTTTTTTGGGCTCGCTTTGCTTCATACTTAAATTTGGCATTTGCTCTTTTATATTTTGGCATGTTTTCTGTGCTTAAAAGTTTCCTGAGATTATTTAGACATTTTACCTGGAAAAAATAGATATATTTTGTCCCCTTGGTCCCTTTGCCATGAAGTTGCGCGCTCAGATATCTATGTGCCGTCTGAAAGACAGTGGGTCATTTGCCCGTTGCGATTAAGATCCTAGAGTTTGGTCCGAAAATCCCGGAACAGATACACGCTTCTGTTCCACAACTAACGGTGAACCATGTGTTGCCACTAAGCCTAGAACCCAGGTTACCAACTTTCCAGTCAGGTATATTGGGAAGGAAAGCCATGAAACGCCGATCGAAGCCCAATTCCGTGGTGAAATGGGCTGTTCTGGCACAGATTAAGATGCTAGGGATTATGCTAAGTATTCTCGCGTGACCAGTGCTTCTGAAAGGCATACCAGATTCTATCTAAGTATTCAGGTTGATGCTGACTTTAATGAAAATATGTAAAAGAGTGAGTCCAATAATTGACTCTATGGCGGCTATCGGAGGTTTGCATGGCCACTGCCGTGACGCAATCCACTGCAGCTTGTGGTATTGTCGCATGGCTGATGTCTGAAGCATATAAGGGCTCCACACGAGAGTAGCATAGGTGACGAACGGTCTGACCACCATGGTGCATAACCAGTGGAGATAGACCCCATGTTCTGTCATATAACCGCCTACACGCCCACATGGCTCTAGTGGCTTTGCTGAGTACTGTTTTGAGATGAGCATTCCAGTTCAGACGCTTATCCAGAATTACCCCCAGATACTTGATCTCATTGGAAAGTATCCTATGATTTCATAACCAAGTGAGCTCATCTTAGCGAAAAGACCATCAATGACGTGGGACCAGAGTAGCGAGGAGAGAACTTTGCCTTGTGTTATGGCATTGCTGGCGAGGATGAGGTCAAGTACCTCCAACCAAGAATTGGTGACAAAGGTTGGTTTGCACCGCTTGTTTGCTAAATATGGGCTCATAATATAGTCAAGTAGGTACTCACCCCTTGTGTTGATGTTGTTTCTGCCCCAGATTATGTGATGGGCATTAGCGTCACAGCCAATAAAAATTTGTCGAATTGCCCGGCTACAGTGCTCGACTTCCAGGTTCGGGATGTTTTCGTTGTCTTCGGGGTAGTAGGAACATTTCGTGGCGGTGCACTCTTCAAGGTAGCCATCGATCTCTCTATAACGTTGTGTATCAAGTTCTGTAAGAATATCCTCTCTTTTTCATCTTTGGGTGCAGCAGCTGGGTCTGTAAGAGCATGTGTCTGTTCAGGGTTGGATAAGTCGCGAACAATATGTATAGCCCAAATTGTGAGCGACTAGTTTGCCACAAGCAAACGGACAGGCAAAGAGACATCGCTGAATCAATTTACCTTGTCGCCCTGAAGAAAAATGTATTGTAGCAGGCACACGGCAGAAACAACCCTCCCTAGATCAAAGCAAAGATCGAAAAGAGTTTCAAGCTGCGTGCGAGCAGCAAAAAGTTAAGAATTAAGGTAAAGCAGATTGTGAACGATGAGTTAGTCGCAAATACATCGTGAATAAAGGCAATACAATTTAAAAAGTCATGTGACTACAATATTGAGTAGAATCATGACCAAATATAATTTTAAATTTTGGTTGGGTATTACGTTATTTATTATTGTATACTACAGCTTTGAGGCGCTGTCCAATCCTACAGCAGAACTTTTTCAGTTGAATTTTGTTGGGAATTTCGTGTCTCAGAATTCGTTGGTTTCAGTTACGCGCTCTAGGATACTAGGGCAAACTCATAAAGAAATTAAGGGGAAAAAAGCATTAAAAAGGCTCTTATGAGTAACTCTATAATTTTAAATAATATAAATGTTGGCTTCTTTTCTACCCATAACGTCATTTGGCCATTTTAAAGGACCTCCGCGCATCCATTTCAACGGCTAAGGCGTTATCTGGCGTAACTTCTTCGGTACGTGCCATCGTCATAGGGACTGGGTTCAATATGCTATCGCGGAAATAGGTACGCTCGTCAAACCTTTTTCGGTAGAATCCAGTAGGATTGTTTTCATCGTATATTATATTTGGACGTATTTCAGCATCCGTAACGAGAACCTTAGCGCCTGGTAATGGCAAAAACCTGAAAAGCCGCTTTCGCAACTTAGGAACGTATGTTGCCTTCATGTGATCAGGCATTCCATTATGCGTGCCATTATTTTTTTTAATCCGACAAATGTGTTATGCAGTTTACTGCGATAAATGTTATACTCTAATTATAAAAACAAAAAATATATATTTTCTTTTTCCAATATTGTCGCAAAATTGCGTAAATCTTCTTGTGATTTATTAGAGTAGTGGCGTGGGGGCGATTATTCGCATCGTCATGATATGAAGACAAGTTTTTATATTTATATAGGAACTTTGTAATATTATTAGATGTTTCATCTGATTTCCACCTGTTTTGTTACTATATTTGAAAAGCAAACGGAAATCATAGTACATCAAAGTATTCGTTTCCCAAGCTTTTAAATACAAGGCGGATTCATTGGCGGAAGAACATTATATTTTTGGTGCCTATCCAATCGGTGTTCTTACTGACTACTACATAAAATACTGACAAAAAAGGACCTGGAATTAGTATTTAAATATTTTAAGTTTTTGTGTTGTTAAGCTGGTAACCCTATTCTTAATTACAAGGCCAAAATCAGGTTATGTGAAATAGGAACGTATGTTGCCTTCATGTGATCAGGCACTTCCATTATCGGCTAGGTATCTGCGACTTGCGAGGCAGCTCAAGAGGCCGGTCTATAAGTCGCCGGTCCTCTGGTAGGCGCATTTTAATCTCTTCCAATTGCTTTATCGTTAATGGCATTGGTCGATCAGAGTCCTTAAAACGGTCCTGGCCACTGTTGAAAGCGATCTTTTTGTTGCTTCGAAGTTGTTTCCGTTTGACACGTTTCGCAATGCAGTTGTACACTATTTTCGGTTGATAAGGCGGTCGAGGTTCCTCTCTTGTGGAGATAGGATGCCGCAAGGGATTTGTTATCATATTCATATATTTAGCGTCGGCATACAGTTTCAAGTGCTTATCGGATTTCTTTACCTCTTGCGGCTTTTTCAGCCTGGTTTTTTCTTCATTTCTCAATTTAAAAAGCCAGCGGTGGCCTTGACCTTGGACATGGCGCCAGTCGGGTGAACAATACAACCAGTTTTGAATCCTTACGAAGGGCAGACGCCTGAACTTCAAACGTTTTTGTTTGTCGATAAGCAATTGCAATCCAGGCATATATATTCTCTTTGCTGAACATGGACAAATGTTCGGGAATCGTACTTCATATCGACCAGGCCCAGGAGAGAAATGAATGTGGCGCTCAACGAGCACATCTTGTTTGGTTGGCACACATGAATTGCGATTGAAAATATGAGGGTTGGGTGGTGATGTAAATAGTGGCTTGGTTCTACAGCAAACATAAGTCTTCATAGAGAGAAGTATGGGGAATATAATAGACTTACACATTGTAATTTATCTCGTAGTATGGTGTATGAGTGTCCATCGGTCCTGGTTCGACAGGATTACGATAACAAGTCAAAAAACTCGAGACCATGCAGCGTGTCGTAGGTCGTCGATCACGGGCATCTTTTTGTGTGACAAAAAAAAAACCAAAGGGTTAGCAATAACCACATAATCTACTTAATATTTGGCTTACTGGATAAAAATACTCCCTTTTGTATATTCTCAGGACCGAATAATTGCTCAATAGACCCCACCAGGTGATAAAAGCGCCAATTATCTTTCTTACGCGTTATATGTGACTTATGTGAGTGAATTTTTGCGAAGACTGCTCCTTTTGAACCCGAACGCGTATCATATGGCATTCGCGGGCATCCATATCGGTTGGGTGCCTGCTGCCAGTCGTGCGAACATGTTAGACTGCGGTTACCCTTCAGTGGACACCTTTGCGGGTAGGCACACTTGGCTATGATTTCTAGCCCTGTTAGGTGACGCAGTTATGCGAAGGTCTTCGTGTCAGTGGAGTTTTCTATTAAACAGAGTTATATTGTGAGCCAGTAAGAACGTAATTTTATCAACTTTGATCTCACTTTGATTACAATCATTTGTGTAATGCAGAGCTCCCTTTGAGATATAGATTCTCAATGCATCGAGGCGGCTATGCTTCAGGGAGTTTCCTAAAAGTAAGCGTACAGTATGTGCGAATGTGTATATACATTTTAAAACTACAAACATTACTTGAGAGAATAAATATTGGCAAACTTAACTTAGTTGAAACGAAATTCATTTTCTTATCGAATTGCATTTTTCAATTTTCAAATTCGTAATTTTTGTACCTTAAATTAAATAACAGCGAAGTTTAATGAAGTTAACCGAAAAACAAAAAAAAAAATTAACTTTTTTAAACATTTTTGAAGTTAAATTAAATGAATCAAATGTTTTTCAAAATTATTAACATTTTTGTATCACACCCAATTTTTTTTATATTTTCTTTAGTATCTCAACAAGGCGTAGACTGCAGAGGCTACACCCGCATGACCTCCCCCTAAGAAGGAATCAGCCCTATATGTCATTGTCTTTTCGGCGTAATTAGCATCATTTTTAATTTAGTCTAAGTCAAATTTTTTTTCACGTCATTATTTTTTTTAATCCGACAAATGTGTTATGCAGTTTACTGCGATAAATGTTATACTCTAATTATAAAAACAAAAAATATATATTTTCTTTTTCCAATATTGTCGCAAAATTGCGTAAATCTTCTTGTGATTTATTAGAGTAGTGGCGTGGGGGCGATTATTCGCATCGTCATGATATGAAGACAAGTTTTTATATTTATATAGGAACTTTGTAATATTATTAGATGTTTCATCTGATTTCCACCTGTTTTGTTACTATATTTGAAAAGCAAACGGAAATCATAGTACATCAAAGTATTCGTTTCCCAAGCTTTTAAATACAAGGCGGATTCATTGGCGGAAGAACATTATATTTTTGGTGCCTATCCAATCGGTGTTCTTACTGACTACTACATAAAATACTGACAAAAAAGGACCTGGAATTAGTATTTAAATATTTTAAGTTTTTGTGTTGTTAAGCTGGTAACCCTATTCTTAATTACAAGGCAAAAATCAGGTTATGTGAAATTTGGTGTAAAAGTCTCATAAAAAGTTGAGAGATTTTTTATCCAATTATTTGTATGAAATTATATGAAATTACCCTGAGTGCTTAGCACTCATGAGCTTTCGATGTGAAACATATGCTATATGTAGCTGAATAAATAAATATGTATATAAATAATAAGCCCTAATATTTTAAGATATTGTGTTTTAGGTATGATTGTATTGTTTATTTTAATGTGTATGTTTGTACAGTTGTGTTTTTTGCATACATGTCAGTGTGAGGATTTTTCGCTGAATATTTTTGTGCCACTAAAGGTGCACCATTGATTTAATTTTTGGAACAAATTTTTTATTTCAGTATCATAGCCTACTTTTGGATTAAAAATGAGACACAGATCGTCTGCGTACATTGTATGTGTAAAAAATTTGTTTTGATTTATTATGTGGCTTAATTTGTTGTAAGCTATTAGGAAAAGGGTGACAGATAGTGGGGATCCCTGCGGGATGCCATTATGTAGTTGCTTTTCTTTTGATAGGGTGCTATTAACTTTTACTCTGCATCTTCTATTACTAAGGTAACTGCGAGTTAATAATTTTTGGTCTGAGTTTCCATTCGAGGAGCTGTTGAATAATGCAGTGAATTCCTACTCTGTCAAAAGCTTTTTCCATATCAATGGAAAGAACTGATACATGTTTTTTTGATGACAGTTTGTTGCAAATGTAATTATCTCTTATTAAAAGAGGATCTATGGTGCATCTGTTTGCTTTGTATGAGTACTGGTTTTGGGACTGCAAGTTTTCTTGGTTGATATACCACATAATTCTTTTTGAAATAATTTTTTCTAGGGTTTTTGATATGCAGGAGAGTAGAGATATTGGACGATAGCCATTTATTGAATTTTTTGGTTTGTTGGGCTTGCTTATAGGGATTATAGTTGCTATCTTCCATTGTTGGGAAATGATGCTGGTGTCATATGTTTTATTATAAAGGTCAAGTAGTTTATTGATGCCAGCAGGCGGAAGCTTTTTTAACATATCGTAGGGTATGTTATCAAAGCCAGGTGTGGATCCTTTTAGGCTACTAAGACAGGATTGAAGCTCAATTAACGTGATGGATGTTTCAATTAGTTTTACTTTTGGTTCCGGGATATATGTCAAGGGTGTTTGGGCTGTGTAGCGGTGTTTGTTTTGCTTGAAGGAATCTGAGAAGTTTGAGTCTTTTGACCAATCAGACCAGGCCTTGCTGAATGCATTGGCGATCTCCTTAGAGTCACAAGAGTTACCTGCTGCGGTTTCTATTGCATGTATGTGTGTGTTTTTTCAGATCCCTGTAATGATATGTTCTTTATCCCAAAGTGTTTTTGTAGTTGAACTCGGGTTGATGTCATTGGTAAAGTCTCCGAAAGCCGTTTTTTGGGCTCGCTTTGCTTCATACTTAAATTTGGCATTTGCTCTTTTATATTTTGGCATGTTTTCTGTGCTTAAAAGTTTCCTGAGATTATTTAGACATTTTACCTGGAAAAAATAGATATATTTTGTCCCCTTGGTCCCTTTGCCATGAAGTTGCGCGCTCAGATATCTATGGGCCGTCTGAAAGACAGTGGGTAATTTGCCCGTTGCGATTAAGATCCTAGAGTTTGGTCCGAAAATCCCGGAACAGATACACGCTTCTGTTCCACAACTAACGGTAAACCATGTGTTGCCACTAAGCCTAGAACCCAGGTTACCAACTTTCCAGTCAGGTATATTGGGAAGGAAAGCCATGAAACGCCGATCGAAGCCCAATTCCGTGGTGAAATGGGCTGTTCTGGCACAGATTAAGATGCTAGGGATTATGCTAAGTATTCTCGCGTGACCAGTGCTTCTGAAAGGCATACCAGATTCTATCTAAGTATTCAGGTTGATGCTGACTTTAATGAAAATATGTAAAAGAGTGAGTCCAATAATTGACTCTATGGCGGCTATCGGAGGTTTGCATGGCCACTGCCGTGACGCAATCCACTGCAGCTTGTGGTATGGCTGATGTCTGAAGCATATAAGGGCTCCACACGAGAGTAGCATAGGTGACGAACGGTCTGACCACCATGGTGCATAACCAGTGGAGATAGACCCCATGTTCTGTCATATAACCGCCTACACGCCCACATGGCTCTAGTGGCTTTGCTGAGTACTGTTTTGAGATGAGCATTCCAGTTCAGACGTTTATACAGAATTACCCCCAGATACTTGATCTCATTGGAAAGTATCCTATGATTTCATAACCAAGTGAGCTCATCTTAGCGAAAAGACCATCAATGACGTGGGACCAGAGTAGCGAGGAGAGAACTTTGCCTTGTGTTATGGCATTGCTGGCGAGGATGAGGTCAAGTACCTCCAACCAAGAATTGGTGACAAAGGTTGGTTTGCACCGCTTGTTTGCTAAATATGGGCTCATAATATAGTCAAGTAGGTACTCACCCCTTGTGTTGATGTTGTTTCTGCCCCAGATTATGTGATGGGCATTAGCGTCACAGCCAATAAAAATTTGTCGAATTGCCCGGCTACAGTGCTCGACTTCCAGGTTCGGGATGTTTTCGTTGTCTTCGGGGTAGTAGGAACATTTCGTGGCGGTGCACTCTTCAAGGTAGCCATCGATCTCTCTATAACGTTGTGTATCAAGTTCTGTAAGAATATCCTCTCTTTTTCATCTTTGGGTGCAGCAGCTGGGTCTGTAAGAGCATGTGTCTGTTCAGGGTTGGATAAGTCGCGAACAATATGTATAGCCCAAATTGTGAGCGACTAGTTTGCCACAAGCAAACGGACAGGCAAAGAGACATCGCTGAATCAATTTACCTTGTCGCCCTGAAGAAAAATGTATTGTAGCAGGCACACGGCAGAAACAACCCTCCCTAGATCAAAGCAAAGATCGAAAAGAGTTTCAAGCTGCGTGCGAGCAGCAAAAAGTTAAGAATTAAGGTAAAGCAGATTGTGAACGATGAGTTAGTCGCAAATACATCGTGAATAAAGGCAATACAATTTAAAAAGTCATGTGACTACAATATTGAGTAGAATCATGACCAAATATAATTTTAAATTTTGGTTGGGTATTACGTTATTTATTATTGTATACTACAGCTTTGAGGCGCTGTCCAATCCTACAGCAGAACTTTTTCAGTTGAATTTTGTTGGGAATTTCGTGTCTCAGAATTCGTTGGTTTCAGTTACGCGCTCTAGGATACTAGGGCAAACTCATAAAGAAATTAAGGGGAAAAAAGCATTAAAAAGGCTCTTATGAGTAACTCTATAATTTTAAATAATATAAATGTTGGCTTCTTTTCTACCCATAACGTCATTTGGCCATTTTGAAGGACCTCCGCGCATCCATTTCAACGGCTAAGGCGTTATCTGGCGTAACTTCTTCGGTACGTGCCATCGTCATAGGGACTGGGTTCAATATGCTATCGCGGAAATAGGTACGCTCGTCAAACCTTTTTCGGTAGAATCCAGTAGGATTGTTTTCATCGTATATTATATTTGGACGTATTTCAGCATCCGTAACGAGAACCTTAGCGCCTGGTAATGGCAAAAACTTGAAAAGCCGCTTTCGCAACTTAGGAACGTATGTTGCCTTCATGTGATCAGGCACTTCCATTATGCGGCTAGGTATCTGCGACTTGCGAGGCAGCTCAAGAGGCCGGTCTATAAGTCGCCGGTCCTCTGGTAGGCGCATTTTAATCTCTTCCAATTGCTTTATCGTTAATGGCATTGGTCGATCAGAGTCCTTAAAACGGTCCTGGCCACTGTTGAAAGCGATCTTTTTGTTGCTTCGAAGTTGTTTCCGTTTGACACGTTTCGCAATGCGGTTGTACACTATTTTCGGTTGATAAGGCGGTAGAGGTTCCTCTCTTGTGGAGATAGGATGCCGCAAGGGATTTGTTATCATATTCATATATTTAGCGTCGGCATACAGTTTCAAGTGCTTATCGGATTTCTTTACCTCTTGCGGCTTTTTCAGCCTGGTTTTTTCTTCATTTCTCAATTTAAAAAGCCAGCGGTGGCCTTGACCTTGGACATGGCGCCAGTCGGGTGAACAATACAACCCGTTTTGAATCCTTACGAAGGGCAGACGCCTGAACTTCAAACGTTTTTGTTTGTCGATAAGCAATTGCAATCCAGGCATATATATTCTCTTTGCTGAACATGGACAAATGTTCGGG
The DNA here is from genome assembly GCA_035041755.1 of Cacoxenus indagator. Lineage (NCBI taxonomy): Eukaryota > Metazoa > Arthropoda > Insecta > Diptera > Drosophilidae > Cacoxenus > Cacoxenus indagator. Next base: position 3,590,092 of record JAWNKX010000163.1, on the reverse strand, counting down.
AATCGTACTTCATATCGACCAGGCCCAGGAGAGAAATGAATGTGGCGCTCAACGAGCACATCTTGTTTGGTTGGCACACATGAATTGCGATTGAAAATATGAGGGTTGGGTGGTGCTGTAAATAGTGGCTTGGTTCTACAGCAAACATAAGTCTTCATAGGGAGAAGTATGGGGAATATAATAGACTTACACATTGTAATTTATCTCGTAGTATGGTGTATGAGTGTCCATCGGTCCTGGTTCGACAGGATTACGATAACAAGTCAAAAAACTCGAGACCATGCAGCGTGTCGTAGGTCGTCGATCACGGGCATCTTTTTGTGTGACAAAAAAAAAACCAAAGGGTTAGAAATAACCACATAATCTACTTAATATTTGGCTTACTGGATAAAAATACTCCCTTTTGTATATTCTCAGGACCGAATAATTGCTCAATAGACCCCACCAGGTGATAAAAGCGCCAATTATCTTTCTTACGCGTTATATGTGACTTATGTGAGTGAATTTTTGCGAAGACTGCTCCTTTTGAACCCGAACGCGTATCATATGGCATTCGCGGGCATCCATATCGGTTGGGTGCCTGTTGCCAGTCGTGCGAACATGTTAGACTGCGGTTACCCTTCAGTGGACACCTTTGCGGGTAGGCACACTTGGCTATGATTTCTAGCCCTGTTAGGTGACGCAGATATGCGAAGGTCTTCGTGTCAGTGGAGTTTTCTATTAAACAGAGTTATATTGTGAGCCAGTAAGAACGTAATTTTATCAACTTTGATCTCACTTTGATTACAATCATTTGTGTAATGCAGAGCTCCCTTTGAGATATAGATTCGCAATGCATCGAGGCGGCTATGCTTCAGGGAGTTTCCTAAAAGTAAGCGTACAGTATGTGCGAATGTGTATATACATTTTAAAACTACAAACATTACTTGAGAGCATAAATATTGGCAAACTTAACCTCGTTGAAACGAAATTCATTTTCTTATCGATTTGCATTTTTCAACTTTCAAATTCGTAATTTTTGTACCTTAAATTAAATAACAGCGAAGTTTAATGAAGTTAACCGAAAAACAAAAAAAAAAATTAACTTTTCTAAACATTTTTGAAGTTAAATTAAATGAATCAAATGTTTTTCAAAATTATTAACATTTTTGTATCACACCCAATTTTTATTTTTATTTTCTTTAGTATCTCAACAAGGCGTAGACTGCAGAGGCTTCACCCGCATGACCTCCCCCTAAAAAGGAATCAGCCCTATATGTCATTGTCTTTTCGGCGTAATTAGCATCATTTTTAATTTAGTCTAAGTCAAATTTTTTTTTCACGTCATTATTATTTTTTAATCCGACAAATGTGTTATGCAGTTTACTGCGATAAATGTTATACTCTAATTATAAAAACAAAAAATATATATTTTCTTTTTCCAATATTGTCGCAAAATTGCGTAAATCTTCTTGTGATTTATTAGAGTAGTGGCGTGGGGGCGATTATTCGCATCGTCATAATATGAAGACAAGTTTTTATATTTATATAGGAACTTTGTAATATTATTAGGTGTTTCATCTGATTTCTACCTGTTTTGTTACTATATTTGAAAAGCAAACGGAAATCAAAGTACATCAAAGTATTCGTTTCCCAAGCTTTTAGATACAAGGCGGATTCATTGGCGGAAGAACATTATATTTTTGGTGCCTATCCAATCGGTGTTCTTACTGACTACTACATAAAATACTGACAAAAAAGGACCTGGAATTAGTATTTAAATATTTTAAGTTTTTGTGTTGTTAAGCTGGTAACCCTATTCTTAATTACAAGGCAAAAATCAGGTTATGTGAAATTTGGTGTAAAAGTCTCATAAAAAGTTGAGAGATTTTTTATCCAATTATTTGTATGAAATTATATGAAATTACCCTGAGTGCTTAGCACTCATGAGCTTTCGATGTGAAACATATGCACTATGTAGCTGAATAAATAAATATGTATATAAATAATAAGCCCTAATATTTTAAGATATTGTGTTTTAGGTATGATTGTATTGTTTATTTTAATGTGTATGTTTGTACAGTTGTGTTTTTTGAATACATGTCAGTGTGAGGATTTTTCGCTAAATATTTTTGTGCCACTAAAGGTGCACCATTGATTTAATTTTTGGAACAAATTTTTTATTTCAGTATCATAGCCTACTTTTGGATTAAAAATGAGACACAGATCGTCTGCGTACATTGTATGTGTAAAAAATTTGTTTTGATTTATTATGTGGCTTAATTTGTTGTAAGCTATTAGGAAAAGGGTGACAGATAGTGGGGATCCCTGCGGGATGCCATTATGTAGTTGCTTTTCTTTTGATAGGGTGCTATTAACTTTTACTCTGCATCTTCTATTACTAAGGTAACTGCGAGTTAATAATTTTTGGTCTGAGTTTCCATTCGAGGAGCTGTTGAATAATGCAGTGAATTCCTACTCTGTCAAAAGCTTTTTCCATATCAATGGAAAGAACTGATACATGTTTTTTTGATGACATTTTGTTGCAAATGTAATTATCTCTTATTAAAAGAGGATCTATGGTGCATCTGTTTGCTTTGTATGCGTACTGGTTTTGGGACAGCAAGTTTTCTTGGTTGATATACCACATAATTCTTTTTGAAATAATTTTTTCTAGGGTTTTTGATATGCAGGAGAGTAGAGATATTGGACGATAGCCATTTATTGAATTTTTTGGTTTGTTGGGCTTGCTTATAGGGATTATAGTTGCTATCTTCCATTGTTGGGAAATGATGCTGGTGTCATATGTTTTATTATAAAGGTCAAGTAGTTTATTGATGCCAGCAGGCGGAAGCTTTTTTAACATATCGTAGGGTATGTTATCAAAGCCAGGTGTGGATCCTTTTAGGCTACTAAGACAGGATTGAAGCTCAATTAACGTGATGGATGTTTCAATTAGTTTTACTTTTGGTTCCGGGATATATGTCAAGGGTGTTTGGGCTGTGTAACAGTGTTTGTTTTGCTTGAAGGAATCTGAGAAGTTTGAGTCTTTTGACCAATCAGACCAGGCCTTGCTGAATGCATTGGCGATCTCCTTAGAGTCACAAGAGTTACCTGCTGCGGTTTCTATTGCATGTATGTGTGTGTTTTTTCTGATCCCTGTAATGATATGTTCTTTATCCCAAAGTGTTTTTGTAGTTGAACTCGGGTTGATGTCATTGGTAAAGTCTCCGAAAGCCGTTTTTTGGGCTCGCTTTGCTTCATACTTAAATTTGGCATTTGCTCTTTTATATTTTGGCATGTTCTCTGTGCTTAAAAGTTTCCTGAGATTATTTAGACATTTTACCTGGAAAAAATAGATATATTTTGTCCCCTTGGTCCCTTTGCCATGAAGTTGCGCGCTCAGATATCTATGTGCCGTCTGAAAGACAGTGGGTCATTTGCCCGTTGCGATTAAGATCCTACTGTTTGGTCCGAAAATCCCGGCACAGATACACGCTTCTGTTCCACAACTAACGGTGAACCATGTGTTGCCACTAGGCCTAGAACCCGGGTTACCAACTTCCCAGTCAGGTATATTGGGGAGGAAAGCCATGAAACGCCGATCGAAGCGCAATTCCGTGGTGGAATGGGCTGTTCTGGCACAGATTAAGATGCTCGGGATTATGCTAAGTATTCTCGCGTGACGAGTGCTTCTGAAAGGCATGCCAGATTTTATCTAAGTATTCAGGTTGATGCTGACTTTAATGAAAATATGTAAAAGAGTGAGTTTAATAATTGACTCTATGGCGGCTATTGGAGGTTTGCATGGCCACTGCCGTGACGCAATCCACTGCAGCTTGTGGTATTGTCGCATGGCTGATGCCTGAAGCATATAAGGGCTCCACACGAGAGTAGCATAGGTGACGAACGGTCTGACCACCATGGTGCATAACCAGTGGAGATAGACAACATGTTCTGTCATATAACCGCCTACACGCCCACATGGCTCTAGTGGCTTTGCTGAGTACTGTTTTGAGATAAGCATTCCAGTTCAGACGTTTATCCAGGATTACCCCCAGGTACTTGATCCCATTGGAAAGTATCCTATGATTTCATAACCAAGTGAGCTCATCTTAGCGAAAAGACCATCAATGACGTGGGACCAGAGTAGCGAGGAGAGAATTTTGCCATGTGTTATAGCATTGGATGAGGTCAAGTACCTCCAACCAAGAATTGGTGTCAAAGGTTGGTTTGCACCGCTTGTTTGCTAAATATGGGCTCATAATATAGTCAAGTAGGTACTCACCCCTTGTGTTGATGTTGTTTCTGCCCCAGATTATGTGATGGGCATTAGCGTCACAGCCAATAAAAATTTGTCGAATTGCCCGGCTACAGTGCTCGACTTCCAGGGTCGGGATGTTTGCGTTGTCTTCGGTGTAGTAGGAACATTTCGTGGCGGTGCACTCTTCAAGGTAGCCATCGATCTCTCTATAACGTTGTGTATCAAGTTCTGTAAGAATATCCTCTCTTTTTCATCTTTGGGTGCAGCAGCTGGGTCTGTAAGAGCATGTGTCTGTTCAGGGTTGGATAAGTCGCGAACAATATGTATAGCCCAAATTGTGAGCGACTAGTTTGCCACAAGCAAACGGACAGGCAAAGAGACATGGCTGAATCAATTTACCTTGTCGACTTGAAGAAAAATGTATTGTAGCAGGCACACCTCAGAAACAACTCTCCCTAGATCAAAGCAAAGATCGAAAAGAGTTTTAAGCTGCCTGCGAGCAGCAAAAAGTCAAGAATTAAGGTAAAGCAGATTGTGAACGATGAGATAGTCGCAAACACATCGTGAATAAAGGCAGTACTATTTGAAAAGTCATGTGACTACAATATTGAGTAGAATCATGACCAAATATAATTTTATATTTTGGTTGGGTATTACGTTATTTATTATTGTATACTACAGCTTTGAGGCGCTGTCCAATCCTACAGCAGAACTTTTTCAGTTGAATTTTGGTGCGAATTTCGTGTCTCAGAATTCGTTGGTTTCAGTTACGCGCTCTAGGATACTAGGGCAAACTCATAAAGAAATTAAGGGGAAAAAGGCATTAAAAAGTCTCTTATGAGTAACTCTATAATTTTAAATAATATAAATGTTGGCTTCTTTTCTACCCATAACGTCATTTGGCCATTTTGAAGGAGCTCCGCGCATCCACTTAAACGGCTAAGGCGTTATATGGCGTAACTTCTTCGGTACGTGCCATCGTCATAGGGACTGGGTTCAATATGCTATCGCGGAAATAGGTACGCTCGTCAAACCTTTTTCGGTAGAATCCAGTAGGATTGTTTTCATCGTATATTATATTTGGAAAAAAAAAAAAAAAAAAAAAAAAAAAAAAAAAAAAAAAAAAAAAAAAAAAAAAAAAAAAAAAAAAAAAAAAAAAAAAAAAAAAAAAAAAAAAAAAAAAAATGTATAAATATATATATGAATAAAAACATCGCGAGTTACATATAGCCAACCCCGTAAGGAAGTTCGGAGATTGGCGTGCCCTGTAAAAGTGTTTACGTTTTTATCTGAAAAAAAACCTAAACTAAAAGTGACTAATATATATATTTATATATATATATATGTAAAATATATGTATATTGTAATGTATATAATATATACTAAATTAAAAAAAATAAAGGGCGGAAATCAATATACAAAATATTGAACCTTAAATTTCGTTCAGAAAAAAAATATCGCGTGCAACTAAGTGCTAACAAATAAACGAAGCTGCCTACAGAAAAGAACCAATATTACAAATGCAAAGTCTAATACTAAGAATAATTAAGAGTATAATACAAATAACAATAATAATACTTGCAATAATAATCCAAACAATAATTTTACTAACAATAAACTATCGAAGCTAACTGCCAAGAGAACCAAAAAACTATCGAAGCTAACTGCCAACAGAACCAAAGAAAAAGAGAATATTAAAACAGCAAAATACATCCGCCCTCTCTTGAGGTCGCAATTCGACTGAGTCCTTTGCTGGCCGCTTGCTTGATTATTTTTATTTTGACAGAGCCTTGCGGCCGAAGCTATCGTCGATGTTTCTTTGGTGTCGCGACAGTCGCAAATTTTGTGCATACTCGATTAGACCGAACCTAATGTGTCATGCATCCAGAGCATCCAGAATTTGATTTCGTAGAGATATAGAGGAAGCTATGCGCCAACTGTTAAAAGGCGTCAAGTTCACGAGCCAAGAAGCTGCTTGATTCCTTTTTAGACAGGATATGTCAAAAACCTCGGTAAAATTATTTGTATTCCAACTGTGTGGTCTGTTGAGCGAGATCGTATCAGAAAATAAAAAAATAAAAACATTAAAGGAGAAAATATCGAACGTGATTCATGTGATATTTGCCTTGAAAACTGTTTTGACAAATATCACAAGAGACTAAAAACTTTAAATTATATTACTTTAGCCGTTGCTTTTTATACTGTATCGAAAGCAAATAAGTGAACCATAACTATGACATATTAGCTGACCTAATGAGCATTTTCTTTCGAGACGAAGACTAACTTGCGTATCAACAGGAAAGGCGGCAGTTGCTTTAGAAGGAACTATTAAAAGATAAACAGACGAGCAATGTCCTAATTGCATTCGATTGTGTTTTTTTAAATCTTGACATCGACCAGTATAATAAACGGGTCCTCAGCTCGAGCCCAGACAAAGTGTTGTCTGTTGCTAAAGACATTTTCACTAGCAACATTACTGATGAGCAACAGGCTCATTTTAGGCAACAACAAAAAGTTGTCTTAGATACTGTTGGATTGCCCTATGAAATTAGTCAGTTCCAGAATTGGATTGAAACTATAGAACCTATCTACGAGATAAGTACTGCGACATGAAATGTTAAGGGATTTGGTTAATGTTGCTCTAAGAAATGCTACAATTAATTTAAATGCCAATCGTACATCAGCGCTAAGCTAAATCACTTTCCAGTAATTCCCAGTTTGTTACCGCTCCAAACCGCTCCAAAAACACACCACGATGAAATTTTGGAACGACAATCTACGTCATTCTTTATATTCAACTGCAAAAGTTGAAGGGCTCACAAGAATGATCTGACAAGAATGTACCGTCCTTATGCTTTGTGAGACTTGGCTGTCTAACAACGAATGTGTCTCCATTCCAAGCTCCAACTGTTGCGCTAAGTTTAAAAGAGAAGGGCTGCATGCGGGTGGCTTTAAGATAGGCTCTGTGACTCATGGTATATTCATCCCACATTATTAGTGACGCGTCCTGTAACAATTTGCCAAAAGGTCAGTTTTGCCAGTAATAAATTGGACAGGAATGTATTTCGTGAGCCTCCTGGGGTATCCAAAATATTTTGCCTTTGGTATTCATCACACTGTTCATTATTGCAATTGATCTGAAACGAATTTCGGCGAATTTTCGTTGACAAAATCTGTTGAGTCTGTTCTTATTCATTTTGCCGTTTCTCTCCTTTTTGCCTGCTGTTGGCAGTCACTTGCATTCTGAGCCTGATATTGAAAGGACTTATCGTGGAAGTTATTAGTAGTAAGTTCACTTCGTATAAATTTTATAGTTACCCAAATTTCACATTGTTTCGTAAGCTTGGTGTCTTATTAAATTTTAAAACGTTTGGCCTAATTTTGTAGTTTCTTATTTCGCGACTTAAAGTTAACAAAAAAGCTCATTAGCGTTAAATCAGTGTCATTGTACTGACTCACCAGCATGGTATCTATTGAATCATTTCGTGAGGGAATAGGAGACGGTAATCCGAAATCCCAGTAGAATAAATACAATCAACTCCCTCAGCTCCTAATTGCATTCTACATAATCAGCATGAAAGATTAAACTAAAACTAATATTCAATTTAGAATTCAATACCTACAATAACATAGACTCTTTAAACAAGGAGAAAAAATGCAGGTTACCAGTATAGAAAATAAGTTATGCATTAATTCAACGATGAAAAATTTAGTTTTTATAACATAAGAAGAGGTGGGCCTAGCAGCACACGCAAAGTGGGTATTAAAATAATTGCATAAGACATAGAATGGATCATGTTGCAAATAAGAAGCTCTACAAAAGGGAAGAGTAATAGGAGAATAGTTGGACGTGCTGGCACACTAAAGTTAATCATTCTAAGTAAGAAAGGTGAGTTAATACTACCATAAATGAGGTTATACATAAAAGTTACACCAATGACCGTTCTATAACTAGACAAGGTAGGGAGATTGATCAATTTGAGACGACACCGATAAGATGGTATGCAAGCATTAGGATCCTAGTGCAAGTTTTTGAGAGCAAAAAGTAGAAATTGCTTTTGCACCGACTCAATACGATCAATATACATCTCATATTGAGGATCCCAGACACAAGACGCATACTCCAGAATAGGTCCTACCAGTGAAGTGTATAGGACTTTGGTAGTATACGGATCATCAAATTCCTTAGACCAGCGTTTAATATAGCCAAGGACACCTCTAGCTTTAGAGACCGAAGTGGAAATGTGGGTACCGAAATGCAACTTCCAGTCCATCAAAATATCAAGATCGTTAAACAGGGAAATACGATCTAAACTATTTGAGTTAATGTAATAAGAATTTGAAATAAGGGCTCCGCGAAAAAAGGACATAACTTTGCATTTATTGGTATTGAGGATTAAATAGTTTTTGGAACACTAACGAGATAAAGAGTCTATGTCACTCTGAAGGAAAATCCCGTGAGAAGGGTTATTAAGGCTGAAACATAGTTTTACATCATCTGCATATATTAAAATCTGAGAGTGTTTGATGACGGTAGGTAGATCATTAATAAAGATGTTGAAAAGCAAAGGCCCCAAATGACTGCCTTGGGGAACACCTGAGGTTACCTTTAAAGACTTAGATATTGAAGACTTAAAAAGTACCCTTTGAGTGCGATGATCAATGTAAGATGCCAGTCATCGGACCAATGGAGAAGGGAAACCAAAAGCTTTGAGTTTGGTTATGAGCAAAGCATGAAATACAGTATCGAAAGCTTTACTGGAGTCAGTGTAGATAACATCAGTTTGGCTACCTACCCAGAAGTTGTTATTGACAATAGAAGTAAATTCCAACAGATTGGTTACCGTTGAACGGTTCTTTACAAAACCATGCTGAGATATACTCAGCAATGGGCGAATATAGAACTGTAGATGATCAGTGATAATCTGCTCAAATAACTTAGGAATTGCACACAGCTTGGCAATACCTCTGTAGTTCGATATAGCAGACTTACTACCCTTTTTGAATAAGGGAATTATATAGGATTCTTTCCAACCACTTCGCATAGACGAAGTAATAAGGGATAAATTAAATAAGGTACAAGGGGAAATATATAAGTTGTCAGCACAGCTTTTTAAGATACAACTACGAATATTATCCGGACCGGAGGTTTAATCAATTTTAGATATCGTAAAACAATACTGCCGTCATTAAACGGCAAATTGACGAGATTAAATTCATAAATTTTATAATTTAATTTTATAAATTCATATAATTTTATATATAATTCATAATAATTTTAAAAATAACTATTTCCACAGGCACTTTTGGAGTAGGTGTCCTGAAAAAATTTAGCAAAAGGGTTCGCAATCTCATCATCAGATGCTACTTGAAACTCCATCAAACTCCATACTATTTGGAAATAACTATGATTTGTTTTTGATTTTGCTGAATTATTCTTGGGATCTCGATTAATATTTACTTTTACTTTGCAAAAATATCAATATCAGAAGAAGAACTTAATATTGACCAATCCGTGGAAGCAAGCAATGCGTTGAGACGATTGAAATTAGTAGGTTTAAAATTAAAAGCTTGTCTTGGCTTAGCACAAGTTGAATCAGATGCAGACAGAAGTTGGTTAAGAGTTAGTGTCACCTCAAGAGTGGGGTGATAGGTATCTTCTGGAATTGACAATGGAGAGGATCTCGAAAGTAAGGTATTTTTAACGGCAGTTAGTAAACACTAGGTCTAGCATACGATGTTTGATGTTGGAAATTTTGTTAACCCAAGTACTGTGGAATTTCGTGATATAGTAGGGTTTTTGGAAATTCGTCCGGGTTACATAGCTCAAAGAAAGCTAAGCTAAGCCAAGAAATCGAAGCAAGAGCGCGCGTAATTATAATTCTTGTAAAAACCCTTAAAATAAAACCTTCCCATTGCTACTGTTCGGAGATAAAAACTTTGTATTTTTTTCGTGAATCAACAGGGGTTTGCCAAAGAGAATAACCGCCCACACTATTATTAGAACAGACGCTCTGTTTATTATTCCTTCCACATTCTGTGAATAGTGTTATAACTTAATTACGCGTTCATATTTAAATACTTTCAGGTTTATCTGCCGTACCATAGATTCAAATTCAAATTTTATTCAATTCAAAATTCAAAATTAACGAACTGAAAGCAGCCAAAGCAAAGCAGCTGTAAACTTTGCCACTCCGCTGGATTTGTCAACCTATTATCCATTTACTACATATAGAATTGCGAGGCAACCTATTAGCAAGTGGTCAAGCTTTTGATAGTTTTTGTGCTTTTGATATTCTCACGCATATGAAAGCTGTGATTTTTAACCAGGGTTGTATTTTCATGTCTGTAAAGTCAATGTAATCAGTCTGTTAAGTGCATATGGTCATATGGTTTTTCCAAATACTTTTTTTTTATTGTGCAATTTGAATTGCGTACAAAACCGACGGTTGGCCCATAGCACCAACTTGCTTGTTTCCTATTCACTTTTGCGTCATGAAACTAAGCACAACTGGAATTTTTGAGTTGAGTAAATAATTTTTCAATGTACGTAGAAATATAAAGCCTCAAAGAAACGAAACTCAAATGGAATTTTTGAGATTCCATTATCACGCGGCTTGAAGATCTCCATCAATTGGCGGCACAATATTTATAAGAATCGATGTATGCTGCGCACAATACTTAAAATAAAAAAATAAAAAGATACTACACCGAAATGAGTCGATTCAGTTGAATCAATCGCAATTTTGTTATATATTTTTGTTACGTTCGTTTGTACATTAAATATAAAGCTAGCGGCAAATGCATTTCCAATCAATAAACCTCGCATTTAGTCGAACTCGGTTGAAGAACCCGAACTAAGTTTTCTTCCTTTAGGAAAAAATGTAAATTAACAAAGTTTTCTTTGCTTGTCAATCGGCACGTTTTTGATTCATACATTTTGGTGGCGCCAAGAGCCAGGAGCAAAGATATAACTCGTAATAGAAGAAGAAAATTCCAAAGTAATAACTCTCCTCGTTGGATTAGGTGCCGAACATGTTCACAGTCGTATGCGACATTGCGTTCCTATTTACAAATTTTCAAATACATATCTTTACTTTCCAATTTTTATAACTTTTTCCGTACCACGAAGAAATTAACAAAGAGGTTTGAGAAACTGAAGGTTTATAATACAAGACAAAGTTTTTTTTAGTTTGTTTAATTAATGCGTAAAGAAAATTTGCTTTCTCTATTGTGTTATTATTTATTTTATTATTTTTACTTACTCTGATTTGGTTTTGAGTAGAATGTTTCATTTGTGTAGAGTATAACTTAAAATCTAGCTTCATTACTAAGTTATATAAATTCTTGCAGTTTAGCTTTTATACTTTTAGCAATGGTCCATCGGTCGTGGCTCAGGATGTGTGTAGAATGAAGATGTAAACGGCAAGTGAAAACTTATTTAGTCGCATTGAGCGATTTTTAATGAAATTTTCAGGGAACCTCTAGAATAGACCTTAGGTTACGGTAAAGTTTGGTGAGAAAAAATCGTTGAATTCGCTAAATATTAAGTCCAACTCAATATACAGAAGCTTCTCAATCTATACAGATACAAATAAAACACAAGAACAAAGCAGCAGCAAACTGTACAAAGTCGAAATGTTCAAATATTCGAATAAAAAAAATCAAAAAAGTGATTAGTACGTAATGCAACTCAAAAATTCAAACACTGGAACATCAACGACAAAATCGCAGGAGTAGGCAGAGGGCAGAGCTGCTAAAACATCCGAATAGCAAGACTCACGCGAAGGCAGGAACGCGTCTTAAATTTAATTCTTAAATTAAAAGTAGACCGGCTTTTTCGTCGATCGTGCACACATCTTCCTTTTATGATGTAGAGAAGTCGGGAAATAACAATACAGCCAACAGTTTAATACGTTGGCTGGCTGAACAGTAGTTTTACGTAATGCTTGATGATGGGACGGCTTTCTCTTTCGAGTTAAGTAGATAGAATTTTTGATGTATAATTTGATTTTCCATTTGTAAGAGTAAGCAGCAAAGGTGTTAAACGCTTCTCCAAAGATATTGTGAATCTCACTAAAGCTATCTGCGGAGGAGTATAGGGCAGTGTCGCCGGCAAAAATTGAGGTTTTACAGAGGTCATGTTTCGGTAGTTCATGAGTATGGATATTTTACAGATCCCTGACGGAGGAAGGTAGCGATCAATCTCTTGCTTGACTAGATGCCATTCATGTCAATCCAGACATACCTGTCTGCTAGAAAGCTGCTCATGATTTTAATATTTTAAATAAGAGTGCCAGTGATAAAAAGTTTGTGTATTAGACCTATATGCCACACCGTATCGAAACAGCCGCACATCTAGAGTAATCATACTTACTGACTTTTTGCAATTGATTTCGCTCTCGATAAATTTGTTGAGATTTCTTATAGGGTGGATGCCCTAAAGCCAAACTGTTTTATTATTATTATTATAATTATTAATTATTATTAATTATTATTAAGTATTATTAATTATTATTATTAATCATTATTAATTATTATTAATTATTATTAATTATTATTAATTATTATTAATTATTATTAATTATTATTAAATATTATTAATTATTATTAATTATTATTAATTATTATTAATTATTATTAATTATTATTAATTATTATTAATTATTATTAATTATTATTAATTATTATTATTATTATTATTATTATTATTATTATTATTATTATTATTATTATTATTATTATTATTATTATTATTATTATTATTATTATTATTATTATTATTATTATTATTATTATTATTATTATTATTATTATTATTATTATTATTATTATTATTATTATTATGGGGTCGGGGTCTATGGCTGAATGGCAAGGTGTCTGATCGGCTTTAACATGGTGAAGTCCAGCACGATCCATCCAGACAAGTCCCAAGCATCTCACTGCCTCTACGTGCGTGCTCTGTCACCCGCCAGTGCGCTTCCTAAGGTGAGAAGGCGACGTCCAGCATAGCGTGACCAGCTGGAATGGCTCTTTGGGCGAGAAATGCAGGCGGCGTCCTGGTTAGCGTCTTCCACATTGGACGGCTATTAATAATGGCTTTTTTCGAATCGGTAGACAGAAAAGAAGATCCGATCGTTGATGATTAAGGTATTCCAACACTTTATTTGCCAGATTGAACCCGTGGTGAAATGGCTGTTTGGCTAATACTGCAGTTACCTCCGTCCTATTAAAACTAGGCGAGTCTTTAAGTACGTTCAAATCACATCACCGTTAGGTTGGTGGTACAGGTGCAGTTGAGAGGACTCCTGCTTAATGTCTGTTCTGACTCTGAATGCGGGTGCCTCACTGCCTGCATAGGGACCCATGGGAACATGGGTGGAGATAGCGGGTTAAAGTTTTAAACCATTCACTATGAGTGTACAATAAAAGAAAGAGGAGAGCGGATTGTTCCGGAAAAGTAATTTGACGATGCGGTCGCCAAATCAAAGAGCGACACAATTTGTGGAGGCGAGCCTGATCAAGAAATCTCAGGAAACGCCGAAAACTACACAAGCAGTCGAAAGAGAAAAGGAGACCCAATTCAACCCCACTTGTAGATGTGGAAACCCCGACCGCACAACAAAGAGTAATGCACACCACCGGCTCCTCAAGGCAAGGGTTGATTCTGAAAATGAGGACCCTGGAAGAAGAAACGCTAGAAGAGTGCAAAGGGGTACAGCGAAGAATGAAGTACGCCATGGGGAGGCATCGAAATATAAGCATAGATAATAAAGACGGCGTGTCTGAACTGAGTGAACTCTTCGATGTCATCGGAAGCTACAGGAAGAGCTGAATGAACGCTGAAGTAGAATGTGCTAAGAAGGTAAAAAAGAGAGGCACTGAAACAGGACCCAGACGGAACTGAGACTCCAGCCCCGGGCACCCAGAAAAGAATCGCTACAAGTCCTCCGATACAAGGTTCGAGCAAAAAAGTGAGAAATAAGGAGCCGTATGATGGATTCGAGACTGTCAATCACAAAAAAGGAAATTCGAAACATGACAAAACAAAAGTAAAAAAAAACAAATAAATTAGGTGATATTGTCATAAAAGTAGATAAGCTGTGCTAATTAAGCCTGAAGGCGGAAGGAGCTATGTGGAAGTTCTGGAAGAGCTGAGAAAAAATATGAAACCAGATGAAGCCGACAGTTCTGTCCGCTCGGTCATAACAAATTCAATGCATAACGTAATACCCCACGTAGTAACCACAGATGGAACGTAAACCGCTTGAACAAGACCCTCTTGATCAACGAAATCGACAGGTGCCCACTCGATGTCTCTCACAACGGAAGCCCCAAAGTGTGTAGTAAATAATATCATGGAACCCATAAAAAGTGCTTGTAATGCTGCTTTGCCAAAGGCAGGAAGGGGTATATTGGTGGACAGAGGAGCTAAAAGCTCTGGAAGAAGAGTGTATCCGATACAGACATCTCCTTACAAGAACAAGGCGCAAGGGAAACTCCACCATACAGTGAGAGATGTACAAGATAGCCAAAAATATCGCCATCCGTACCAGCAAGCTGGACAAATGGAAAGCTCTCTGTAATGACGTAAATTACGACCCGTGGGGTTTGGGTTATAAAATCGTCATGAAAAAGCTAATGTCTAACAGTTCACTTTCTGATATAGAGAAAGAACAAATGATCAACATAGTAAAAACGCTCTTTCCCACCCATCCGGCTCCACCAGCAAACACAATGTCGCAGACTACTGGGGAATATGTAGAGCTCATTACCAAAGACGAACTAGTCAAATCAGCCAAGAGCCTTAAGAACAAGAAGGCACCGGGCCCTGATAACATTCCAGCGGAAGTCTTAAAAGCAATTACAGAAAGACGAACGCAGATATTGCTTAATATGTACAACAGGTGTATACGAAATGAAATATTCCCCGAATCTTGGAAGATACTGGTATTGATCAGCAAAGGCAAAGGAGACCCAGGAACACCATCAGCGTACCGACCACTCTGTATACTAAATACAACTGGTAAGTTGCTGGAAAATCAAGCCCCTATTAGCTGCAGCGATCGAAATCGCCGGAGGGCGCTCCTCGAGACAGCACGGCTTCAGGCCCGGAAGGTCTACAATCGGAGCAATTGAAGAAGTCGTTGAGGTAGCACTCACAACCCCACAGGGCAATCATCTCTCGCGGCCTGTCGTACTATTCACAACATTGGACATCTAGAACTCATTCAACAGCGTCAAATAGGAAAACGCAATAAAAGCTATGGAAAAAAAATTTCGTATCCCCAATTGCTTGATGAGGCTTATGAAAGCTACGTTGAAGGTCGGAAGCTGATATACCAGACCAAAGCAGGCGAGAAGTGTGTTAAAATAATGCGAAAGCACTCAGCAGGCTCATGGCAAACATAAGCGGACCACTTCAATCTAGACGGAGACTACTGATGGACATAAACAACGCTATCCTATTGTACGGATGCGAAGTTTGGTCAGACACATTAAACGCGAAATGCAGGGCGAAATCTTTGCTGTTAGTACAACGAACCTACGCGATGAGGATACTAAGCGCATATCGAACGGTATCTGGAGCAGCAGCATTTGTCATCGCTGGGGTGAATCCGATCAACAGATCAACATTTAATAACGAAAAGCTCAGCGGAGCGTTTAAGCCCACTCATAAACTCAACTCTGTTTGATCAATCAAACATGTTTGATTTTTCAACATGCTTATGAGCTGAAAAATGAAAGCACTTACATGGAAATTCTGGACCGTGAGGGACTGATTAGTCAAATTGCTATAAATCCGCCTTTGTGTGTTACTAAAAAAATTTGGGATGCTCTCATTTAATTTAAACCCAACTAGGTGGTTCACTCTTTACTAAGTTGTTCGTGTTTGTTCTTTTTCTTTAAATTCAAATAAATAAAGAGATTTTACAATAAAAGTAGAATTAAAAGATAATATAAAATATACCAAAAAAGGAACGCACCAACGAAGCACGGCAAAATAAGAAAGGGGCAAGTCAAATAATGGCCATATGTAGATAGAATACGGAAAATCTCGTACAGGCAACTTTACTTTTTGTAGCAGAACAACGTCTGTCTGCCTACAGGATCCATCTGTTTCTTATGAAACTATACCTATCGTATTACAGAGTTTTCGACAGCCACGTAGAAGTTACCGACAAATTATGGCCCAACCCTTTACTTTATTAACACTAAAATGTAGCAAAAGAAACTGTGTCTTTCTTAAGTAAGACCAACGAACCGTGCCCTTTTGATAAAAGGAATAATTTTAAACTCAAACTGAAATGTCATAACAAAATTTACAAGTTTTTTGTTACCAGAGAAAAGCGAAAAATGGCGAACTATATGCAAATTCTGTCAACAAACTACTCAACTTAAGATAGAAATGTTCCTAACAAGCTTTTGCATAATCAAATACAATCAAAGAATGTGATGGTAAAGTGCTTTACAATATGTATCTTTGGGTCTAACGAATAAAATTGTCTAACTTGGCGTAATAATTTTCAAGTTCTAAACAATAATGAATGAGGATGAAAAAAGTCTACATAAATTAAAAAACACAAAATTAAGACTACTACTAGAGAACTACTGTGTGTATGTGCAAAGTGGTTAAGCGCTACTTTGCGTTTATATTTTCGGTGAATTTCGTTTGTAAAACTTGTTGGTAGTTTGCATACAATATATCTAAAATGGTGTCTTTTTTTGAAAGTTATGCTATTTTATGAAATTTTTCGCGTATTTTTGTGTAGTCATTGTACGCATCAAGCAGTCGTTCAGTCAGCGTCTGCATGTGTGTGTTGAGTGCCAACAGGAATTGTCTTTTCTATACTGATGTAATTATTGTTTTCACAAACTTTTCCAACCGCAACTTTTCCTGACTTTGTTGGCGTTGAAAATTCTGAGGCAGTCTGAAACACTGACTGAATAAGTGACAAACGTGAGAAGGTTTCGTACTCAGGCACTCTTATAACTATGACAGAGGTTTTTATCCATAGGAAACTTATGTGCGGCTTGCCTACCCTTTTCAAAATACTTCCTTCATTGCAGACCCCGATGTAAATGTAACCATTTTCTTTCGTGTAACGTAAAAGTTTTTCATAACTTTCCATGCTTTGCGCTTATTTATATGAAACCGCAATTTTGTGCTTTCCTTTTTATGCACTTTACTGTCTTTGAATATTATTTTTTGTTGGTTTTTTATCATAAGCTGCGAAATTGAAACTTTGCTACTATTCTGCATAATTTTCTTATGCAGTGCACACAGAAATTTCATATGAGCCAGGCAGCAAATTTTACGTTGGTGGTTGGTTGGCTGTTTGCATTTTTCACTTTTCCCGTATTTAGCATGTATTCCGTTTATTGGAGTGCACATGCTGCGCTTTATTTGTTCTATGTTTTGGCTTGTCTGTCACAAAATTCTTCGAAAATTAAAGTGCATTGTACAATGGGGTCGGTATCGGCAAGAATACAGACTTATTTTGATTTAAAACGAAATATAAAACCATAATTACTTTGTCTTGTGTTCTTTCCTCTTCTTTCCTTGTGATCGGCAAAGAAAAAAAAAATGGGCCAGACTTTGTTGTTGCATGAGCGTAGGCAAATTTATTTGCTTGTCTTTTTTAAATTCTCGGTAGCGCATCGGTTTGGATTTTGGTTCTCTGTCACTATCACTTGGTCATTCGCTGTCTTATTTCCTTGTCCTCCCTTACTATTAGCAATAATAGTAAATAAATAAATAATAATAATAAAAAAACAAATGTCACACGCTTTATTGTTGCGTTGCGAAGGAACTATTTATTTCTTTCTTTCCTCATATTGGCAGAAGTGCAGCTGGTTTGATTACGTTTTCGTATTGGACACTTCCTGGTTCGTGCGGTTTTTTCTGTTTGCCTGGTAGTAAAGGTAGAATTAGTTTTATTCAACTTAAATTTTTCGACATACCTAGCACAAAAAATAGTACTTTATTATTTATTACGTACTACATGAATTTTAAATCATTATGCATTGATTGCATAGAGTTCCTGCTTGAAGCGCCTACGTACTAAACCTTCCCCAACCCAATGAGTAGGCACCTAATATGTTTCCCACGACTACTTTCGGCCTATCAACAATTTATTACTTATTTATTATTACCTATACTATATACCAAAAAATACCAAAAAAACAAACTCGATCTTACTTTACCCACCATGGAAAGAAATCCAAGTCAACGCAATCAGCACCTGCGCCAATCCAATTCATGTTACTTTTTCGCTATCATTCCCACAACAATATCAATACATCAAAATACAAATGGGTGACGGTACAACTACAACTACACAAAATTGGGAAAGACAATAAATAATACGCGCGTTTAGTAGTTAGGAGAATGAGGTTGCTACACAGCGGCCTGCGCTGGTACTTCGATGTTAATAGCAGAAGAAAATCATAAGCTAATAGCGCCTGACTCCTAGAAAATGCCATAAAAAACTTAAGAGAGAAATGTAAACTCTATATGAATAAGTTCTCTCTGCTGCTCGGGAAGCAAACAGTTTGTAAGCGGAATGAAGTAGGAGATAGAAAAGAAGATAGTGAACAAATCGTGCGAATTTGTGTCAACATCAACTCTGTTTTCTCTCCTGGGCCGACACAACAATTCGGCCTCCTAAGGAATTTATTAATTGCTCAAGTTCAACCTTTGTCCGCGGAACATTGGGAGGAAGATACAAGGCAGCAACTGTAACGTTTCCACCATTCATCACGGCCATCCTCGTCAGAAACAAGTGCATTTACGAAGCCACGGACTCACTGCAGCAATACCTGCATATTTTTGAAAACTGGACACGACGTTGGAACATTTGCATTAACAAAAACAAATGTGCCAATGTGACGTACGCCTTACGGCCGGATTACTGTCCGGGAGTTTTCATTGGAAACCAGCTGATGCAACACCATTCAGGTTACAAATACCTGGGTGTGTATTTGGATAGGCGGCTAACTTTCAAGACGCATATTTCAAGAATCACAAAATCCTTAAGTCAGAGGATTGGTAAATTGCATTGGCTTTTAACTAGCAGGAATAAATTGTCCTTGGGAAATAAGGTGAACATTTACAAAACCATAATTGCTCCTGCTTGGCGATACGGTTTGCAGGTGTATGGCATAGCAGCGAGGTCAAACATCACGAAGGTGAGAGTACTGCAGGCCAAGACATTGCGAATGCTTACTGGTGCCCCTTGGTTCATGCGAACGGCGGATCTTGAAAACGAGTTAAAAATACCGAAAATTGGCGATGTGATAAATCGTCAGGCAAAAAAATATATAGAGAGATTAAAAAATCATCCAAATAAACTAGCAAGGCGCCTTCTAAAACGACGCAGAATGGGAGGAGTTAGGGTGGCGAGACGGCTGAGAAGATCGCACCCTGTCGATCTCCCTATTAGATCCTTATAATATTATTATTAAATCATTTCCCCACTTATTATTTAAGTTGTTTTGTTAATTTTTGTATATACAAGTTAATTTAAGTTGTTCTAATAATAACAGAAAAATTAATTTATAAAAATAAAAAAAAAAATAAAAAAAAAAAAAAAACCATGTATCTGCATATTCACGCTTGCTATTTGTACATTCATGCGCGTGATTGGCTCATTTTAAAAGTGCATAATTCTGGCTCGAATAATAACAGCAGTACCGCCTCTATCGCTGCCACTAGGATGATTTGCATAATAAATGTCGTAGCCAGGTATATATATCTTATTTCCAGGGCATAATTGTGTTTCTGTTAACAGCACAATGTCGATAGAGTTCGCATTGAGGAAAAGTAAAATCTCTTCCTTGTTCTTGGCGATACCTCGCGCGTTCCATAATGCGATTTTTGTTTGGATCAATTTGATAATAGTTTTTGCACCAATTTGCGGAAGGCTTTGTTAGCTTCCATCGAATCTTGGAATAAAACATATATTTGGTCCATTCTCTTATTAATATCTTGAATAGCTTTTTCCAAGACACTAAACTTTTTGGAGAGACCTTGGTCTTCGCCAACCTCATTTGCACGTGACAAGTTTGGTGTTGTTGTCCTATTAAAGTGTTTTCGGGTGTTAATACGCACGGCGTCAGCATACGAAAATCCATTTTTAACTACAGCTTCAGGGATGAACTCCAAATTGGAAGTCTCTATGTCATTATGCACGGTACACCGAAGACCGTAACTAGGTAACTTTACTGCTGGCTTTAACTTTTTGGCCAAGTCAATTCTTACTTTGCAGCTCTTAAACGTAGATATATGATCTTCACCACAGTTGGCACACATGTTGCTGTCTCTCGAACGTAATTCACAAGAAGCTGAGCCAGTAGGGTGCTCGCCTGAACATTTACCGCAGACTGCCCTTTTAAGGCAGTAGTTACGAGTATGTCCCAAATCTTGGCATCTGTAGCACTGCACTAGCTCTTTGTTACGGTTTGCCCTTAAAATGGTAACCCTGTGTCTACCAATTTGATTAATTTTTAGTGCCTCCACTGAATTGGGGGAGTGTTTAATATTGACGTAGAACATATTTTGCCTGGTTTTGGCATTGGGTATTACATCACCATCTCCCTCTTTGATAGGGATATGACGCCAATCAAGTTTTCTTGGGCAATATATATTGAGCACCTCAAACCCTTTGTCGGAGAAGGTACGCTCAATGAAATCTTTGGGAACATTAGGGTGTATATCTTTCAACACCAATCTGAAGGGCTTGTTTTCCCTCAGTTGGTGATGCCAAAACTCACAGTTTTGCTGCGTTAATATGTTCACCATAGCTCTAAAAGTTTCAGCATTTTTGGCATATATTTTAGATATGCCAGACTTAGATGTGCGTATGTGGTAATCATCAGCCAGTATAGTTGAGTTAAGTACTCGTTCAAGTTCATCCAACTTGTTGACTTTAGGCACGCAAATAGCTGGTGGTTTGAGGGTTGCGCTTCCATGGTGCAATTTGCCAGATCCCAACGGAACACAATCTTGCGCAGAATCTTGGCGATTATTTAAGTCGTCTAACTCCATTAAGGCATCAGCTTCCTCAGATAAAGCTGCAAAGAGATTACTGGAAGATGTCTCCACTGATGTAGAATCAGTGCTTTGATCTTTTCGGCTACCAAACACGGTTTTTCAAAATCGTTTTCGAAGCTTTAATTGCGCCTTTCTGCTTCCTACGAATTTGTGGCAATTGGAATGTGCAGTCTTTAGCTAAAGCTGCAGCTGTTCCTACGCTTATTTTGGACATAGCTTCACCCGAGGTTAGAGCCGAGCATTTATAGTCCGAAGTAGTAGTTGCTGTAGTATATGTTGACGTGCAACCTATAGTTGAAAATGTTGGTTGTTGTAGTGGTCGACGTTGCCATACAACTGCTAAACAGACAGAAACCCAGTACTGGATTTCTGCAACTCGCTAGCAAGAGTTGCGCGAAGTTCAGACGGCGAAGCACCGGATATTTGCCTCATTTTCTCAAAATTCGGCAGTTTATGTCTAAACTGTGAGTATGAAAGCCTGTTCTCATCTATACCATGGCAAAAAAAAACAATATGCAGACACGAGACTGATCACTGTTGAATGCAGACACGAGACTGAAAAAAAAAATTCTATAAAGTTTTTTTGCCTGAAAATCTCAATAAAAAAGTATAGCATACCCTTATACAATATACTTGAAATTTAATACAGCTCATCGCACCATCTTCAAACAAGGGCAGGGGTTTTATATGAAAAATTATGATGTCGTGAAAACAAGAACATATTTTTGATCATGAACTCGTTGAAAGAATAGGAGTCTTATATATAGCAGTCTTATATATATATGTATATCAATGCACGACGTCCAACCTGCTTTTTTTAATATTTAATATTGTTTTTTCATGTTTTTTTTAAATCTTTCTTCCACATTTCTGCCATTTCGATGACAAATTAAGACAAAATTGTTTGATTTTTTCTGCCAAATATGAATCACACGTGCTTCTGTTTAAACTCATTTTAAAACATTCGAAAATCGCCCCTTGTTGTTCACTGCGACCCTTTACTTTTTTCCATGCAGCAAAAAAGTCCGCATTGCTAAAAGTAAGGTTAAGTCCTAAAAAATTCAATTGCAGGAAAAGCGCACATTGGGGTAAAGTGAATCGAAATAATTCGAATGGATTAAAAAAAAAAAAATAAAAAATAACGGCGCAGCTAAGAAGTGCTAAGAAAATGTTGTAGCTCTTTACAAAAATGAGTTTTACTTATCTGTTTTTTAAGGATGCCTCATATTAACACACCATTGCAAAGAGAGCACTTTAATTTTTTTTGTGTAAATTTTCGACGTGTACCAACACAAAATACGAACCATAATTAAAAGATTCCATTACAAAAAGACCAATAAAATACTTTTTTTCGTAAGTTTTAATCACTTGCAAATCACTCATAAAAAGGCACTTTTATATGTACTTTTCCTCTGTTTGGAGGCTATTATTTGGACAAGACCGCATTTAATAAGTATTTCGTGTATGTAACATTATGCTTGAATGTGTTTTTTATAGAATGACTGTGGAGATATATTATTTTGAACAATTTCGAAAAATGGGTTTTCGGTATCAAAATCGGTTAAGTTGCCCATAGTGCGATGTAACAAAATTAGACATAGTGAAAGTCGATAAACCCACTTTTGTATATGTATATATATACATTGACTTTAAACTCTACAGAAATATCAAGGAGGGTTTTGCTAATCTACAAACTAATACTTCTATGCTTTCACAATAACCGCGACTTTAAAATAAGTAATCCACCTTATTGTTGGAACCCGTATTATTGCTTAAGTGCACCAATGCTTATTACAAGTGACGAATAAAAGCTTAATGATAGTCACATCATACATTTTATTTCAATTGATACTTCTTTCGTTACAGAAAAATTGATTAATTAACATAATCATTCATGATGAATAGGGTTTTTATTGCCTCTTTTCGACTTCACTGCAAATTAATAAACTTTCAGCAATCCTGTTAGTTTTCTTCTAATGAAATGCTTTTTAATCGCAATAGAAGCACAAGAGATTTTTACGTACTTCTTGGTTTTTTCTTCCACTTCATGGTAATCCTATTTTATTTGTACAGTTGAAGTAGTTTTTTTTTGCAGATTGAACACTTCAAACACACACTTTCAAAGCAGTTCAGTTCCAGCATCCATCCCATTTAACGTTCGGTATTCTTACTTAACTTTCTGGAGCTTTCTTATCCGCAGTTGAAATCCATTTAAGTGAGAATGAAGAAAAAGTTGGATGGGACGCTTAGCATATTTATTTTCTTATCATTACTTTTAATATAAAAGTACGTTCCTGACAGCTTTTAATTTATTTCATTAATTTTCGAGCAAAACTTTTTCAATTCGCGATGTTTTTGGCGTGGAACTAAATTGAAATTAATGTCGCTGTGCTATTCGTAACGTATTCCTTTAGATAGGATACGCATATTAAAATTGAATTTTATTGAAAATAACAAAACATTCCTAACTGGTACAACCAAAAACCTTTCAAATTAATTTTTCTACTATTTACTGTATATTTCGTCTTCTCATACATCAAATCAATGTCGCTTTTCCCACAAGCGCTAGTATGAAGTACCTGGGACTGACGCTATGCAAGGGTTTCAATTAGCAACCTCATATCATGGCCAAGAGAATGCGGCTGGACCTGAATGTGTTGGCTCTTTAGGTTGAACTCGAATCTCAACGACCGACAAAAGCTTTCACTGTACAAGTCCAGGTCTTACGGTACACAAATTTGGGGCACTAAATCAAATTTAAACCAAGAAATTCTTCAGAGGTCTTAGTTAATGCTACTGCGGAGCGTCGTAAGGTACACTTGTATGACCGGAACTCTGTTATCCATCGAGACTTGAAGATCGCAACAATCAGAGAAGAAATCGTGATTTTTAAAATATCTTCAAATTAGCTAGATATCGTATGGCAACAGTAGGAAAAGTTTTATTATTTATTTTATTATAGACAACTAAAAATGGAACAAATTCACCTATACAAAATTAAACTGCATTATAAATGGAAAACTATAAATATATCTTCAATATTACTTCTAAGGGGAAAATATTGTGTCAGAATCTTTGGTAACAGTTATTGGCAACTAAGATTTTTATATCACGAAATTTGAAGATTTTTTCTGGGATTGATATGTTTCCATCTGAATTCATTCTCTTAATAACTGTACGAAGCATTAGATTAAATATTAAAGAAGACAGAGCATCTCCTTGCTTCACTCCGGACAATACTCTGAAAGACTCAGATACTTCACCTTGAACTAGTACTTTACTGGTCGTGTTTTCTAAAGTGCAGACAACTAGTTCTATCAGTTTCAATGGAATACCAAGCATTTGCAGACAGAATTTTATTTGTTTTCTATTTATACTATCGAAAGCCTGCTTAAAGTCCACAAAAAGGCTGAAAAGGTCTATATTGTGCTCACAAAACTTCTCAAATATTTATTTAAATATTTTAATAATTAATATATAATTATTAATTGATTATGCTACATAGCGGTTATACGTAACAGATACAAACGTACATACGTATATAAAAACATCATCGCCCTTTCGAAACACACTCGGTCAATAAGCATAATTCAATCGAGTGAAAAACTTTGAAATGCAAAAGTTATTAAAGCTTTCGTTGGATATGCTGAAATATGCATTAAAAGTAATTGTAATTAAAGTTGTACTCACAAACACACGCATAGCGGAAAACAGAAATACGCATACACATACATAGAGCTGAGATTGCTGTTTAGATAAAGCCAAGTGAAAAGTTTCTCGATTGTAATAATCCTTCAGTGCCGCTGGTTATAATTCGCTCAGTCATTCTATCATACATTCAAACACAAAATTTGTGCTTTTGAAACTTGCCTTATCAGCAGCGAATTTTCAAATGTTAATATTTGCTGAGTTTTGCATGTTTTACATGGCTTGAAAGCATTTTGGTAAGTAAATATGCTATCAACCGCTGAAAATGTTAATTATAAAACCCTCATACAAGTATATAGGATAAACAAATAAATAAATTAATATATATGTCGGTTTCTTCTCATGTGTTTCGTTTTATGTGCACGAAATGTTCTTAAATTTTGGCATCAACATCGTAGGATTATTTTTTAATATATACATATGTTTTAATTTTACTATTATTAAAGAAAAACTTAAATTAGACTTAAAGGAAACGACAAAATGAATAACAAACTTATTGAAGAGTGAACTTATCTAAGTTGGATTGGTGAATGATTGATAGTTTAACATAACTACAACGATCTCTGCGCAAGGTCGACAAGGTACAGTCTCCGGAGCCTTCTCCTTCTACACGTCCTGAAAAGGCGTTTAGCTAGACGATTTAGTTGATGTTTGAGCCGCTCTAAATATGCAGAACTTGTTGGTTAAGGACATCCCCAATTTTGGGAACATTTAATTCCCTTTCCATGCCATACACTTGCATTCCATAGCGCCATGCAGGTGCATATATTGCCTTGTGAATGCTGATCTTGTTTTGCAGCGACAGCTTGTTTCTTCCTTTGAGTAGTCAGCCTAGTTTGCATATCCTGCCGCTGTAAGATTTTACCATCCTGTAGGAGTAAGGTCGAATGATAGTTTTTTTTTTAATGTTTTTGTTTTTACATTGACGTACCAGGTCCAAGGTGACCACAAACTGATCTCACATTAGGCGGTGCCAAGTGGTCTCAAAATTCACCCACCTATAAAGTAGACTAGGCTCAGCTGGTGTTTTGCTAATTTTTTAATAGGCATGCGATACCAAAACTTGCTATCGATGGCAATTGCTATGGTTAAAGTGTATCTATGTGTAAAGAAAAATAATTTGTTTTATGTATGTATTATCGCCACTTGTGAAAGGCTGCACACAAATCGACAAATCGTTGCTGTATTTGTTTTTGAAGGGTTTTTGAAGGCCATTTCGACCTTAAGTTGATATGAGTGGAACTTGATGTTGATCTGCTCTAGATAGCGGATAATACTGGGATAGGCATCACTGGTCACGGGTAGGACCCTCTCACCGTGTTTGGGCGAAATCTTGAATATAGACGACTTGGGCTCTGTCATCATCGATTTGCGTCGAAACGGAACTTTCTCGGATACAGCGGGGAAAGTGATGTGGCTGTGTAGCGGGTTCCCCTAAGACCTTTGGAGGTTGTGGACATATTGTCGCAGGCACCTTCGGCTGCGTTTTTGATGATTGTAGTTTTGACGTTATGGAGGGGATTTATTATCACAGCAGACGCTATCACACAAGACTTGTGATGCCCCCGAACCCGCTTGTATCACCGGCGTAGACCCGGACGATCACCCCATAATAAGGAATTAATAGCCTTCCGAGGCATTGCCCTAACTGCACAACTAGCATCATAGTCAACACTACAGCCCAAGTCTAATTTTATACATGTCATCTATGGAACTATGTTTGTTTGTTTATTTGTCCGTTATGGACGCCGAAACCGCTGTACCGATTTTCATGAAATTTTGAGGGAATCTCTATAATAGCTGTGAGTAAAACCAACTAAATTTTCAGATGCTTCTCAAACATATACAAATAAAACACAAAAACAAAGCAGCATATGAGAATTGAGTTTGTGGGGAGTGCTACTCAAACAATCTACAATGTCGAAATAGTCCAATATTCGAATGACAAAAAAATCGAAAAGTGAAGATTTCGAAATGCCGCCCAAAAAGTCAAACACTAGAATATCAATATGATCACATGGTTACACCAGATCGTGCGACTAGAATCTTTCGGTTAGGTGAGTGGCAAAAACGACGGCCTTCTCCGCGTCGAAGCAACACAAGTTCTTATTCGCGTCTGTACGAGAAGTCGTTCGGATCGGTTACCAGATACTATATTCACCAGACAACTATTAAGCTGCCCTACGCCAGTTAGCACAGCCGATAGGATGGTGTGACTTCACATACCTTTTCCGCAGCTTGTGTTTCTTCTTCAGGAGTTAAGTCAGATCTGCGTAGAAGGAATTATCATGTTGGCCGAGATATCACTGGGCAAGCCTTGGCAGCGCCCTCATACACCTTATACGTGTCCAGCGTCTCGCCTATTTCTGCACCAGACTACAGACTGAGGTATTTAGGAGACTTGCGAAATCGGCGATGCGAGTCCTACGGTTGACAAGCCCCTCGTGGCCGAAGTGGGAACCACTACGAAGATGGCAAAATCCAGGCAATTGGGGTGGCCTCTAGCTCCATACTGGAATCTTGGGGGATCACCCGTTGCAAACACTTCCGTATCGGAGGCAAGGTCATAGTCTGCAAGTTCTCTGGCTCTTTGCTTCCTTCTAATGTCTCCCCAAAACAAAACGAAAATAGACTTCATCAGCTCAGCAAGCAACATTGCAGCGCATAGTACCAACTTAGGCACGGTCTATACCATGCTACTTGCGACTTTGAGCACAATAAGTTGACCTGCACACTATCGCCTCTCTTTGCACGCACATAATAGTACGCTGCATAAGCCTTTTTGGTAGCATCACAAAATCCATGTATTTGTAGGTCCGCACCATCTAGTCAAAAGGAACGAGGGATTGGAATACTGCTCATTCCACTAAAGTCTGAGTATATTTGATTCTATGTTGAATGCGAAGACTGTGGTGTACTCTCGTTCCAGTTTTGTTTACAAAGCTACTGAACATATTAACTTTCAAAACCACTGGGACTCTTAAAATAAGTGGGGAACCACGTAAATCGGGCAATACGATTAGTAACAGGATATGATTTATTTGACGCTCTAAATAATCTACAAAAATCTGGAAGTATTCGTGACAGGGAAACTTATACAAGTTAAAACAAGAAACTATCAGACCCTCCCTCGTATACTGGATTTACTTGGAAAGTGACCCGTTTATCGAAATAAACCGATATTCGAAATATCGCATGATCTACTAGTGGTTCGACTGCACTGAAGTCACGTAAGCGCTTTCGGGTGAGGTTTCGGTAGGCTAGGGCAAGAGTTTGGTTTAATTAAGACTACTGTTCAATTCGCATAACTCTGATAAATTTTATTTTTATTTTTTTATTTCCCAACCTATATATCAGCAAACATTCTAGCTGCCCTATTCGAATCAAAACATCATACAACTGAGTCATACTCTGATCCGGCTACCTAAAACTTAGTGCAAAGTACCCTAAGAAGCTTGTTGTACACGGAAATTCTAGGGTAGAGAGCCCTGTTACAATAGATGAAATTTGATGCATAATCAAGTTGCTTAAAAATAATAAATCTCCGGGGATTGATAAAATTCCAAATATTTGCTTTAAAAAATTGCCAACAAATGCACTACAATGTCTTACGCTTCTATTCAATAAGTGCATGAAACTGTGTTACTTTCCCCTAGAAGGGCAAAGAGCCGATCGATCCGATCAATCCGCTTACTCAAAACAACGCGTACGGGTGTGTGCCGGAAATGTAGGACGGTTTCGAGGTCGGTTGGTTTCAAAAAATCCGTTGGTGTGCTAGCAGTTTGGGTGATTTCATTTTTCGAAATTTGATGTTTGAATGAACAGCTGATGGAGAAAAAAAATCTCTTTTATCTCTGTAGAATTCAGCGTGCAGGCGGCTTAGTAAGAACCAATTTTATTTGCTCTTGGCAATTATTATAGGCTGTATTTACAGTGTTTATCTTATGTTATATTTATAATATATTGTACAAGTTTGTTGATTTTAGGTACAAATGTAATTGTTTGTGAGATAATAATGAGAATGGGTTAGGTTTGTGTGTCCCAGACGTAGTCTGATGATTCTAGTAAGATCACGTAGGGAAAATTGGCTATGGTTAGCATAACTATAGATGTTGTTTTTGTTGGAATTGTAATGGTTGTAAAAGTCGTTTGTACTTAAAGTGAGAGTTGTTTTTGCTTGTGGATAACGTTGATGTGTTTAATAATGTCGAGGATGTTGTGATTGGTGTTGAAAATCAGAGGAAGGAGAATGGCGGTTTTAACGGGGTTGTCGGCTTTTTAATTGCCAGATATTTGACAATGTCCTGGGACCCAGAATTCTTCTGATATAAGCAGGTGATTAGTAATTGGAGTTGTTGAATTAGATGATGATATGCAATGGATTGGTAAGCGATTTCTAAGTCCACAAAAAGTGCGGATTTTAGACCATATTTTAGATGAAGGAGTGTAAAAGCCTCTAAGGAGGAGCGTATCTGGGGATACGTGACGCTTAAGAACGGAACATTGTGTGTTCTTTTGGTTCTTGAGATTTTGAAGGTGAGAGTTCCACCATGGTACTGCATGCTTGTTACGGTAGGCAGGTGAGGATTGTGATATGGAAATGTTGGCACTTTCTCGAAAAATCTTAACAAGATTTGCGGATTCTTTGTTCAAATTGTGGCTAACAGGGCGCTGACGATGATATAATAAGGAGGCGGTTGTGTATTTGTGCCAGTCTGCTGAGTCTATTTTGAATTTTGAAGTGGGTTTTGGGAAAGGAGATTTTCAAAAGAGAGATATAATGATAGGGAAATGGTCACTGCCAATATTATCGGTTTCAATTTCCTATCTTGCTTCTAAAGCAATAGTAGGGGTGGCAAGTACGAGATCAATATGTGTAAATGTGTGTTGGGTGCTAAAATGTGTAGGTGAACCGTTGTTTAGGAGTATGAGACGGGATTGATAGATAAATTTTATCAGAGTATTACCTCTTTGGTTGTTGATTGGAGAGCCCAATAAATTGTGTAAAACTGTTGAAGTCTCCTGTTATAACAGTAGAGGTATTAAGGCAATTGGATATGTTTCGTAGTCTACGGATGGTGATTATTTTGTTTGGGGGATGTATGAGCAAATAATATTAAAGGTAATTTTGGAGTAAAAGTTTTGATTGAGGGTAATCTGTTCGTGTTGAATGAAATTGTGAATGGGGAGGGAGAATTAACGTGTTAGGTGTGTTTCATGGAGGGAAATAATTGTGGGGTGTATTTTTTAATTAAAATTTGTAATTGATCATAGTTGTTTATGTAACCATTACAATTCCACTGAATAATCCTAAGAGATATATTGATTAGAGGGGCTTATGAGGTTTGAAAATAATTTAAATTTTATCTGAGTTGATCAATTACAGTTATATTGAGTTTGACCTCCACTGCGTAGATAGGTAATCCGCAGTGAGGCCGCACTATGTATAATGCGATGAAGTGCGGCGTGCTGAGACAGTGCTAGACCTGAAGTGTAGAAAGAGATATGAGAGTCCCCGTCGTTAACTCTCATTTCTCTAATGATGTCGAAGTCAGCACACACCCAGCAGGCCGCACTGAGAAAATGATGTATCAATTATTAAGACATTGAGTCGATATCGAGGTTATTTAGTAGAACAGCAGTATTTTTTGTTTCGAAATAGGTTTTTTTTTGTTGCTTTGATTGATTGTTTAGAGTTTCTTTGTATCGGTTATTGATTAGACTGAAAATTTCTGGGAGGGGTTGGTTGGAGGTTTTATGGAAATATTTGGGAGGGGAGGAGTAGAGGTGGAGGGTTGAGGGGTTGTTTTTGGTAGTGAGCTGAGTCAATCGGAGTGTTTCTAAGTAGCGCGAACCCGTCGGGGAATTGCGTTCAGCGTAGATTCTTTCAGCGTTTTTGAAGTCCGTTTTTTCCAACACACGAATAGCTTGGAGTTCCTTGTGCATGAGGAAGGGGGGTCAGTTCCGGTCGAATATGCTGTTTACATAGTTTTTGATGTTGTTATGCTTACAGTTGATGCAAATCGTGGTGTTTTGGCAGGTTTCCATATCTTCAGTAGCTAGACAGTTTCGAGACAGCAGTCGGGGCAAAGTTCGGTAGATCTACAAGCTTTGGTAGAATGGCCTAGGCGTCCGCACTTTCTGCACCTGAGAAGGAGAGGGATGTACGGCAGTACTCTTACTTTTTCGTAGCCAAGATATAATTGCGTTGGAAGCGTTGGTGTTGAGAAGGTGAAAACAATTAGTCCGGTTTCTTTTAGTGTCTGATCTTTATCTTTTTTGAGCATTTTTTTGCACTCCTGGACATTTTGTGTTTTGAGTTCTGAGGTGATTTTATCTTCAGGTATATTTCGCAAGAAGTTTGTGTAGATGACTCCTTGACATGAGTTGAGTGGATTGTGTTCGGTGATGTCAACTCCTGTGGAACCAGCGAGGTAAACTAGTTTGATTAATTTAGATGCTTGCTTCTTATTTTTTGTTTTTATAAGCGCAGAACCATTACGGAGTATTTTAACTTCTTTAACGGGACCTTCGCATATGTTGTCAATTACTTTCCGGAGTAAGAAAGGCGAAATTGTATCCAAAGAAGTGTTGAG
The DNA here is from genome assembly GCA_035041755.1 of Cacoxenus indagator. NCBI lineage: Eukaryota > Metazoa > Arthropoda > Insecta > Diptera > Drosophilidae > Cacoxenus > Cacoxenus indagator. Next base: position 3,558,489 of record JAWNKX010000163.1, on the reverse strand, counting down.
TTCTAACTTCGACATGACAAGGTATTTAGGGCAGTCCGTCACATTTTTTATGTTTTTGTTTGATCAAGTTTGGGGCACGGTTGTTTAATTCGTTGCTTTGCAATGTCGGGCGGATCGGTTTTGGTTTTATATAAATTACTAAACATATTGTTGCTGAAGTCGGACAAGTTGATGTGAAAAACTGATAAGAAATCACAGTCACATAAACTGGTTTTACCTACTTTTAATAACGGGATTATTTTTGTTCTGCTTTGATATTATGTTTGTTTGCTTTGTTGAGGAGCAACGTCTTATCTCGAGGAGACTTATTTGTCAACTAGTCGTGGCAATATTTATTACATATGTATACTATTCGCAAGCTTCCATAACAACTACTGGGTGGATAAAAGCACGTTCGTAATGATTTGAAGCATAATATAGGCCGATATAAAAAAAACATCAGTGTCACCAATTTTACAACTTGCTATAACGCTACACTTCCTTGGAGTTGGGGATTTCCAAAAAGTAATTGGGAAGGATGCTGACTTAGGGTTTTCTCGAATCAGAGTTTGTTAAATGTTGTGGGAAATAACTCCTCTTTTGGAGAGAAAGCTCTGGTCACACTTCATCAATCACAAAAAAAAAAAAAGTATGAAGAGATTGTTGCATCAAAACGACAGTTTTATACCACATATGAAATTCCTGGTTGTTCCTGGACGAAGTTGCCTGAGTTACCATTTATTTAAAACATCACAGTTTTATTTTTAAATATTTATAGTTTATTTTAACATTTCAATTATTTTAATTAAAGACAAAATTGAACCTTCGAAAATGTTATAAGTTAATTACGAGCACGTTGGCATATCAATTATTTTTTCTTTAATATATTCAGATAGAATCTTCATTTTGAAGAATATAACGTCATACCAGCTTTTCAATTCGGCTTTAGAACTTCGGTTAACTCTATCTACCCTCTTGATTTAGTTACAAGCTTCATTAAAGAAAATTTTGGTCAGAAAAAGTCAATCGGTTTAGTAACAGTCGACATTAAAGCTGCGTTTGACGCGGTATGGCACCCCGTTCTACCTAACTAAACTAATCTCAAGTTTCCTATCACTCAAGTTCCTTCATGTTTCTTTAAATGTATTTGAATCCAACAATAAACCTCTATCTGCTGGTGTCAAGGCTCAGTACTTAGACCGATCTTATACAATATTTACACCCACGATATTCCTATCTTTGGAAGGTGTAAAACACTAATCTTTGCAGAAGATGCTGCATTATAATACTCCAGTGAGAATTATAGTGAAATTCATAATGAGCTTCAAGATGCACTAATCTCCCTGTCTAATTATTTCTATAGGTGGATAATCAAGCTTAACATTTTGAAAACGAAAGCCACCTATTTCACAAAAAGGTGAAATCCTTTCTACCAGATAATGAACTAAGCGTGGACATGACAAATATCAAATGATATAATTGCGTTCGCAATTCACTTAGACAAAAAACTTGTTTTTTCAAAACACATTAGCAAAATTTTAGATAAAACAAACAAAACTATCTGCATTTGGACCGTAGGTCCAAATTTTCACTAGACATTAAGCTAATATTATACAAATCTATAATTGTACCTATTATGTTATATGGTTCTAAGGTATAAGACAGCTGTGAACAAACTCACCTAAAGAAAATCAAAACTGCCCAAAACAAAATATTATTAAAAATTACACTAAACACACCCTTTTATATTTCATCAGGCAAATTTAGAAAATTTAGTCTATAAATTACCTAGTCATGTTTAAGGTTTTTTTTCTCTTGCCTCCCTTTTTCTTATCATTTAAATATTAAGCCAACACAATAAAAACTCTGTAATTATTTAAATACTATTTCTCAGTTGTAAAGATAATCTAAACTCTGACTCATTACTTCAAGCTAGCTTAGGCAATATTTTCGGCTTTTCGTAAATGCGAATAAAGCACATTACTAAACTAAGCTTAACTAAAACTTTTAACCTATTCCAACATCATGTTGGAGCCCCTGATGTTTGAAGGAAACATCCTCCATCTCAGTAGGGCAAATATTTAGTCGTCACCAGATCTGACGTCGGATCACTTGCAATAGTGTCTGTGTTCATAATAAATAAAACCATTCATCATAATTGCGACGGTTAGGTGAGACACGTAAGAATCTATTGATAAAAACAAAAAACACACAAGAAGGGAATAAACTATTAAAACTTAAAATTATCCCCAAGAACTTTCCAAAAATGGTTTCAGAGCACAATGTTCAATTATTTTAAAGGCGTCATTTACTCCAATGAGTTAAGACGTATGCCAGTAGACAAAATTCTAGAGGAACTAAACCTTCTAAAAGTACATGAATAAAAAAAAAAATTGAAAAAACGAAAGAACGCTCTCAAGGAAACTGGGCTTATAATTATCACATTGTCAAACCCTTATCTTCCGGATCATCTATTCCTCAGCTACGATAAAGTCACAGTCCAACCATATAATCCTTCCTGTGCGGTGCAACAATTGCGCTTAAGGCACATTGGTAAATTCTGCAAACATAATAAAACGTGCGCAATGTGTGCACATGCGACACCAAGTGCTATGACAACAAGCTACCTAGTAATGAACCCAGTGCCTTCGACAGAAGATGCCCGATCTTTTTTAAATTATTACAATACCATTACATTGCCATTATTACACCATCTTCATACAAGGACAAGGGTTTAGAATATTACCGCGAAAACAAGTTCGTTGAAAGAATAGGTTGAGACAAAGAGTATTAAATATATATTATATTAGTATTAAATATATATTTATTAATAATTAGTTATCTCTGGTTTTAGCCACTTCTATATAGACCTTTTTTTTTTTTTTTTTTGAAATTAAATTATAACATTTAACGCAGTAAACTGCATAACACATTTGTCGGATTTAAAGAATAATGACGTGACAATAAAAATAAAAAAAATAAGCCTTATATAAACTTAATTAATTATAGAAGGCTGTATCCTTCTTAGAGGGAGATCATGTGGGTGCAGCCTCTTCAGTCTACGCCTTGTTGAGATACGGGTGAGGGAGAAAGCTAGAGGATTTGGGTGCGACAAAAGTCTGTAGTGATAGCGGCAGCTGTGAGAATTAATCACCTCCATAACAGTTGGCACGGCAAGATCCCTATGCAGCGTGGTGTTGCGGACGTACCAAGGGGCGCCCGTAAATCTTCTGAGAGCCTTGCTCTGACACGCCTGCACTTTTCTGATGTTGTAGGCAGCAGTAGTGCCCCAAATTTGTATGGCGTAGCGCCAAGCAGGTGCCACTACTTGCAGATAGATGAGCCTTTTATTAGTCAAAGATAACTTATTCAATGGGCCGAGGAGCCACTCCAGTTTCTTGAGCTTTTGGTAGCAGCGCGCTGTAACTACCTCAATGTGTGCAGACCAGGTAAGACGCTTATCCAGGATCAAACCGAGATACCGGATTTGCTCCATTTGCGGAATGATGCTTGTGTTGTAAGTCACAACCGCCCAGATGCCTTCCCTTAATATAAAGGTGCAGTGAGCTGATTTCTCAGAGTTTATGGCTATATTCCAGCGCCTGGCCCATGAGTGGAATCTATCCAGGTAGTTGGACAATTTCTCGGCAGCTTCGTTCAGAGAGGCAGAGTTGAATATAACTGCCGTATCGTCCGCGTAAGTAGCAATAATCGAATGCTCATCTCTAGTTGTAGGCATATCAGAGGTATATAAGGAGTAGAGGACCGGAGCTAAGACACTCCCCTGCGGGACACCGCCTCTCATGTGCCTGAAGGTGGAAATTTTATCTCTTACCGCCACAGAGAAGGTTCGTCGTTAAAGAAAGCTTCGCATTAGTAAAAACTGTTTGCCAGGCAGGAGTAATTTTAATTTATGCAGAAGTCCATCGATCCATACACAATCGAATGCTTGTTTGACGTCTACGAAGACTGCAGTGGAATACTGTTTCGTCTCAAAGTAAGTATGCGATTAACGGCTCGATGCAGTTGTTCGGGCGTGCCATGCTGTGATCTAAATCCAAATTGGTGATCAGAAATGGCTTCTTGAACACCCCGTACTGCCAACAATCTACTCAGAACTAATCTTTCAAAAATATTTGAAAAAGTTGGAAGCAGGCTTATGGGCCTATATGATGTGACACGGTTCTCCGGAGTACCAGGTTTAGGTATCATGGATTCGTTGCACATTTATACTGTGTGGGAAAATGGCAGATCCGCAGCATGCTGTTGAACAACAACGTCATGAACAACACTCCCTTCCAAGGGAGGGCTTTCACCACCTTGTTGTCGATATGGTCATGTCCGGGGCTCTTCTTTTTTACAATTCTCTCTTACAACACAATATTGCTTTTTTGTGAAACCAGTATCCTATATCAAGGCCAATGTTTCGTCCGTATAGAAGCGCTTAGGCGCTGACATTATTAGCGGATCATTTTCGGCTTTTTCGGACATATTAACAGTAACTTCAGCACCGCTGCCAGATCAACTTGTCTTCTCAACTATGCTTGCAAATTGAAGCAATAAACGCACATTATTTCTTTGAGAAATTTATATATTTGCAGCTTCTTTCATATTATCACACCATTATGAGAAGACCACTTTAATTTTGCACACTTAAAGTGTACGAACACATAATACGAACCACAATTATCAAATTTCATCACAACTAGCCCGACAAAATATTTGTTTGCTCAAGTTTTAAACACTTGCAAACCACTCATAAAAGTACTTTTGATAAGTACCTCTGTGCAGTTTTGAAGAGATATATTATTTTCGGCAGTGTTATTCACAAGGTCCTAATATCTAAATGGTATTAAAATCTTTAAATAAATTTGTTTTTTTACACATCCAGGCAATGTCATTGCCTTTAATCTCCGGTGGGTGGCATTGCTCCTTCAAAGAGGTCCACCACCACAATGTAAGGCAGCTGTAACGCCTAGAAAGCCATCGAAACTTCTGAATATTTCATCTCTGCTGACGTTCAGGCAAGACTATTTTGTCTTTTCAACATTGAAAATAGCGTTAAAATATCTATTTCGCTCCCAGTTATTGACATCATCGTAATTGGTGTTGTTGTCTTATTACACGAGCCTTGGTGGCGTCACTCGCGCTAAAAGTCTACATTTTAATATTAATTTAAAATTCAAATTTAGTTCGCATTAAATCTTTTCTTATGAAAATCATCTTTGTAAAGTATTTCAAGTTAGCGCCATTGTTTTAAAGTCGTATAAATTCTGACTGCTATAAATATAGTTTAGTAGCGAATATTTCTTTACAGTCCGGGCCAAGAATTTGGCTTATTACTTGCCGACCGCAAGATTTAACTTCCTTAATCAAAGACGAACGACGACAAATAGTGAATTTTGTTTACTCAGGAAATTTTTTATACGCTTTCAGAATCCCTAAGGACAAGTCAAAAATATTTTGTACTTTATTTATCAACTCATTCAACTTGAGGCGCTTACAAAAAAGGTACCTGCAAAGGCAAAAGAATTGGCGTGGCAAATACATGTATATATAAAAAGAGAGCATTGAGAAAAATTGCAACTTGAACAATTTCAAGTTTCAATTCAACTTATGAAAGTGCTCAAGGCAATATCGATTTTATGGTTGCTGTTGGGAAAATTAACTTACCACTATGAAAAAAACCGCCCATCGATTGCCATAGGGAGAGTATAAATTACAAGTAGATTGGTTGCCATTTCGGTGCAGCTGTCTTTTTTGAGTGACAAAGTTTTCGCGCGATAATACCTAATCCAGGCACGTATTCAGTAACAAATGTTGAAAGTGATTCGATAAAGTTTCTTACTCTCCTTTCACAAAATCCTAAATAGCTCTCTTTCTTTTTTGTAAATGCTTATGGATATACTCATATGAAGAGTTACTTACGCCAGCTACTACTGTGTCAAGCTTTATCAATCCCATGAAACTGTTGCTCGCCTAAGTAGCTTCACTTATTTTGACTGCTTATGAATATTCATTTTATGACTTTTAGCGAATGGACAACTATTCCCGTTTTGAAGTAATTATTTATATAAGTAGATATAAAAAAGGAGTATTGCAATAATGGTATTTTAGCGTCCGATATGTGACACGTTCCGCCATCTACATGTCATCCAGATCTATGCCATCGAATTGAGGCTACAAAGATTCAGAGATCATGGCCCTTTGATTTCTATGTCTATTCATGTGTCATTGCTGTCAGCTACGTAGAATTTATTTTGATACAAATTTAACGTAGTTACTACTTGCAACCTGTATCACGATACCAACATCTTAAAATTTTTCGCTCGGGTTTTTTGATTTGTGCCATATTTGAGGGGTTATACACCTGCCATATGTTACAACCATAAATCATGATTGGTCTTATAGCCGATTGATAGCCTTTTACTAATAATTTTGATAAGAAAATTTTTTTGGAAATATAGTAACCCCTACCCGTTTTAGTTACTTGGATATTGAAATTGTTTCAAATTATAGAAATATAGGTAGATACCTAGTTATTTTTACTGCATCGAGATTAGATTCACGTATTTTAAAACTTTTCTTGTTTGTAAGTGTATGCTGAAAATTTATTCTTCCGGGTGGTATATGACAATATCGTCTGCAAATGTTAAAATTATGTGGTCATTTTATTTTTTATTGTAGGTGAAGTAAAATTAAGAAACAACTGTGGCGGACGAATTGTAGGGCAGAATTTTTTAATTCATATCAAATCAGCAGCACTCAACGATGTGTAACATATGCGCAGGCTAGGAGATGTCAACTAATATTTGTCAGACGGTGTAAACACGAACGCCACGTGCTAAGCAACTAATTTGCATACGTTCCGAAGTTCATCCCCGACACTAGGCGTATCTTATAAACAGAAGCCGACTGATAATATGCGACGTTGACAACATTATTATTGCTTTGTCACCAGTCTGCAATGTTTCTTGTTGCAAACTCTATGTTAAAAGATTCGTTCAATAAATAATAAATAAATAAAAAATGGGTACCTTCGACTTTTTCATTTGCTTTTTATACTCCTGGCGCAGTATAACATAGTGAAGAAGTTATAGGATATGCAATATGTAAGTGCATTCTTGATCAGCTCAACAGTACGATTTTTTCTAGAATGTTCACCGTGTATGGCATTGTTCGCAAATGTTCCTATTCCCTGCCGAGTATGAACTGGAATATAGAGGAAAGAATGTTAGTTACGTGGAGGAAGTTATCATCAGCAATGGTAACCAAGTGGCCATATTGAAATAATTTCTCCAAGAACTTTTAGACCCGGGAATGACGTTACGATCATCGGGATGTGTTTTGGTAACGGAAGATAAATTCTTGGGGGACATGATTTCCGGAAAAGGCATTCAGCTTGGTTAGCAGGAAACGCCCGCAGTAAAGTGGATATACGAGGGCGCTTAGGAATTACAGAATTTTTCCGCAAGTTCGTTTAGAATTACAGTACAAGAGCGCACAGCTGCTTAGCAAACTTCTGAAGAAAAATCGACAGTTCAAATGTGGCAACGAATCTTAAGGAGACTTTATCAACATGCCTGGTGTTAACGATACGCGACCGGTCTAAATTTCATGAAGTGCATACGGACGCTATGTCAAGAAGCAGAATCCTCCATTGCAGAATACAACTACGATATCGTCCACAAACCGGGAAAAAATATACGAATGCAGACGCATTAAGCCGCGTTCAAATCGAAGCGAATTTTAATGAAAACACCGCCCATAAAACAGCAAATGGAGCAACGATTCACTCAGCACTAGAGAACCTTGACGACGGAATATCAATTTCTGGAAAACCTATAAACAACTTCAACTTACAACTAATACTCCGAGTAGGACCAACACCTAGTATCAACTGAATATAACTGAATCGCCATTCAAAGGTAAAACCCGCAACTCAATCATCGAACAAGTATTCGAGAACATACAGTATCAAATATCCTTCAAAAATACCTCACACCTAACAAAACAATAGCAATCTATACGAGCGATGAGTTATTCAAAAAGGTACAGGAAATATTCACCATATATTTCTCCGAAAACAATGTGTACAAACCATTTCGATGTACGAAGTTCATACAAGACATCAACTAAAAGGATCAACAAGAACAACAAATAATTAGAACATTCCACCAGAAAACCAACCATCGGCGAATAGAAGAAACCTTTCTCCACCTAAAACGAGAGTACTTCTTCACTCATATGAAAAACAAAATAACACAACTAATAAATAACTGCGATGTATGCCAAACTGTGAAGTACGATAGGCACTCACAAAAGATTACACTCGAAACACCAGAAACCCCTTTAAAATGATTAGAGATCCTCCACATCGATATATATAATATCAACTAAAATCAAATACCTACTATAATTGACAAATTCTCTAAGTTCGCCATAGCCTACACATTACCTGGGAGGGACAGTTTAAACATTCTCAAAAAGCTGCGAAATTTATGTTAACCCACGGAATTCCGATGAAAGTAGTATGCGACCAAGGCGCGGAGTTCTCATCAAACATCTTCAAAGACTTCTGCAACCAGTATAACATTATATTATATGCAACCTCATTCCACTAATCAACAAGTAAATCACCTGTAGAAACACTTACCGAAACTTATCGTATAATACTAACAGGAAAAAAACTGGCTTGAAACCATGATGACATCCTCTCGAAAGCCCTCATAACATACAATAACGCGATACACTCCGATACGAATTTGACGCCTTACGAATTTCTATTTGGAACAACTCACGATTTCAACAACACAATAAAATTCACCTCAGAGCACGATTATTTACGAAAACTCAATGCATTCCAGCAGAAATTATACCCAGAAATAAAAGAATTAATATAAAAGAAAACAAGGGACAAAATAAAGAAACTAAATAACGACAGACCTGAACCTATACACCTTGTAGAGAATGATGAGATACATATATAGAAAGGAAAACAGGCGTTATAAAATCACACCCAGATTTACAAAATATAAAGTAAAATACAAGAAAGTAACGCTGATCACAGACAAATAACCAAAAATTACGTAAATCATAAATTAAGAAACGAACAAAAAAAGACTAATCCAATGATATTTTTCGCAGAAAAAAATTAATAATTGTAATAATCACTCTTGTGCATGTGCCTAACAGACGTATTTTCTATCTGCTCCGCATTTTGATTAGCATTTGGTAATTAATTTGTCTATTGCCGTTTTCGATCGTTACTTATATTTATATTATTTCCGGTGTTTGGTTTTGACTTAATTTGTGGTGTACAATTAATTTCACCCATATACATTTTGTATATAGTATTGTTTAATTATTTTGGCAATCACAACACTTACAATTGGCTTTCCTGTGTATTGAGTTCGATCTAATTTTTTCCAGCTTTGTTCTCCCTTTAAAATTGTTTTTGCTATTAGTCTTTTTCTGATTCCTTCTTGCTTCGATACTGCAGTTTTATTTTGGAATATATGTATTTCTTCTTTGCTCTCTTGAAAAGTATTATGTAAAAACTAATAATTAACCCCACATTTCTCTTTGCATTTTTATCGTCGTCTAGCTGAGAGTATCAACAACCGTAGAACGTCATCCTTATTTTTGTACACTAACGTCATCCTTCGTAATTTTGACTACGTCCTAATTAAAGTCGCTATAAAAAATAACGTCAGTGAAAATAGTGACCATAATGGATTTTATTTTTTTATTGATGTAATTTTTAATGTTATTTAAAATAAATTCATTTCGATTTCTTACTATATTAACTTAAAATTAGGTATTTCACAGCCTTCTTTCAATTAGCATGGATTTCAAAATATAACATTTTATAACATAACATTCCTTAAACTAATGTAATTAACTTAAAAAGGAACATATGTTTAAACATTTTTGTTCTCATATTATGCAAGAAGCACAAACTTCAAATTTGTGCTCTCCGCACAGGCTTTTATGTCACTTTGCACAGACAACCTTTGTAATTCTTCGTTACTAAGAAGGATAAACTGCGCAAATTTTGCGTTTTCCAGCTTCATTTGCCGGTATTATATTTTCCAAATCGGTGGAATTCTTAAGTGGAAGTTTATTTTGTATATTATTTCCAATATTCCTGGTGATTGTTGGCATATCAAGCCTGTCATATAAATGGTTTTTTACAAGGTCTGTAAAAAGAGTTTTCATATAATTAACGAGATTTAGAGGCTTTTTCCTATCTTGAAACATATTGTGTGAATAAATTATGTACGCTTTTATAAAACAGGTGCTTAAAATTCCGAAATATTAGCACAACGGCCACCATTTCGTCCTTCTTGAATAGCTCATCAGACTGCACATTTTATCGAAAGTATCAACTCCTCCTTTAGTACTATTGTAAAACTCCACCATGGTTGGTTTGACGGTGCTGTTGGGTCAAAAACAATGAACTTAAATATATTATTAAACTAAATAGTCATTATAATTCAAACTAACCCACGCACCAAGTGGAAAGAGAATATAATATACTTTGCTTGCTGTTTCATGCATGTAATAAAAAGAAGTCGTCTGCGAGCAAGCAAAGCAAATTTTTTCTTTGCCTTTGATTTACGAAATTATCTTTTTTGACAGACCGCCCGCTTTCTAAAGTTTCATGCGGTCAAGAAAAACGCTTCTTGATTCAACATTTTGGCGCCCAACGTGAGGCTCTGTGCAAATTAAGATTATTGCGCAGTCAATCGTAATCTTCGTCGTCGCTAGTCGCCCATTACGGGACTCTACACTGCCCTTGAAGCAGTTCATCATCATCATCGTCATCAGTCGCCCCCTACGGGACTTCTTATCGCTGTTGGAACAGTCCATCGTCGTCATAGTCGTCTCCAGTTCGCTGTTGCGGAACTTCCACGTTGCCATCTACACACCTCTTGCCATCGTCGTCGTTAAATTCCACACTTGGAATTAGCTCCTGTGAGTATCCACATATATACTCATACATACGTACATACATACATATTTATTACATCGACCTTACTGGAATTCTTCCGTTGCTAACGTCGCAACCAGTTTAGCCAATTTCCCGTTACGTTTGGAACTTCAATCGAACATTGTTGTTATTGCGCTGAATCACACCACTAAGCCGTATTTGTCGCTTCGCCGTTGTTGTTGTTTGCCTTTTTACGTTGTCTTTCTTCCATCATGCATCTTCCAGTGTCAGAGCATTGACACTGTGAATGCTAGATTTGAAACAAAAGGCTAGTTAACACACATATAGTTATTTGCACTTTGACATATCGGTATTAATACAACTATTATGTCGCTCGAAGACCTTATAAGGCGACGTGCAAATGTTAAGCTTAATATATCGAGGATAAAGGCTGTTGCTGACGTGCGGCAAGATGGAATCCTGTTGTCTCCATTGGAACTACAATGCCGTCTTGATATATTGGATTCCTATTCAAGCAAGCATTGGCCATACAAACGGAAATGTATGGAGCACATTACCACATTCCTCATCAGTGTGTGTTCAAACACAACAGCGTATCAACCAAGTTAAGGGTCGTTTTTGACGCCTCTTGTCGCACATCTTCGCAAGTTTCCTTAAATGATGTACTTTGAGTAGGTCCTACTTTACAAAGCGATTTGTACATTTTATTGCTTCGTTTCAGAACATTTCGTTTCACAATGACCGCAGACATCACAAAAATGTACAGGCAAGTTGCTGTGCATCCAGACGATCGCAAGTATCAATACATATTGTGGAAACCATCACCTGACTCAAGCCTTCGAACATTTGAACTAAACACTGTCACATAGGGAACTGCATCAGCATCTTATCTAGCTATTCGTAGTCTACACTACTTGGCAGAACAGTGCATTGCTGAATTTACATTGGGTGCTAGTGTCGTTAAGTCATCGTTCTATATCGATGATCTACTTTGCCGAGCTGATGATATTGTGACATTACGAGCGATCAAGGAACAAGTTGTTAAGATTCTTGATCGAGGACTATTTCCTCTGTGCAAATGGCACTCTAATCATCCACAATTCATGAGTGAAGATAGTCTGAAACAACTCTATATCTGCGACGAATAAAGTACAAGCGCGCTCGGTGTGACCTGGAATCACCATCTCGATATTCTCCGTTTTACATTCAAACCTAAACAACTAGAGCCAAGCATAACAGAACGAAATATTTTATCTATTGCATCATCACTCTTCGATCCTCTCGCATTACTATCACCACTCATCATCGTAGCAAAACTTATACTTCAGGAATTATGGCTACTAAACTTAACTAGGATGAGTCTGTTCCTCAGAACTTGCACTAAGCTTGGATCAATTGTTTAGAAACACTCTCGTCGCTCTTATCACTCGAGGTGCCTCGTTACTGTCTACAATCAAACGCTAGCAACATACAGTTACACGTATTCTGTGACGCATCCATACGCGCATATGGTTGATGTGTGCACAAAGGACGTGTCTGGTAATGTATTACCAGATCTTTATGCGAAGATCAAGGTGATTTTTGCTGCTAAAACTACAGCTGTCTACTTATGGTTAGACTCTCAGATCGTATTACATTGGTTGCAGCAACATTCAGTCACACTGTCCATCTTTGTTGGTAATCAAGTATCAACCATACAGGAGCTTACAGTCCAAGCTCATTGGAGATTCGTACATACGTATGACAATCCTGCAGATATTGTCTGTCGTGGCTGTTCAATTAACGACTTGCAGAAATCCTTTTGGTTTACTAGGCCTAAGTTTTTACGTGAAACATCAATCAACAATGTTCACTTACTACGAAGGAGCTTGGTCATGCACTGCATTGCATCATTTGGAACATTCAGAGACAATCATTTAGAGAAGATTTACGTTTGCTTAAAAGGGGAAAGCCACTAACCAGCCATTATTGGGTGCGCGAAGGCAAATTTATTTTCTTATCTTTGCTTATGATCGCGGAAGCCCAACTGCTTTGATTTTGTTTTTCAATAGCTATCACTTGGGCATTTGCCCGGCGGAAAATAGTTTTATACATTGAAATTCAAATTCAATTTTTCCGCTAAGCTAGCTCAAAACTATTAATTTTTAATTATATACATTATTCTGATCAGGACCGTTTATTTCCAAATCCGAAAATCAATTAGCAGTACACCTCGAGTTTGCTTATGGTCAAACCTAGCCCTTACTTAAAAACTGCTTATCTTGCGCCTCGTGCAAGACATCTGATACTGTTTGTCAACGACGCTTATCTTGCGCCTCTTACAAGACATTGAAACTGCTTATCTTGCGCCTCGTGCAAGGCATTTGATCCCGTTTGTCAACACCGTGCAGCAACGACCAGACGACGTTTTAGTAAATGCTTACGAGGCGCAACTGGCATGTTAAGCCGCTGACTATGTGATCGCGTTAACTTATACATACTACATATATTTTTAGTATTTCGAATTTGAAGAAATTTATTGTGTTATGATTTTATATTAATTATTTAGTTGTTAATTATTAATTAATCAATTAACTAATTAATTACTATTAATAAACTATCTTAATTAATTATTTTTAGTATTAGTTATTAATTTTAAAGGTAAAACAGTTATAGTTTCTGCTTTAGAAATAATCATAAAATAATAATTCAACCATCAGAGCACAGGCCCACAAGAATAAATAGAAAAAAAGAACAGCCCAACGCGTTGAGTATTCAGCATTATAGTGTAACTTCAATTTCAATTTGTTGTAAATTCGATGTTAATAACAGGAATGTAAAAGTACGTCATCTCGACGTTGCGGAAAATCAAGCAAAACCTCGCTCAGAAACTCTCTCTTGTTCGGGCTGCGGTCACTCTCATGAGCGAGAGCAATGCAAATTTAAGCAAGCCATTTGTCATAAATGTTGCAAAAAGGAACACATTGCTGTGGTTTGCATTGCAAAGGAATGCAAGGACAAAAGCAAGAATAACGTAATAACGTACAAAAAGAGAAACACAGAAGCAATACTAACAATATACAATGTTACCAGCCAAATTAAGTGCGTAGATAATAAAACTATAATCGAACTGGAAATTTATGGTAAAACTTCCAAATGAATACAAGTGCCAGTGTCTCAGTGATTGATGCAAAAACATACAAGCACTTAAATAACCCAAAGCTTGTGAAGTGTGATCGAATGCAACACGCATTGGTAAGAAATAAATTTCCGTATTCGCGTAAATTCTACAAATGCAGATAAATACTTTTTGAACTAATGGATCAGTTTAAGGAAGAATCGCGACGACTCATAGATGCAGGAATTTGGAGGCTAATCAAATTCAGTAATTGGGTATCTCCGATCGTTCTTGTACCGAAAACAGATGGGACTATTTGAATTTGTGGATATTTTAAACAGGGTGCCAATTCACAGCTTGACATCGAACAATACCCTTTACCGGCACGTGAGTTGCTATTTCATATCACTCGAAAAGGTAAAATTAAAAAAAGCGTTACCTTCAACTGGAATTAGATGAAGCCTCAAAGAAAATAATGGTTGTGAATCGCCGTTAAGTCTATTCCAATACCAACGGTTGCCATATGAAATAGCAAATGCTCCAGCTATATTTCAACGCTATCTTGAACAACTTCTACATAATACAGAAGGGTGTGGGAATTATCTGGACGATATAATTATTTCTGCGCCTACAATCGGTGAACACATGCATCAAATTAAAGGTATATTTCGCATTTTTCAAAATAATGGCATAAAATGCCAAGAAGAAATATGTTTCTTCTTAAGAGAAGAAATAGAATATTTGAGAAGAAGAATCAGTGCAAAGGGCATTCTTCCAGATACCTTAAGAATAAAGGCTGTAGAGGATTTGACACCGCCTACTAATCTTCATCAGATAAAGGCGTTTATGTTAAAGGATAATTATTATTGCAATTACACACCGAACTACACCCAGTTAGCCGACCCTTTAACCAACTTCGGAAGAAAAACGTATAGTTTCAGTTTGGGCAAGAGAAGCAGCAAGCTTTTGTGACATTGAAGTTGCACATTGTTAATTCTACCGGACTAGCTCACTTTAACGAATTATTAAAACTTGTCTATCTACGGATGCGTCCTCATTTGGCATTGGGGTGGTTTTGTATCAATTCTGCCAGATGGCAAAGAAAAAACTATGAAGTTACAGCCAAATTGAAAAAGAACTCTTCAATATTATTTGGAGTAAAGAAATTTCACCAATATCTGTTTATATTAATTACTGATCATAAACCATTGGTTACAATGTTTAATCCAAGCAAGCATTTGCCAACAATGACTTCCAACAGGCTTCAGCGTTGGGCTATCACTTTAATGGCCTACAATTTCGAGATTCGTTATCGACCTACCAACGCACATGGCAATGCAGACGCACTTTCACGCCTTCCTATGAGTTTAGGTAATGAGTTCGATAAAGGGAGTCTATGCTAAAAAAGGTTTATAAGTTTGAACCTCTTGATTTGAAGATAGTTCCGTATTTTAATCGCAGATTCGTGCTAACTAATAATGACGACGTCCTCTGTCTACACTCAGATGTCAATCGCATTGTGATTCCTCAAGTTTTTCGACAGGATATCACCCAACTCCTGCATGATGTTCACTGGAATATATTCCGTATGAAACAGCACGACAACATTTTTGGCGGCCAGGTATCGACGAAGATATTGCACATCTGGCAAAAACCAGTACCATCTGCAAAATAAACAACTCAGCGCCAGTAAAAGAATTTCAGAATTGGCCAAAAGCAACTTCGGCCTGGGAAAGAGTGCATATTGATTTTGATGGACCAATATTTAATTCGATGTGGCCAATATGCGTAGATGCATACTCTCAGTTCCCATTCGTGACACAAGTGGCTACAATTACTACGGAAAACGCCATAAGAACACTGACAGCTATGTTCGCCGTTGAGGGATATCCAAAAACTTTAGTAAGGGGCCACAACTCACAGCAGAATCTTTTAAACAATATTGCCAGCTACATGGAATCAATCATGTAACTGCCGCCCCGTTCCACCCAGCATCTAATGGACTCGCTGAACGTTTTGATCAATCCTTCAAAAATTTAATCAGCGAAAATTTTCAACAAATACAGCGGTTACTACATATATCGCCTCGTACCGCTTCACCCCAAATTTAGAAGGTACAAGTCCCGCTGAAATTCCACCAATAGGCGTACAAGAACCGACTTCAAGGCTTTCTGATCTATACGGGAATTCTCCAGAACATCAGCCATGTATTGAACAGCAACTTCAGAGACGTCAACCGGCAAATTCTATCAGATGCAGCACACGAGTAGATAAAGAAGTCACCCGTTATAAGGCTTCGGAATTCAGAAACAAACGTTAATTTGTGGTAGGAGATGTGTTATATACGCACATGAGAACACACTCAATATCTCTCTCTCATTTTCAACTATTAGTTATACGTAGAGTTAACTAATTATATGAGAACATACACTCAACACGATCGGTTTATTGGCGGACACGAAGCTGCAGCATATCTCTTGGATTCATATCGCATATCTTTAATCGTCCCTAGGTTAAATTTGTATGATACTTATTTTCCCGATTTTCCTTGTATTCCTTGTCTTTTACATAGCTACAATATAAGTCTAAATAAATTGTCCCTTTTTAGTAGTAAAGTTTTGTTATTAATTATACCCTGTATGGAACTACTGTACATAAAGGGAAACATGTGTAAGTTGATGGCGGATCGAGGGACGGGATGCCTCACACCTCTTTTTCCAATCCCTTAGTGTGGTATGGAGACCAAACAGATTTCTACAGTGTAGAGGGAGACTTTGGTGTAAGTAATGTAAACTAAAGCCATGGGGTGTGACGCCCACAAGGGGCTGGTCTTTAGGTTGACGCCAGTTTAAGCAACTAGTCATGATACATCAACAACAGCCTCGGAGAAGAAACGAATTTCGATGTCGACCAATGCAACGTTTAAAGGACTATTATCTGAAAATATGGACCTGGAATAAATTGACTATGCTGCAGACGGGAAAAATGGAAGAGATAGCAGATGAGTTAATGAGATACCAAGTGAATGTTTGCTCAATGCTAGAAATTAGATGTAAAGAAAGCGGAGAAGTTAGAAAGAAAGCTTTTTCGATATTCTACAGTGGTTTGGAGTCCCAAGGCCAAAGGGGAACGGGTTTTTACATCGATAGTAAAACAAGGAAAAGCCTAATGAATTTTCTCCCTATCAACGATCGATTATGCTGCCTAAGACTGAAGGGGAAATTCCAAAATATTTCCATTGTAAATGCATACGCACCGACCCATGGAAGTACTGACAATATTAAAGATACATTTTTTCCTCGAAGAGCTATTTAGCAAAAATAGTAAACACGACGTTTCGCTTTTAATTGGCGACTTTAATGCAAAGGTTGGAAAGGAGGAAAACATAATCAAAGATGTTGCTGGAAAATTGTCGCTACATGATAACACAAATGATAATGGAATACGCCTATGCAAATTTACAGCCTCACACAGTCTATTTATAAGTAGCACCAGCCACAGATATAAACGGATTCAACTCCAGATATGGAGAATACCAGGCAGTAATGCGGCTAACCAAATCGACCATGTAGAGAGGAGGCATACCATATCAGTTTCAGATGAGCGTTCATATAGAGGTGCTTGTTGTGATTCGGACCAGTTTATCGTGAATTCTAAAATATGCCAACGAATATCGAAAGTAAATTACTCTAAAGGTTATGAGAAATTAAAATTTAATGTAGCAAGCGTTAATAAAAATAATGCACTGATAATAAATAGAAAAACACAGTAGAGAATAATATAACAAATGATGTCGTCACCTTTGCCGGAGAAAGCGTTTTGAATATTGATGACCATTGCAATAATATAAATGATAAATATCGCAAAAGTTACAATCGGCGAGAAAAGACCAGTGACGAATTAGTGGTATGATGAAGGCTGCAGAAAAGTAATTGGGATAAAACAAAATGAAAGAAGAAAATATACTGAGAGAGCCACTAGAGCAAACTATGAGAAACACCAAGAAAAGAGGAAATAAATTAAGAAACTTATAAGGAAGAAGAAAAAGATGTTTACGAACCAATAAGTTGCGCAAATTGAGAAGTATTTTACTGAAAATAATTTTATGGCCATGTATCAGAATATAAAAAGGCAAACCAAAGCCTTCCAGCCAAGAACCATTATGTGTAAGGGCAAAGATGGTTCTACAATTAGTAATAGAAGGCAAATAATGGACAGATGGAAAGAGCACTTCTCTGTGCTACTTAACAGATACACGGATGAATATATTGATGACGAGAAACACTAAATATATACTGCTAAAACCTATGCCGAAGAACCAACCTTGGAAGAGGTGAGAGCAGCTACTAAACTAAAAAATGGTAAAAGCAGTGGCGAAGATGGAAATGCATACTTTAATTATAAGTATATGGCGTACAAATAAAATACCTAATGGATGGTTAAATAGCGTAATAGTACCTATACATAAAAAAGGCCATAAGGCTGAATGCCAAAACTATAGAGGAATGTCCCTTCTCAATACTGGCTATAAGGTATTTACCAACATTATATACCAAAAAATAAATGTCTACGCCGAAGAAATAATGTATGAGTACCAATGTAGTTTCAGAAGCGACAGATCAGCTGTTGACCAAGGTTTTGTGGTAAACCAAATATTTGAGAAGTTTTATGAACACAATATAGACCTTTTATGCCTTTTTGTGGACTTTAAGCAGGCTTTCGATAATATAGATAGAAAACAAATACAATTCTGTCTGCAAATGCTTGGTATTCCATTGAAACTGTTCTATAACTAGTTCTATAACTAGTTGTCTGCACTTTAGAAAACACGACCAGTAAAGTACTAGTTCAAGGTGAAGTATCTGAGTCTTTCAGAGTATTGTCCGGAGTGAAGCAAGGAGATGCTCTGTCTTCTTTAATATTTAATCTAATGCTTCGTCCATTTATTAAGAGGATGAATTCAGATGGAAACATATTCAACAGAGATTTCCAAATATGTGCTTATGCAGATGATGTGCTCATAAGGGCCAAAAGAGAAAATGTTCTGATTTGCAAAATGAAGCAGTTTCAAGAAAGAGCTAAAGCCTTAGGACTTAATGTCAATGCAGACAAAACAAAATATATGATTCGATCATCGCAAAACATAACTCGTAATGACTTGACAATCGGTAATTATGTTTTTGAGAACGTACCTGGATTCAAATACTTGGGCTTCACGTTATCGGAAAATAAAGACTCAACTATTGCTATCGGCGAGAGAATAAAGTCTGCCCAGTGCGTCTAGAAGACGGAACGTATCGAATCCGATACAAGAATGAACTCAAAAACATTATAGACAGCCAAAATGTTGTACGTTTCTTTTTTTTTTTTTTTTTTTCATAGACATAGTAGGTACGCAATGACCACACACTGATCTCACATGGGGCAGGCCCAAGTGGCATCAAAATTCACCCAGTCATATAGACTGGGCTCAGCTGGTGTTAATTGCTAAGTTCTTTGGTGAACATGCGATACCAAAGCTAATGTCTACGTGCTAAATATTTGGCTACAGATAAAAACATCATCAGCCTCTAATAAACATGCAATATTAAACTAAATCTAAGACTTAATTTATAATTCAATACCTAAAATGATATAGACAATTCAAAAAAAATTTAGATTACAAGTTTAGAAAGTAAGTTATTCATTAATTCAATTAAGCCAATAATGTAGAGGTGGAATTTTCAGAGTTTAGAAAATCATGGCGAAGCAAAGTCTCAACGAAAACAATAATGACAGAACTGATAGAAAAACTTCTAAGATAAAATGAAGAAAGTTTACACTTTAGCCTAGCCTTCTAATACTTTGAAAGTGTAGTGGAAGAAGCAGAAGATGAAACTGAAGCAGTGACTGGTAAGGTTACCTGCGAGCGCCTAGTTTTTTTCTTAGGAATAAACTCATGGACCACCATATGTGCAGGCCAGAAATTAGCGCGACAAATGACAGAAAATACTTCAATACCAACTGAAAGCTTGAAAGAAGAGCCTTCTCTAGGGCTAGAAAAATTAAACTTATGAATATTAATATTCGAAGTGTTGCATGCTTTTGATGATATATAGCGTGCAACGTCGTCACAGGTTGTCTCCTTATCCAACCTGGAAATAAAAATATGTTTACGAGGATCCAGCACCTTCAAAATACATGGCACTGGAGTAGAGGCAGTATTGGACTGTGAAGAACTCTTAGAGGGTGACAAAGTACGGGAGGAGTTAGAGACTTTAGTAGAAGATGAAGCAGAAGTTACAGTAGTAGGACAGGGAGTAGAGCAAGATGAACAATTAGTGGAGGGAAAGTTGAAAGCGACAGATGAAGTGGTAGTAGAGGGGATATTGGTAGAAGGAGCTACTGGAATTGGAGCGGGATGGGATGATTGGTTAGATATTGAAGAAAGTACAGAAGAATAAGTGGGTAAAGGTTGGGAAGAAGGGGAACAAGTTGGAGAAGTTGAAGCTGAAGTCACAGTAGTACGACATGGAACAGAGGAAGTCGAACAAGTAGTGGAGGGAAAGTTAAAGGCGATAGATGAAGAAGTAGTAGATGGGATAGTGGTTGACGGAGCTACCGGAATTTGAGCGGGATGGGACGATGGGGTGGATATGGAAGAAAGTACAGAAGAGTGACTGGGTAAAGGTTGGGAAGAAGAAGAACAAGTTGGAGAAGTTGAAGTTGAAGTCACAGAAGTAGGACAAGGAATCGAGGAAGACGAACAAGTAGTGGATGGAAAGTTCAAAGCGACAGATGAAGAAATAGTAGAAAAAGTTAGAGGGGATTGTGAAGAAGGGGGTTGAGGAGACGAAAAAGAAATAAGTGGCGCTGTGGTAGGCGGAAGATTATGAGGGGATAATGGCGGCAGTTGTACTGCATTAGTCGTTGGAGTCAAGTCGAAAGAGTACTCCAAAAACATTTTTGACCCAGCATCAAACTCTGAGGCTAGCTCAGTGAATAGTTTCTTAAGTTTTTGGTATTTAATTCGCATACGGTGGTACATCAATGAGAAGTCCCCCTGGCGATTGAAGCAGGTAGGGCACGACCACCTGATGCCACCACATGCAGGTTTAGCCGTACCGTAAAGTCGGTCATAGTCGCGACCAGTCAACCCAGCACTTGCACAATTAAGGTGGGCGATGTTATCGCACATCCAACAAGAGACACCTCTAAGCTTATCAGTATTAAAGTTGTCCTTGTTGGTGCAAGCCCGAATACAGCAATTCATTTTGCGCGAAGTATAGATACAAGATATTAAATAAAATAAAAGCAAAATAAGATAAATAAGATAGGAAAAAAATGAATAAATAAAATAAAAATAAGTGGAAAAGAACTAAATAAAGAATAATAATAATAATAATAATAATAAAATTAAAAAAAAAATTAAAAATTAAAAAAAAATTAAATTAAAAAAATAAAAGATAAAAAAAAATTTAAGAAAGCAAAAATAAAAATAATAAATAAAATAATAACAATAAAATAAACTTGAGTGAAAATTTTTTTTTTTTAAATTTATTTTTTATAAATTTGGTTGTTATTATCAACACACTGTGCAAAAAAAGCACAACGACTTAAGTCCGAATTTTGACGCTCTCAGCTAGACAGAGATAGAATTGCAAAGAGAAAAGTAAGGTGAATAATAATATTTTCCCAGAGAAAAAAGAGGAAATACAGTTATTTAAAAATAATAACTACTGTATAGAGAGCAAGAAGGAAACAGAAAAAGCCTAAAATAGCAAAAACTATTTTAAAGGGAGAGCAAAGCAGGAAAAAAAGAGATTGAACTCAATACACAGGAAAGGCAAATTTAAGCGTTGTACTTGCCAAAAATAATTAAACATTGATAAGTACAAAATTTATACGGGTGAAATTAGCCATACACCATAAATAAATTCACTTATAAATTCACTTAACACCGGAAAGAAAAATAAATATTAGTAACGATAAACGACAATAGACAAATTAATTGCCAAATGCTAATCAACATCAAAATGCGGAGCAGAATCAAAACACGTCTGTTAAGCACAAGCTACTAACTACTTCATAAAGGCAAAACGTATTAGGTGGATTGGTCACGTGATGAGGATGCCAGCAGAAAGAATGCCAAAAAAGGCATTTATAATGCGCCCAATTGGAGGAAGAAAACCTAGTGATAGAGCGGAATGGAGGAAAATTGTTGATGAAGCTATGGTCCACACCGGACTGTGAAAGATAAGAAGAAGATGAATCTGTACAAACTATAACAATTACTCGGAGGTGTCAGCGAACTGACTTAATGGCATTTTTGCTCAACCGGAACAACCAATACTTAATCGGCAATACTTAAGTATTGTTTATCCGTCTGGGGCGCTGTATTTCGGTGGACTTTGGGAGGCTGCTGTAAAGAATGCCAAGAGGCTGATGAATAGGAGGTTTATGATCACCTGTCTGCAAAGTAGTCGCAGAGTTTAAGCCACCTTAAACTAACATCACCTGCGTTTTCAGATCCGAGCGACTGGCATTGACTCCAGCTCATTTCATCATCGGGCAGTCTAATGAGGACCCTAACTACTCAAAAACATGGAATCAGGTAGTCACCACCAAACAGCAGTTTTGTCAACGTGGGCGCCACGAATACATGAATGAAATAGACTACACAGTCTCCCAACATTCAGGAAAGTACTATGGTTATCGTTCATGATGATCACATTCCACTACAACTTTTTGTACTCGGTCGTATCATGTCTATCATTGCTGGAAACGACGAAAAGGTACGTGTTGTAGACATACGAACAAAAAATATAATCATACGGTATACAAGCTTGCTGTTCTTCCTGTTGGTAGAAAGTAAATACTTTCAATGGGGCCGGGATGTATCATACCTTAGGATGGATATAATGCTTTCAATAATGTTCATAATAACATATTAACCTTGAAACGACACATATTTCAATTTTATGACACTCCCCCTGTTAGTTTACAAGATATAGCTGTGTTATTGACGCTGCATTTGTAGTTTTCAAAACCGTTCAAGCCATCAAGACAAGTAGTAGATAAGTAATTTGCTGATTTTGAAAGCACTCGCTTAAGTGTTTTTGTGATCGCCTACGTTCGGCTGATTTTCAAGAAAATCTGAAAAGTGCAGTCGTTTTGAAAGACCGTAAAGTGAACCGATGTGAGGGGGCTGACGCCTTAAAGATATTTGAAGGCAGTGAAGTTACTATTCGATGTGGGTACTGCATTGGCACATGCCTTTTTCATGAAATATATTATAATGGATGCAACAAGAATCCATCACTACATTCCAGAGTCAAAGCGACAGTTAGGGTGGACAGAAATCAACCACAGCAGTACAGTAGTATCAAAAATGCAAAGGTCGGTTGGGAAGGTTATGGCGTCCTTATTTTGAGATGATGATGGTGAATACTATTACACAGTATATATTAATATAGGGTTTAGAATTCTCTCTTAAGGTTTTGATTCATTTTCTAAAAAGCTGAAGCTACTGGCTTGTTTTTTTTAATGTTACTTGTCTGCTATTAACATCTACAAGTGTCCCATGTGCCAGCGAATTAAAAACAGCTTTGCTACTGTGAATATTAGGAAAGACAAAGAAAAAATTCTGCCTACGCTCATTTGATTTTTTCGTATTTGCCGATCGCAAGGAAAGACAATGTATAATAAAAAACGTAAGGGTGAAGTAATTTGCTTGCGCGATCGAGACTACAGTGCATATTCCCTATGCTGAGTACACACGTTGATTCATTTCATGTTTGAATGTTATAATTGTGTTATACAACTCTTACAAGTTGAATATTCAGTTGCTTCTATCGACAATATCGCACAAACAATGTCGCGTACAAACACCAAAAGTAAATTGAAATACACGACCTGAACGACTTCGTATGCCTTCGTACACGAGCCCGAAGTCGATGTATAACATAATAATAAAAACTATACACAAAATGAATCAACGTGTGTACCCAGCATAATGCCCAATACCCAGCATTATGCTGGGTACACAATTGTTATAATTGTGTTATAAACGGGAGAGTGTGTGCGTGAAAAACGCTGTTTGCAGCAAATATCAAAATGTTTTTGATATTTCTGTCGGTGGAGACTTTGGGCTCGTACACGAAAGCATACGAACTCATTCCAATTTGTTATACTTGTGTATTCCAATTTGGTTTTGCGGTTTGTGCGCGGGTTTCGCATGGTCGGATGAAGCAAGTGAATATTTAATTGAATATCGCTGCTTGCAAAATTCCATTTTTCTATGGCCATCGCAGCGTCGACTTCGCGGTGGACGGCAAATGGATTATTTTTTTGTTTTCATGCTGTTGACAATGTGAAGCTCAAATCCGCGCCGATTACAGTTACAAATTTATTATGGTACGATATGATATTATAAAATAAGAAATTATTGGACAAATAATGGCGTTGAGTATTTATTCTCAACATTATGGTATTTCGATGCAATGTGTTTTTTGGACGATGTCGAAACGCCTACGTCGTCGAGAACTACCATATTTATATATTATCAATTATATAGAAATTTTTGTGTATATAGACAGCTGTTGACAATTAACAACGATATGCTATTTGACAAAAATGTCTATGAAGCGTTTATATGGCGCTGTATTAAAACAGAAAGACTTTCCCACCAAATATTGACATGTTAAAATCAAAATAACGTTTCTTAAATAATTCGTTAAGTTTTTCTTTTGTGTTTCGCTAATAATTTTCATGTTTCCAATTAGTTGGCACAGTCAAATCTGAGGTTTGAGAAGAAAATCGCTCGTAAAACTTATTTAACTTAGGAAATTGAGCAAATTTCGTTATTTTTTAATATTATATATCCATTATTTATATTACGTATAATTTAGTTGGTCTCCATAAAGAATTAAACAAGAAAAATCATGAATAGCGTAACCAATACCTTTGTTTCCAATTAGTTGTCAACAGCTGTATATATATTTTATTTCATTATTGTATTTTGTTTTGCCAAGGCATTTCACCTTTATTAACATATTCTTTGGATTAATTTCTGACACTTTATGCACAAAATCAGAAGAAATTGTGCTTTTGCATTTGCCGCCGGCGAAACAAAGATTTGCACAGAACAAAAGCACAGAAAATCGACGTGTTAACGCAAAACGTTTGAACATTTCTGCCACATTTTTGAGCCGAAGCGCCAACTCACACATATACTAGTATACCAGAAAATGAATCAACGTGTATACCCAGCTTTATACGTTGGACTGTATAACTCGAATCACCATTATTCATAACAAACTTTCGAGTTATTGAAATTCTATGGAAATTCGACTGTAGTTAAAAATTCCATTACGAAACATGTGTTTCTTTAGCTGTTCAATGTATATTCATTCACTGTACTTGCCCTTGAAATGGATTAAGTTTTCTGCCAGAACCGAAAAATTCGTCAAGTTGAAGTCAAAAATCAAAAGCGTGCCATTGTGTCGGTGAATTTTTTATATAGGTATCGTGCATGTATGAGTTTGTGTTGGTTTTTCATTGTTTCCTTGTGTCCTAACATAATAATTGTTGTCGGGCGTCTCACTTGGAATATTTTTTATTGTTTTGCTTTGCTCCTCCAATTGCCCGATTCGTTTCTAGTGTAAAATATAAAGAAAGACAGTGTTTCTGATATTTGTTTTTATTATGTTTTTCTTATGTTTTTATAATTTACTAGCAGATACTCGGCGCATTGTTGCCTCTTGGCATGCTGTTGTCCATGCCGATATTCTCGTTATTCTTCTGTTTCAAGTGCTCTATTTTTACTGTTTCGCTTGGCTTCGGATGATTACTTTCCAATTGATAATTTTTTTCTGTGGTATTACTTTGCAGTTTTTCTTTTTTTTTAAATTTAATTTAATTGACGCCTACTTTTTAATAAATTTACTACCGTCTTCTTCGTTACGGGTTCAAATTATTAAAGCGGTTTGTGACTTAAGCTTTTTTAATTTTCTTTCTATTTGCTTGCTGTTTAACTTATGCAAACTAACAGAATATTTTACGTCAGTTAAGTTGAACAGACAAAAAATATAACTACAGAAAATCAGCAATAAGCCAATCGTTGCTGAAAAGTCCCTTCTGCCCCTCTTGAAGGGAGAAATGTTAAGTCTGAATGTATGTTCCCCGACCCTATGCATTGTTAAAGCATTTGAATTGCAAAATCGCGAAAACCCGTACTCAAAAGGAGTCCCCCCAGCGACTATTATTATATGAAAGAGATATGGGTCCAATAGCATGACGATTGCTGAAACTGGGGGGTATTTTGAAGGGGCGTTGGAATGAATGTTCTAATAAATGATGTGAATGAATAACTAGAAGTAATTATTTTATTAGTTAGTGGGTGACGCTATAAATGTTTTGTGATATTGACCATCAGTAAAAATTCCGTCTTATCCAATTGATACGTTATTTTCAGTTCTCTTTTAGTATTTAGTACGATTGTCTCGGTAGCCTAGTGGTCAGGGCATTTCCTTGAACTTGCTGTAGGGTGAGCTGTTCCATGGCGACGTTAGATGGCACTCGCATCACCAAGGACGTAGGACCTCATAGTGGGACTGCAAATTACAATATGATATGTGATATGATATGATATGCAAATATGATAATGTGCAAATACCACTCAATGCTTAACGAATTTGGTGTGTTTCATTTATTAACTAAATACTTCTGCTTCTGCTGTATGATATTGGGAAGGTTTTCTACACAGTTCCGCAATTTGTGAAGAAGTTTGAGGAATACTTGTCAACTGTGCTTTTCTTCAAACTGTAAGGTATAGACAACTATGCAAGCAGCTTAACTACTTAAGTAGCAGTAGTTGCAGGCAAGTTGTCGGTAAAATGTGTGGACATTATACAAATAATGCTTACTGGTAAATCGTTTGTGCTTTGGAGCGTTGCAAACGAATTCAAGCCGAATGAACTGAAACGGGCGAACGAGAATCATATTTACGTGACCTGCATGTATAATTAATATGAGACTTCACCAAAATGGCTCACACCTCTTCCACACCTGCAAAGAAACTTTAAAGTAGCGAAATGGAAAACTTTAAGAAACCAAAAATGTAAAAGTGTCCAAACAAAGTAACTTTGAAATTGAATACAGCTCAAAGTCGAAGTAAAAGTTTAAGTTTTGTTCTTTACATGTTTGACTTAACGTTTCTTGACTTTTGCTTTTATCCGTCTTATAGGCATCACTGTCCCATCTTGTTGCGTTGACTATTTTTTTTGCTGTGCTGTTTGAACATTTCTTCCTTCAGTGGATGCGTAAATTATCTGTGATTGCTAGGTTTCCGTAATAGTTGTAATATTTTCTTTGATCCGCTAAGAAATCTTTTGATGTTTGGAGCAAAATCAAAAACCGAATACATAATTCAATTAGTATGAAATTTAGAATGGACAAATGTTAGTTATGCCAATTATTTAACTTTGGAAACGAGGATACCATAGGTGCACACATTGAGTTTAGAGTACATTAGAAAAAGTGATTGGTTCGGAGATAGCAGACTTTAAGTAAGTATAATGTAAATAACATATTTATTTTGGCTCACTATTTTATGAAACTCTATCTAATGAAGAATGTAAAGATAAATTTCTTAACTTAAAACGAATTTAATTGGTTCCAACGATTCAAAAAAGGTGATTTCTATCTTGACAACAAAGTTAATGGCGAAGACGAAGTTGAAAGACTAATTGCAAGAATTATTTGTGAAGGATTTATGTCGCACGCAACAACAGCTTACAGCCGCGTTGTAAGCTGGTCAAGCAAACGTTTCCAAACGTCTGCGAGTCAGGGAAAAGATTCACAAGAAAGGAAAATTGACAAAAACTCAAGAATTGAGGGGCTAGTTTGTATAAATATAGATAGAGAAAATTTTTGGTGTCATTAGTATTTAGTTTAGGTTTTTAATTGCTATTACTGAATGTATTTTGAGAACTTTTCAACAAAGTATTACGAAAGACGGTGAAAATTATACAAAAGTCAGTCGTCATAATATATATATTCGAGTTAGATTGTCGAATTGGCAAACATTCAGTGCATAGTCGAACAAAAAGTAGTTTCATCGATATTTTGCGCAGCCTTTCCACTCTAGATGTCTTTCTTTTTCACTTTGCTTTTTTATTATAGCTTGAATATGTTCACGCAATTTACGCTAAAACCACTTTCTGGTGACGCCAAAAGTTCTAGCCAAGTTAGTGTGGAGAAAGCAAAGGGAGTAAAGCTATTGTCATTTTGTTAAGTGGTCTCATTTAACACATTTTGCAGATGTTTGGTGCTTAGGTAATGGAAGGAGTAAAACTGGGAAAGACAGGCACGATGTGAGGTTTTGTCTCGTAAGATAAATGCAATGAGTGATGCTCACATAACTCTATTTGTGCCTAAAAATCGTATTCATTTATGCGCAGTCATTTTTCGCGACTACTGCTCAAGTTGTATTGGGAAATAAGCGCTTTGGTGAATAATAAGTTCAAATGAATTGCGATCCCTAAAAATAATATACATATAAAATATGCATAAATATCGTACTTCTAGAATAAGCCAAATGTTATATTAGTCAAGTAAATAAATAATCCTAGAGCGTATTGCAAATTGAACAATAACGATAAATGTTGAAAGGGAAAAAGCCACTTAGCGAAACTCTCTGTGGGAAATGGCGATGAAATCTTAATATATAAAGGAAATTCTGAAAAGGTTTAGCGTTATGAACGCATGAACCCCGAATGTATAAGAGCTATCGAGCTAAGATTTTTACCTTGGGTTTGCTTAAAATTTTTTTTAAATAAATTTTTATTTTATTTTGACCTGGTATATGGCCCTGGATATTGGAGTTATCTGCATTATTCAGATTTACCTACATGTACAATGAGCTCATTGATGCGTACACAAAGTAAGCACCCACATCTCATTCACTCATTATAGACTATGTTATATCATTTAAAAGTAAAAGACAACCTATTCATTGTGTTTTGCAATCCAAGTCTTAAGTATTTACAGTGTTTTGTTTACCAGTTGTCCTCTTATTTTCCACTCTTCCACACTAAGAAAAATATGACAGTGCAAACAATTTTTTTTATATACGAATGTCTTTAATTTTACTTTTTTTGGAGAACAAATTAAATGTAAAAGAAAAGAACAAATACGTAACAGCTTAGCGAAGTGCAAGGTAACTTGGCTAATTGTGATTAGTGATTTGAATTAGAATTACAAGGATTCTTCAACAAGATCCACAGGGCACAGTGTTCGGAGCATTCTTCCTAAGAAGGCGTTTAGCAATCAAAATTTTATTTCTGAAAAGGTCGTTTTACTGCGGAGTTAAGAACTTTCTCTCTTGCTTGCTCTAAATTAGGAATTACAACATCATTAAACATCTATACACCAAATCAGAAGAAATTTCATCTATATGAGTTATATATATATGTATATTTTATATGTATATGTATATGATCGAATAACTCATCCCTGAAAGTATGTTCTATGTATCACAATAACCTCTAAATAGCCTCTAATTTTTTTGAATCTTTCCGTTGTTTCTATTTTGTCTGTTTGTTCTATATTCCATTCAATGCTACTTTCGTTGGCGTAAGTAAAATAAGGTAGCTTAAGTTAGTCTTTAACACGAAATAATATTAATAAAGATATATTCTATTTTTTGTATCTATCTATCTTTTTCTACATATAAAAAACAAAGTAGTAAGAAGCCTGTATTTCCCTCTGCTGCTCGTAATTTTTTACCAATATACTTTTTTTTTTGTTTTAAAATGTAGATAATTACAGTAGGAAGGTCGGGGCATACTTTTCCTTAGTTTTTAAAGGCAAATATTTTAGTATTAAGTTTTTTTAAATAACTACAAGACCACAAACACAGAACGTTTTGTACGTTTTTGCGTTGTTTCTGCTATGCATCTTCTTCATTTTTGTGTTTGTGTTTGTGAGTTTCTTGTAAAAAGAGCGTGAGCAGATATTTCAAAGAGTATAGAGAGTATACCAAATATATAGAGGTTACAATTCTCTCAAAAGCTTTTTGACCTTTCTTTAAAAAGGAGAAGCCATGGGAGTAATGTTATTTTTCTTATATATTATAAGGGAGGACAAGGAAAGAAGACAGCGAATGTCCAAGTGATCTTCTTCTTAGCTTTCACAGTCCGGTGTGGACCATAGCTTCGTCAACAATGTTCCTCCATTTCGCTCTATCACTAGTCAGAGCTCTCCAGTCGCCAATACTGTTAAGGTCTACTTCGACGTCGTCTATCCATCTTTTTCTTGGGCGCCCACATTTTCTGCCTCCAATTGGGCGCATTATAAATTATAAATAAATATATATATATATATATATATAATATATATATTATAAATGCATTTTTTGGCATTCTTTCTGCTGGCATCTTAGTCACGTGACCAATCCACCTAATACGTTTTGCCTTGATGAAACGTACAACATTTTGGCCGCAGATAATGTTTTCGAGGTCATTGTTGTATCGCATTCGATACGTTCGGTCTTCTAGACGTACTGGGCCATATATTTTCCTTAAAACGTTTCTTTCGAAAGTCAATAATTGATTGATTGACGATAACGTGAAGCCCAAGTATTTGAATCCAGGTACGTTCTCAGAAACATAATTAGCGATTATCAAGTCATTACGAGTTATGTTTTGCGATGATCGAATTATATATTTTGTTTTGTCTGCATTGACATTAAGTCCTAAGGCTTTAGCTCTTTCTTGAAACTGCTTCATTTTTCAAATCAGAACATTTTCTCTTTTGGCCCTTATGAGCACATCATCTGCATAAGCGCGTATTTGGAAATCTCTGTTGAATATGTTTCCATCTGAATTCATCCTCTTAATAACTGTACGAAGCATTAGATTAAATATTAAAGAAGACAGAGCATCTCCTTGCTTCACGCCGGACAATACTCTGAAAGACTCAGATACTTCACCTTGAACTAGTACTTTACTGGTCGTGTTTTCTAAAGTGCAGACAACTAGTTCTATCAATTTCAATGGAATACCAAGCATTTGCAGACAGAATTGTATTTGTTTTCTATCTATACTATCGAAAGCCTGCTTAAAGTCCACAAAAAGGCATAAAAGGTCTATATTGTGTTCATAAAACTTCACAAATATTTGGTTCACCACAAAACCTTGGTCAACAGCTGATCTGTCGCTTCTGAAACTACATTGGTACTCATACATTATTTCTTCGGCGTAGACATTTATTTTTTGGTATATAATGTTGGTAAATACCTTATAGCCAGTATTGAGAAGGGACATTCCTCTATAGTTTTGGCATTCAGCCTTATGGCCTTTTTTATGTATAGGTACTATTACGCTATTTAACCATCCATTAGGTTTTTATTTGTACGCCATATACTTATAATTAAAGTATGCATTTCCATCTTCGCCACTGCTTTTACCATTTTTTAGTTTAGTAGCTGCTCTCACCTCTTCCAAGGTTGGTTCTTCGACATAGGTTTCAGCTGTATATATTTGGTGTTTCTCGTCATCAATATATTTATTCGTGTATCTGTTAAGTAGCTCAAAGAAGTGCTCTTTCCATCTGTCCATTATTTGCCTTCTATCACTAATTGTCGAACCATCTTTGCCCTTACATATATTGGTTCTTGTCTGGAAGGCTTTGGTTTGCCTCTTTATATTCTGATACAAGTGATAGTGACAGAAAACCAAAATCCAAGCCGCTGCGTTAACCCGAATATAAAAAAGATAAGAAAATAAATTTGCCTACGCTGACGCAACAACAAAATCCATACCATTTGTTTTTTCTTATTTGCCGATTACAAGGAAAGAAGAGGAAATAACACAACACAAAGTAAGAATGACGAAATTTGCTGTGCGCGTTTGTGACTCGAACTTCACTGTTTTCGTTTCTATCTACTGTGCGTATTCCTCGTACAAACAAACTTCCAAATCTCGAATCACCATAATGCATAACAAAAGTTCGAGTTATGGGGATATTCGAGTTATGGAAGACATATTGATTTTCCGCTATAAACGCACTCAATTCGAGTCATGGAGAAATTCGACTTATAAAAGTTCGACCTATGGAAATTCGACGGTAGTTAGAAATTTCACTTGGGTTTCTGTGGGTGTTCAATGAATGTGCATTCATTGATTCATAGTAATTGCTCTTGAAATGGATTTCGTTTTCTGCCACAACCGAAAATTGTCGTCAAGGACTTAAAGTCAAAAATCAAAACTTGCCATTGTGTCAGTGACCTAGATGTGTAGGTATAGTGCGTGTATAAGATTGTATTGGTTTCTTATCGTGTGTATCTATTTTTGTATGATTTTGCTTTGTGTTCATCATGCCTTCTTTTTTTCCTGGCCGCCTGGTATTTACCTTTTATTCATATAAATGAATATAGGCAAAATAGACATTAGTTTTTGAGTCGCATGCTGACCAAAGAAACTAGTAATAAGACCAGCTGCGCCCTGCCTAGTATATAACTGGGTGAAGTTTGATACCACTTGGCACCGCCCAATAATAAATATAAATAATAATATACAAATAATAGAATATAATAAATATACAAATAATAGAATTAAGAAAATGTCAATACTTATTTTATTGGAACGAAGTTACATTACGCGGCTTGTGGTAGAAGTGAAATGACAGAGAAATAACGACAAAAGCGTAACGTCGTTGTAATTGTATTTTATTGTATTTATTGCTGCTGTTTGGTTTTTCTCTTCCTTTGGGCTCATACCGACGCCGATCTCGCATAACAATTTGCATGCATGTCTCTCAGACTTGGCTCTTATATTTTATATAAATATATACATTATGTTCTTCAACTATTAATTATAATATGCTTCCAAAAGTTAAACTACTTGTATATCTATATTTGTTAGTTCGCACAGGCTTTCATATAAATTATAAATTATATTCTAATAGCTTTTATATTACTTGGTTTATATTACTTGGTCAGCAAAGACTATTTTTTTGGCAAGGAAAGCGAGGTAGTCGCGGTGACGACGTTTTGATGTGGAACAACTTTGGTTTCGGTGGAGTGATATTTTACATGCGCGCAATAGCGTTATAGCGTCATCGCATTATACAATTATCGTTCTTCTTGTACCATTCGAACGTTGAGCCGAAGTTGTGAGAGTCGTTAGCTGTGAAAACAATAACAAGTACTTTTTGCTGTGAGCACAATAGCTTGATTGAAACAGAGAAACGAAAACAGAATCAATATTCTTTCAAAACAACAACAACAAGTGCATGTGTTGTTACAGAGAGAGAAGTCGTTTAAGCGAAGTATTCAAACTGAAAAACTCCACCCCAGGGCCACCTATCGTGTTCAAATAAATAAAAAAAACTGATCAAACCTAGAACAGAATCCATGGTAAAAATTCGTGATCGATTAAACTTATGGATTCTCGTTTCTAACAAAAAACGCCCAACGAGTGTGATTTTTATATAATAGGTCATATAAAAAACCTCCGCGGTTTTTGCCACTAGATGGTGTTGGTATCCATAAATCTGGCAACACTAATCTGATTGTGTCAAACGAAGATGTGTTTGAAAGGTGACATTTCAGGCAAATTTTTTTTTATGAAGGCAGCTGTCTAGTTCGTTGCTCGTGTTAATAGTTATACTGATTTGAATATGAGTGAAATATCTGAAGAAATATGCTATGTGATGCTTTTTAAAGTGAATCTTCTAAGAGCGCATTGGCAGAAAAAATTGGCAATATTTTGGCGCCGTGATGGCGCGTTCTCTGACATAGATGGAAGAATAATATGTAAGGAGGAACACAACGCAGACGTATACATTTTTTTTTGTTGTGTGCGCGCTGCTCTGCTATGGAAAGAAAGAAAAAGAGGAAATAAAACAAAAAACGAAAAACAGAGGTAAGCTGTGCTGTGCTCGGGTCGCTCATGAGTCATAACACATGAGGTTCGGTATACAAAATTTGCGACTCTCGCGATACCAAAGAAGAATCAACGATATCTTCGGCCGCAAGGAGGTGTCAAAATAAATATAATCCACATAATGAACTGCACACATAATTTTTTTTTACTATAAAAAAATTTCAGTACCATCACTGAAAAGCTGCTGAAACGTAACGAAATGGAACCATTTTTGAAGCGAATCATTACGAGCGATGAAACATTTATTGAATACGAGAATATCCAACGCAAGGGATCGTGGTCAAAGGCCGGTGACCTTCCATAAACGCCTTCAAAGCCTGGATTGATGGCTAACAAAGTTATGTTGAGTGTTTGGTGGGTTTGGAAGAGAATTGTCTATTATGAGCTGCTGGAACGTTGCGAAACGGTCAATTCGGTCCTCTACTGTACACAACTCGACTGTTTGAATGAAGCAATCAAGAAAGAGCCAACAGAATTGGCCAACAGAAAGGGAGTTGCCTTCTATATCCATAATTATTCCCACAGGTACATATTGAATATGTTTCACATCAAAAGCTTGTGAGTGCTAAGCACACTTACATATTTTTCTTTATCTTCTTTCGCTGGTTTCTTTTATTGATGCATATTATTTATCATTTACAAACTCCACATCAAGCACCTTTACTTACCTTTTCTTACACTGGTCCAGCTGGTAAAACTTTCGTCATTAGACTCATAATGGAAATTTATAACAGATTTGCGCTACCACAACAAATAATTTTCATTTTAAATAAATAACCAATAATCATAACGAAGAATTTGGTAGTATAGGTATTATATTAATTGGAGATTTGCGGCAGCTATGACTGGTATGAGTAATACCAAAATATAAGCCTATTAGAACACATATGGTTGGACACCATCTTTGGCAAAAACTTAAATTTGATCAACTCAACCAAGCCATGAGACAGGCTAATGCTGCATTTTCTAATTTACTAACTAAAGTAGGCAATAGTAAGGTCTAAGTAAGGCAATGGTTTTTTACAAAAGCCGATAATAAAAAATTATTCCCTAACGGGATTCGCCTATTTTTCACAAATTAGCATGTAAACACCTACAACAATTACGTTCTACAACAAATTGAAGACAAAATTATCTCTACAGTCACTGATTCAATTACAGGATCTAAAAGTCATGAACACCATGTTAATTTTAGAGTAAAGTTACATACAAATTCAGTTATAGATACTGGTGGTTTACCATACGAAATTACTTTGGTAGAAGTACTTTACTTTATCTCATCACAATAAATATTGATGTATCAGATGGCTTATGTAATGGTACGACAAGAAAATTTGGCATTTAGAGTTTGATACAAACAACATTGTAGTTAGAGTTTGGTTGGACTTTTGTGGTTCATTAATTAATTCATTTTAATTTTTATTGCATTAGCTTTTTGCAAATTCTGTTTTATCATTTATTTATCATTTATTAAGTACTTACTTTGTGCCATCCACTACCATCACGGACTGGGGGTCCTAGCGGTTTATTTGTTCTACTAATTGTTTCCATTTAATATTTAAGGGAGTTATGGCCTTTCTTAGCATATTCAGAAATTTGTCCCATTTCTAAAACAAAAATTTCGAATTATCGCGGTGTTGTTATTTTTATATTTCTTAATTTTCACTACACTCGCTTCGGTGTCCCCACCTCAAATGTTGACGACAGAATACGAATATTTTACAGTCGTTTTTCTACTCGTCGCAAGTTAGCGAATATCGAATTTCTTCGATCGACGGCGAAGACGACAACGGCAATGCCAACTTGTCGTTTTTGAGTCGTTTTTCAACAAAAATGAAAACGGAAATACGTTCTACTATATTATTATTGCTATAAAAAATTAGAAAAACATAGCTTTTTTTGTTTGTGTATTGACTTAGCAGGTACGCAATGACCACTTACTGATCTCACATGGGGCGAGCCCAAGTGGAATCAAAATTCACCCAGTTACACAGTAGACTGGGATCAGCTGGTCTTAATTGCTAATTTCTTGGTGAACATGCGATACCAAATCTAATATCTACAAACTACGTATTTGGCTACAAATAAGAACATCATACGCCTCCCACAAATAAGCTTGCAAGATGAACTAAAGTTAAGATTCAACTTAGAGTTCATTACATATCATAACAAAGATTTAAACAAATAAAGCTAGCATTAATTCAACGGCGCTAATTAAGACGACGTTACATGTGTGAGAACTGTTAGTTCATTGAAGAGAACAATATTTACTATGTGTTGAGGTAAGATAATAGGATAGATTTTAAATTATCAGAAGATTTAGAGATGGATATAAGGTTATACTGCAAAGTATATGATTGCCATAACACGCTAAATGGATCATGCAGAAGATAAGTAGTTCTACAGAAACTAATAGAAATTGGAATATAACCTCTAGTAACCAGAGAAGGAACGTTAAAATTTGTTCTACCAAGCAAAAAAGGAGAATAGATGCTACCGACAATTAAATTGTGTAGAAACATCACACCGAGAGTAGTTCTACGACTGGCCAACGGTGGTAGTTGGATAAGCTTTAGACGGCATCCGTTGGATGAAAGGTGGTCATTTGGATCCCAGTGGATGTTACGCAGTGCAAACAGTAAGAATTGTTTTTGTACTGATTCAATGCAATAGCTATAAATTCAAGACTGGGGATCCCATAAAAGCTTAATGATGAAGAAAAGAAAAAAATAAAATAAACGAATGAATAGTTAAATTTACACAAACAAGTGTAGTTTACTAATTTATCTAATTTTTAAGTACCCGTAGTTAGTAGTTTAGTGTAGTATAAGTAGTCTCTCAAAAACAATACCCAACCTTCATTTTCTCCAAAAAATTGCTTAATATTCTTAAACACCTTTGAAAAAATAGCAAAGAAAGAAGATTGTAAACACCAATAATTTTTCCCTTTATTAAAAAAAGGAAGGTACCTGGTTCGTACCGTTATTAAAAAAAAAATTAACTACATTGGTTGAAATTTATGTTTAGCACAGGGAAATAAACTCTTTTTAACATGCTTTTATAAGCTTCACCTGAATGTCTGTAACCAAAACTTTTAACGGATTTTCACACATTTCAAAACCTCAGGTCAAACTGAAACTTTGAACACATATAAAGGACCGATGACTATACAATAATTTGACTAGTTTGTCTTTATGGCCAAACCAGGATAATCAGGATTAAATAAAAATTACTGTAGTTGTCTGTTACTACGAATGTTTTAATAACGCCGATTACCTTTCACTTTGATAAATCTATGTTTATTAAGTACTCTATGTTTATTATTACTTAAGTTACATCCATATATGTATATAAAATGGGAGTATGTTAGTCTGTTTGTTTGTTTGTCTGTATGTTTATCGACGCCGAAACCGATTTTGATAAATTTTTCAGGGAATCTCGATAATAGCCTTAAGGAGGTAACTTTGGGTAATTTTAGTGCGAAAAATTTGTATTTTTTTGTTGTTGTAAATATGATGTATTTATTTACACTTAAAAACATTTTTTTTTTCTTAAATATTAAAATTAATAAATAATGACGTGAAAAAAAAAGTAGACTTATACTAAATTTTAAACGATGTAAATTGCGCCGAAAAGGCAATGATATAGAAGGCTGTATCCTTCTTAGGGGGAGATGCGTGTGTAGCCTCTTAGTGAACTACTACCTATTTTAATGGCAGCTTAAACAAAAGTAGTAAATTAAAAAATTAACAACATTGTTAACATGCATTTAAATTTACATTTTAACTTAAAAATATATGTCAGTCCTCTCGACTCTGTCAGGAAGATCCTCTAGGTGGCATTGTTTTAATCTTCTTATCCTAGCTCTTAGCCTTTCTCTCGTAAGACGCCTGGCTAGTGGAACTAAGCCGTTCTAAATATTTTTTGGGTTGTATTTGAAGAGCGTCACCGACTTTAGGGACTCTTAAATCCCTTTCAATACAAATTCTCCTTAATATTTTACTTTGAACCACTCGTATTTTGTTTAGGTGGGTTTCCGTACACCTGCATCACATGCTTCCAGTTCGAACTCAATATAATTTTGTAAATAGCTACTTTGTTGGCAAGAGAAAGCTTGTTTCTGGGGGAAAGTAGTATGGGACTCCAGCGCAGATTTGTCTTTTAGAAGATTTGGTGCCTTCAACAACCACACAGAAGGATCTATTGTTCAGGTAACTGCTTACAACCTGAAACAGCTGAGGAGTAAGCGACCGTTTCAGCTTGTATTTTAGACCACACTGCCACACCCTGTCGAAAGCTTGTTGGATATCCATGAATATTGCCACCGCGTACTCTTCGTGTTCCATCGCTTCAAGTGCGAAGTTGACCACACGGTGGAGCTGCTCTGGAGTACCGTGACTCTTACGGAATCCAAACTGCAATTTAGGAATCAGGTGTGCCACGGTAGAAAGCTGCAGGATACGATTTAATAATACCCTTTCCAACATCTTGTCGAGGGCAGGTAAGAGACTGATGGGCCTATATGGGTCCACTTCAAATGGCTGCTTGTTACGTTTCGGGATCATCGTAATAAGAGCCGACTTCCAAACCTCTGGGAAATGACCTATCCTCAAAATGCTATTGAACAGCAATAAAATAAAGAGTACCGCCCTGGTTGGAAGCGACTTAATGGCATTGTTATGAAGGAGGTCACCTCTAGGCGATTTTTTACCATTTAACTGCTGTAGCCTGATCTCTTGCAACGTCACTGGATTTTCAGGCATGGATATTTGGAATGGTGTCTCTAGGGATAATTCTGTGTATCTTTTCATGAAGTTCGACGTTAGATCTAGCGGAGTAAACCTCTCCACCAAACTATCCGCAAAGGTCACGGCCTTCTGCTGACTGGAGGGGCACCAACCACCTCTTGAATCCTTAATGGGGGCCTTCGGGATAACTAGTCTCTTGAATCGGCTTGTTAACTTCCACAGGGCACAGTTGGTGGTTTCGTCTGGGCTTACGTTATTCAGCATGATGTTAGTTTGTGCTTGCCGATCCCTAGCAAGCACCTTTTGCCATCGATTAGACAGTCTCTTAAAAATTTGGAGCACACGATCGTCTCCCGTCCTGGCATATTCTTTTCTGACTCTTCTTTTTAAATGAAGTAGGGCAGCAGCTGTTGGGTTCAGATGAGTTTTATGTCGTTGGTTTGTTGACTGTGCAATTTCTGAAGCGGCGCTAGCAGCGGCTTGATTGATGTTGAACATAAAGATAGATACAGCACCTTCTATATTTTCTGGATTGTGATTCTGTTGTACGAATAGAAAGTTGGTTGACCAGTTGCTAGAATCTGACATGAACTGTTTACTATGACATCTTGCAGTCGCCTTCCTTGAACGCATGATCTTAGATTGCCCCACCATGAATGCTTCGCGTTAAAATCACCGCCGGCGATGAAACGGCCTCCTAAGGAATTTATTAATTGATCAAGTTCAACCTTTGTCCACGGAACATTGGGAGGTAGATACAAGGCACAAACTGTAACGTTTCCACCATTCATCTGCATATTCACGCTCGCTATTTGTACATTCATGCGCGTGATTGGCTCATTTTAAAAGTGCATAATTCTGGCTCGAATAATAACAGCAATACCGCCTCTATCGCTGCTACTAGGATGATTTGCATAATAAACGTCGTAGCCAGGTATGTATATCTTATTTCCAGGGCATAATTGTGTTTATGTGAACAGCACCATGTCGATAGAGTTCGCATTGAGGAAAAGTAAAATCTCTTCCTTGTTCTTGGCGATACCTCGCGCGTTCCATAATGCGATATTTGTTTGGATCAATTTGATAATACTGTTTGAACCAATTCGCGGAAGGCTTTGTTAGCGTCCATCGAATCTTGGAATAAAACATACATTTGGTCCATTCTCTTATTAATATCTTGAATAGCTTTTTCCAAGACACTAAACTTTTTGGAGAGACTTTGGTCTTCGCCAACCTCATTTGCACGTGACAAGTTTGGTGTTGTTGTCCTATTAAAGTGTTTTCGGGTGTTAATACGCACGGCGTCAGCATACGAAAATCCATTTTTAACTACAGCTTCAGGGATGAACTCCAAATTGGAAGTCTCTATGTCATTATGCACGGTACGCCGAAGACCGTCACTAGGTAACCTTACTGCTGGCTTTAACTTTTTGGCCAAGTCAATTCTTACTTTGCAGCCCTTAAACGTAGATATATGATCTTCACCAGAGTTGGCACACATGTTGCTGTCTCTCGAACGTAATTCACAAGAAGCTGAGCCAGTAGGGTGCTCGCCTAAACATTTACCGCAGACTGGCCTTTTAAGGCAGTAGTTACGAGTATGTCCCAAATCTTGGCATCTGTAGCACTGCACTAGCTCTTTGTTACGGTTTGCCCTTAAAATGGTAACCCTGTGTCTACCAATTTGATTAATTTTTATTTAATTCCACTGAATTGGGGGAGTGTTTAATATTGACGTAGAACATATTTTGACTGGTTTTGGCATTGTGTATTACTTCACCATCTCCCTCTTTGGTAGGGATATGACGCCAATCAGGTTTTCTTGGGCAATATATATTGAGCACCTCAAACCCTTTTTCGGAGAAGGTACGCTCAATGAAATCCTTGGGAACATTAGGGTGTATATCTTTCAACACCAATCTGAAGGGCTTGTTTTACCTCAGTTGGTGATGCCAAAATTCACAGTTTTGCTGCGTTAATATGTTCACCATAGCTCTAAAAGTTTCAGCATTTTTGGCATATATTCTAGATATGCCAGACTTAGATGTGCGTATGTGGTAATCATAAGCCAGTATATTTGAGTTAAGTACTCGTTCAAGTTCATCCAACTTGTTGACTTGAGGCACGCAAATAGCTGGTGGTTTGAGGGTTGCGCTTCCAAAATGCAATTTGCCAGATCCCAACGGAACACTATGTTGCGCAGAATCTTGGCGATTATTTAAGTCGTCTAACTCCATTAAGGCATCAGCTTCCTCAGATAAAGCTGCAAAGCGATTATTGGAAGATGTCTCCACTGATGTGGAATCAGTGCTTTGATCTTTTCGGCTACCAAACACGGTTTTTGTTGGTAATTTATTTTTCAAAATCGTTTTCGAAACTTTAATTGCGCCTTTCTGCTTCCTACGAATTTGTGGCAATTGGAATGTGCAGTCTTTAGCTAAAGCTGCAGCTGTTCCTACGCTTATTTTGGACATAGCTTCACTCGAGGTTAGAGCCGAGCATTTATAGTTCGAAGTAGTAGTTGCTGTAGTATATATTGACGTGTATATTGCTGTATAGTTGAAAATGTTAATGTAGTTGTTGTAGTGGTCGACCTTGCCATACAACTACTAAACAGACCAGAATAATTTGTACTGGATTTCTGCAACTCGCTGGCAAGAGTTGCGCGAAGTTCGGACGGCGAAGCACCGGATATTTGCCTCATTTTCTCAAAGCTAGGCAGTTTATCTCTAAACTGTGAGTGAGAAAGCCTGTTCTCATCTATACCATGTCAAAAAAAAAACAATATTTATAACTAAATATTGCGATTGTCTAACGCTCAAAACAATAGTCTTCGTCAATCAACAAATAAAATTGTTTTTGATAAACAGTTTCTGAACCCTGGATACCGGTCGCTGGTGCCGCGAGGGCCTCACCATTGCCCAAAGGGCAAGATTACGGTAACACGAAATGCACGCACTAATTATTGTATTTCCATAAACAAAAATCGACACCACTATCGCGTTGTCTAAAAATATATCGTGCGCGTAAACCGTCACACGGTAGGCGAGAAAAGGGGCAACGTCTTTGCAGGAAACAAATTATGCACTCACAAGAAGAATTTAACTAAACACTGTGCACGAAAGACAACCTTTACTGTTGAATGCAGAAACGAGATTGCGAAAAAAACGTAGAATTTTCTGTTCAACTCAATTTTCAGATGCTTGTGATACTGTATAGATACAAATAAAACACAAAAACAAACCAGCACATAAGAATTGAATTTGCCGGCAATGCAGCTCAAACTGTGCAATGTCGAAATTTTTAAATATTCGTGTATAACTGTAAATAGCAGAAGAAAAGGAAAATAGAACTAGTAAAAATTTGAACGAACGAAGAAGACGTGACTATTAAATCTATCAAATAGAAGTTATATTAATCTACCAATTAAATACAAAAAAACTGCAAAATAATGCCATCAAAAAAGCATCATTTGGAAGATAGACAGCCGAAGCAACGCGAAAGAGTAGAAATAGAGCACTTGAAACAGAAGAACAACGAGAATCTCGAGTTGAACAAAACCGTAACAAAGCCACGAGAAAATCGCAGCAGTAGACAGAGCGAAGAAGTGCTGAAATACCCGAAAAGCTTATTAATTTGCTTCCTTCTATTTTTATCATTCGCGATCATTGAACTGTAATTCCGTTTTATGGTGCCCATTAACTCATTCTGTGTCGCCTAGGTGCATAAAACCA
This sequence comes from Cacoxenus indagator, assembly GCA_035041755.1. Taxonomy (NCBI): domain Eukaryota; kingdom Metazoa; phylum Arthropoda; class Insecta; order Diptera; family Drosophilidae; genus Cacoxenus; species Cacoxenus indagator. The sequence goes on along the minus strand of JAWNKX010000163.1, from coordinate 3,516,046 downwards.
TGTTTCCAGGTTTCGTCGCATCTGATAGCTTGTCAATACCGCTTATGACTAATTGTACTAGCGCCATATAATATCTCTACCCTAAATTCGATAAGCGGTGGCCATAGTATGCCTCTCTCTCTTGCACAGCACTGCATATGCAAGCGCTACCCAGAGCTACCACGTTTAAGTTGGACGTCTTTTTCGTGACAAATAATTTAGTTTTTAGTTCGATTCGCTATTAAAGCGTGTTTTTTTTAGTTTTTTAAACTATATTTTATTTCCACTTTTTATATATATAGATGTGTACATCAACAAATCTAACGGGCCGCTAATATTCACTGAAAATTCAGCACTTGAAATCATTTGTATATTAATTTGGTTCGGTAAATTTCACTATTAACTTTTCACCATTTCATTTAAAACAAATTATGGAGTATATTTAAGCATCAAATAAATTCCACCTGAAGCCATCAAGCCACTGGAATTGCAAAGACAGATCAAGACTTACCCAAGGTTCATCAAGGTGAAAAATCTCCTCTGCAGCCTCCCGTCTACCCGCTCAAGCTCCAGTCTCGAGCTTCAAAGATTGAAGTCTTTGTTCGGGCACAAAATGTTCGCTGCTAAGCGTAGCGTCTTCAGCTGCCGTTATCCAACACAATGAGCTCCCAAATTAAGCACCGAACCAAATCAATAACTTTGAACACGGTTCCTGGCTTACAAGTCGACACTAACTTAGCGAATGTGGACTACAATGATATTCCCCTGGTATTCAAACCCACGTGGTACTTGCATAGTCCACCATAATACAACCGATTGGGGATCGTGAGATTCGAACTCGAGCCGTACGTGTGGCGGGCCAGCATTCTAACTTGTATATCTTCAATGGGGAAATATGCTGTATCAACAGTAATGCATTGCAGCATTCCAATTAGTTTTTTTAAGCGGGACGTATTAGCTTAAATACTACAAACAAACAAGAACTTTATAGATTATTGGTGTATATCACTCTAACTAACTAATAAAGTCCGAGCGAAGAAAACCACTTTTGTTTATAAAATATACAATGGTTATCCAAAAGAAACATCGTTTCACTAATCATAGATAAAGCTAGACAAAAAATGCGAAAAGGACTTGTGGAATAACTTTTACTGCATGTGCATTACGATTAATCGACGGAGGAGGAGGTCTCTTTAAAGTTTACGGCAAACCTGCTCATTTTTAGGTTTGCTTCTTTTGCTTTCACATAATTTTGTCTTCTTCTTCATTGAAATTTTTTCATTCATTGCACTTACGGTTCTGTGTGAACCAAAAAATGAAAAGAAGACACAAAGAACTACTGCACTTTATGAGGTTATTAAAAATTTCATTATCATTGTCGTAAGTCATAATTGTCTTAATTGTCCCTTAAAAGAGTCCTTCCGTTGTACAGCGGTCATGGCCATAGGCCAACAATAAAAAAGTCAAACTCAATAGTTTGGTACGAAATGTGTCATCACTATTTCGTAGAAGAAGAAGCTATTTGAATGTATAATTATTTTTGTTTAATTTTTAGCTTAGAATTGCTTCAGGAAGGATATGTAATTAGTGAGCTTTTTCAGAGTGAGTAGCTTGGAAGTAAAGTTCAAGTTTAGGGAATTTAAAACAATATAAACAAGTTTTATCGACCGGACGTATACCGAAAAACTAAAAGTGCACCCGAATCCACTAGCAAGGCTCCTCACACGAAGAAGTACTGAAACCCGGCTTAGAAGAAACGACCTATCAGCCTCGTTATATAAAAAGGCCATCGTATATAGCAGAAACTTCCAGAGCGGAGACACTGAATGAAGCGTTAGCTTAAGATTTGATGAATTAGTGTCAGTAGCTAAGAAAGAAGAATAATAATAAATAAAAAGCATGAAAAAAAAATTTTATTGTTTGTGTTAATTTCATTTTTTTATATTGCTTTGAATTTTACAATTTTTTGGCGAGTAATTTATTCCATATTTTGAACAATTATGGACATATTTGCTTTATCACCAACGGTAGACAAAATTAACATAATGTGCTCCTATCATAAAGTGTGGTGTTCTTGTGTTAAAATATCATTCTGGCAAAATATTCAATTTAAAAGGAATAAAAACACACCTCCACACATGCTTCGATACTTTCAATATTTTCCCCTCAGTACAATGCTGGGATTTTTTTATATTTTCTTTTATTTTACTTTTAAAATAATTTTTTTTATGAGACGCTCTGACGCGTGTTTGTTTGGTTAGGAGTATGTGTTTCATTACGGTCGCATTTCTTTTCTCGGATGTTCTTTCGAAATTTATTCAGTTCTTCTGTAATTTATGCAACTATTTCGGTTAATCGTGCGTATTTGATTTTATTTTGATCTCTATAATTGGGGTATGTTTTGTTGTTTTTTAGCCCTCATAGTGTTGGTTTGATGTTTTTTGTTAGCAGACGTTGGTTCACTTTCGATAATTCAATATATGTATATTTTTTTGTTTGTTTGTTTTTGTCCGATGTGTTGTTTTGTTTGTTCGTTGGTTTTGTGGTATTTGCTCTTTATATGAATTAAACTTGTCTTACTTAAAAAGAATATTGGTTGTATAAAGCAATCGAAATTAGAAAGGTACATGAGGTGTCATTCTATAGAAACTAATACAATTTCATAAATTTTGGTATGGTGTATGACGGAGTAGTTTGCTTTTTCGTATTTAACGTTCCTTCTTCCTTTGCCAAATTTATGAATGACGGGTTTATTGATCGCAGTACGTACTTAGCGGTCAAGTGATGCGCCCCTCATGGATATATTCAAAACGGGATTAAAGAAAAAATAAAATCAAACAGCTAACCTTCGTACCTCAAAAAAAAAAAAAAATTATTTACAACTCAAAGGTATGCCTCTTTGAATTTATTTTGCCATGGCTATTAACTGGAAAATTGCTGTCAAATTTATTAAGTGGATTTCCCAGGCAAAAGAGCTCAGTATTCTCACGGACACTTTTAACAATTTTTACTTGCCTGAAATGTGTAATTTTGCCATATTTTTTTCCGTCGGATGACAGGCACGTTGTATTAACTGTCATGAACTGTGGCGTACACATCCGCATTTATTTCAGCGTGCTCGTCGGTTTCGTTACTTTCAAACCACCACATTCGCTAACTTCACCGCCAACCTATGCATCATCTTTTTACCATTGTTTGCGAGCTCTTTATATGTATGTGTAATATTCTAACTAAGTGTAGCTAATCGACATGCAGAAGCCGAAACTAACGTGAGATAAACTTTTGTCAGTGTTGTCACTGACTTCTGAAAGCATTTTGAAAATAACTCCGGACAATTTTTGCATGGTATGTTTTTAGAAACTTCTCAAGTGACAATATGCACCAAAGTGTCATAAGAGGCAAAGGGAGTCGAGGCATAAATTATTCCATAATTTGTTAACATGCCCAAAGTTTCTTTTTGAGAGTGTGCAACCAATTTTCGCACGATTATAAATGAAATATAAAGTGTGGGATTTATTAGTAATAAATGTATGTTTGAACTGCTATCAAATACGTTGATATGCTCAA